>CM076968.1:49870008-49970008 GCA_039105355.1 Benthosema pterotum
TAATGTGATATCACAAACGGCAGTCGGTCGCTCGGTCAGTCGCTGCACGACGAGCGAGCACGTACGGAACTACTGTCCCCCTCGCTCGCATAACGCCCACAACACAACAACACGCTCATGCACACACATACACGCGCGCACGACGCACACGCAGCAGGGCCGGATCTAGAAGGGGCAGGGGTGGGCAGAGCCCACCCAAACGTGTATCCTGCCCACCCAATGAAAGGTGGCTTTCAACCAGTGGTCCTTGAGAGAGTTGCAGAGGGTAAATGATGGAAAGTTGGTTAACCAGATGTAACTCTTTGAGAGCTTAAAAATTCACATGATGAATATTCTCTTGAGAGTGCAAACATGAAACCAAATGGAACCGCAAGGGTCCATATGGTTTCATGTTTGCACTCTCAAGAGAATATTCATCATGTGAATTAGCCCAAGTCTATACAACTAGAGAATGTAGAAGATTAATGGCCACTTTGATCTGTATGTTTGACTGTTTTGTTTCCCAAAATCCAGCCTGGAATTGTGGACAAAAGCAAAATAAATCTTTACTTTTTGGGTCTGTGGAGAAAAAAATGTCCTCAAATGATGATCCGTGGCTTAAACGCTGAATAAATAGTGGACAAAAAACATTGAAAACCACTGCTTCATATGAAAAAAAAACTTTGGTGTTGCCCATGCACCCTGCCATTCTTCCAGCCCACCCTAGTAGTGCTGGCTAAATCCGGCCCTGCGCGCACGACGCACACGCGTACAGAAACGAGCAAGTGCGCACGCTGCGTGCACAGAGAGGTGGTGGATGGATGGATGGATGGATGGCTGGATGGACGGACGGATGGATGGTCGGTTGGATGGATGGATGGATTGGAATTGGATGGATGCTGCTCGTCGTGGCCGCTGCTATTAAGACAAGATGGGATAATCAGGCGAGTCTTCTGGCTCCGGGCGTCGATGCAGCAGCTGCCGTTGCTTCTTGGCCGCACAGGACGGGACTGAGTGAGAAGGAAGGGTAGTATGGCTACTGCTGGGTGGGTCTTCTTCATCTAGCTCCTCCGACTTGGATCTGTTTTTGGCCTATAATAATGTCGATGCTATCAAACCATTCCGAGAAGAAGAAGAAGACGTCGTACGGACGGACGCTGTGAAAGTATAACCTCCTCGTTATTGGCGCAGTTCTTAAAAAAAAAAAAAAAAAAAAACAGGGCTGCGTGCAAGATGCAACTGAATCTTTTCTTTTTTTCCCCCCAACCTTTAATCGATGGAGGATGGAGGCTATAATATATTTCTAAATCACATGAGGCTGTACCACCACCACCGAAGTCCGGAATAACTAAGGGGGACAGATCTAGCCCGACTTCCACCAACCCCCTTGCATCTTTTGCCGAGAATCTTTTTTTGAATGGGATAGATCCACATATAGAAGCCTGCACGCCTGACAAGCACGCCCTGCTCCTCCTCGTCATCTTCGGCCACCCTTTGGCTGGCGCACGGCGCAGCCAGCCAGCCAGCAGCATCAATAATACCACTGTATACGGGCCGGGAACTTTGCCTTTTCCCTTCCTCCTCCTCCTCCTCCTCCATGGTATCTGGCGTACAGTGGATGCTGTTGTAGGCTATACACTCCTGGGCCGATCTAACACACGTTGAGTGGAGTGGAGTGGAGTGGAGAGGGACGGATCGGGGGGGACAGACAGCGGGGCCACCGCGGGCGGCTCAGCCCGGCCCTGAAGCTGCTGCTGCTGTGCCGTGTCCATTGCACTCCACGTACCGTACGGTGGGCTAGCCTCAGCCTGCACGCAGCGAGGGGCGCCGGAACGTACGCGGTTCAAACGTGGGGGGAGTGGGGGGACACTATAGCTGCAAGGTGCAGCCTGCAGCCTGCCCATGCCAGGGCGCCTCGATGAGCGGCTTCTCCCGGGACGGAGCGTCTGAGCACTGCCGCGGGTGGTGCTGGTAGTGGTAGGAGAGGATCAAGCCTGGAGGTGGAGGGCTATACGGCACGGCGGCGAGTTTGGACGTTTTTTGATGCATATGATCACAACCACCATGATTTTTATGATTCTTGGTGCTTCAGTTGTTATGGTAAGTCGAGTTGTCTCACTGCCTGACTGTCTAGCTGCCCGTCACCTCGTTTTTTTATCGTCCAATGAGACCGGATCCTTGTTTGTGTGCTGTTGTCCCAATTTTGCCCGATCACACATTTTGTTAAGTAATTAAAGCTATATATAGCCACCGTCATGTTGTAGGAAACCGCCTCGCATGTGGGAGGCCTATCGATGGCATGTGGAAGTAGGTTAGCCTACCTATAATTACCTAGCTGTCATAAATAAATAATCCAATTGCCTTACCATTTCGATGCAAGTAGTTTCCCCTTACATTCTAGGCGGATTTCCCCACTGCCACTCTGTTTAATTATTTTTTTTCCTCCCCTAATACACCACTACTGAGCATATCGTGTGCGGTAGGGTAGGATAGGATAGGTAGGTTCGGGTGGACTATAGCACCTCATAGCACCGATCCGCCTTGACATGCTGTCCGTGGTGCTGACTGGAATTGTGGGTCTTTGCAGGCGATCGCCTGTTTAATGGACATGAACGCGCTACTGGACCGCTTTCACAACTACATCTTACCGCATCTACGAGGGGAGGACCGCGTCTGCCACTGCAACTGTGGAAGGTAAAAATGCCATCATCGTACTGTGTGTGTGTATATATAGGCCAGTGGTTTTTCAACCATTTTGATACCAGGGCCCACTAGTTGTTATTCAGAATTTGAGACAACACGGACCACCATTTGAATGTTGAGTTCAGTCTCTCTAGTCGTCGGACCCAAAACTAAGGATTTTCAAGTTAAATTTAGGAGAGATATCTGGCGAAATGTTGAGTCAAAAGAACAATTATTCTACATTTTCGAAATGTGTAGATTCTTGAACATTAGTAAGTCTAATTCAGATGTTTAATTAAATATAATTTAACTCTTGAGAGCGTAAAATGAAACCGAATGGACCTGTAAGGGTCCATTCGGTTTCATTTTGCACTATAAGGGTCAATCTATAAGGGCCAATTTGGTTACCGACTGCCCAGCATTTAGCTCGGGACCACCTGTAGTCCCCCTCAAGGACCACTGGTGGTCCCCGGACCACTGGTTGAAAACCACTGGTGTAGCCTATATATTTTTATATAGCCTACTCGGAACACACGCGCGCGCGCGCACGCACGCACGCACGCACGCACGCACACGCACACGACACACACACACACAACCACACACACACACACACACACACACACACACACACACACAGTGTGTGTCGGATTTAGATTTTTGCTGCATGCGAAGGTGTGTTGGATGGAGGACCATAAATAGGTAATGCATTATTGTGTTTAAAGAGGCCATTCTAAAAAAGAAGAATGCGATCATCAAGTGCGATCGTGTACTTTCAAACGAAAACACTTGTCGATTCGAAAATATTAGGCTATGATGGCTATAGCCTGTAACCAGGTTGGCTTTAAAACAGGGGTCCGGGGACCACCAGTGGTCCCTGAGAGGGTTCCAGGTGGTCCCCAGCTAAGTTGGTTAACCAGATGTAACTCTTGAGAACGTAAAAATGAAACCAAATGGACCCTTGCGGGTCCATTTGGTTTCATTTTTACACTCTCAAGAGTTAATATATTCATCATCTGAATTAGCCCAAATCTACACAACTAGAGATCTAGGTTTGCCTCTTATGTTTCCGAAATCCAGCCTGGAATTGTAGATAAAAACAGAAGAAATCTTTGGTTTTGGGGTCTATGGGGGTAAAATGTCATCAAATGGTGGTCCGTGGCTCAAATGCTGAATAAATGGTGGTCCCTGGAGTCAAAAAGGTTGAAAACCCCTGCTTTAAAAGATCAACCTGCCGTTTTTTTCTCCACCTGATAATGCAACACATTGGATAATGCAACCAGTCGTCTCATTTGACAGAGTGTAGCCTATATAGCCTCACTGTGTGTGGATTGAGAGTGAGAGAAAAACAGCAGCGTGATGGCCTCCTGTTCAGCAAAAAATCTTCCAGTGGAATTCACCAGCCAACTCTCATTTTAAAGATAGCCTGTAGGAGGCCAGTGTTTTTCAACCAGTGTGGTGGTCCGGGGACCACCGGCGGTTCGTTGAGAGGGTTCCAGGTGGAGAGTTTACAAGTTACCAAGTTACAGCAAGTTATATTTAACTGTTAAGCTGGATCCTATAACGAAAGCCTCTCAAGGGTCACGTTATCGAACGGTGGTCCCCTGCCTTAAGCTGCCTGTATGTCCTATGGCAATGGTTTTCAACCAGTGGTCCGGGGACCACCAGTGGTCCTTGAGAGGGTTCCAGGTGGTCCCCAGCTAGGCTAAATGAAAGTTGTTTAACCAGATGTAATTCTTTTAGAGCATAAAAATGAAACCAAATGGACCCGGAAGGGTCCATTAGTGGGCCCTGGTATCAAAAAGGTTGAAAACCACTCTCCTATGGTCTCTTAATTGGCCATACACTCTGCACTATTCATGCTATAATTGAATAGGATCGAACAGGGTCGGATTGACCATTGGGCGTACAGGGAGGTCTCCCGGTGGGCCATGATCCGCAGGGGGGATGATATGATTAAAAGCACTGGTTTTCAACCTTTTGGACCACCATTTGATGACATTTTAGCCCCAACAGACCCCCAAAACTAAAGATTTATTTAGCTTTTTGGTCCACAATTCCAGGCTGGATTTGGGAAACAAAACAGTCAAACATGCAGCTCAAAATGACCATTAATCTTCTGTTTTGTAATTAGACTTGGGCCAATTTACATGAATATTTTAACTCTTGACAGTGTTACGTTTACGCTCTCAAAGAGTTACATCTGGTTAACCAACTATACCAGGTAGAACAGGTCCATCACGCGCTGGTTGTGGTGGGCCGGTCTAGGCCAAATCACGCTCAAAATGTCCGGGCCGATTTTTTCGCCCAGTCCACCACTGGGATCAAATATACTGTAGGTCCACAGCCAGTGCATGTGTGCACCTTCTGTGTACTATGTGGCACCTCTCCTCTCGTAATAATATCAGAATGCCACAGGCTGTAATAAGCGGTTGCAATGACGCTGTCACGGCTTATTAGCGCCTTAATACTAAATATGAATATGGCAGTTCATCCTAATCAATTACAGATACAGCATCTAGATATTATCTGCTGGATGCATGGGGGTGGATACCCTGCACTGTATAGAACAGTGGGTTTTCAACCAGTGGTCCGGGGACCACCAGTGGCCCTTGAGAGGGTTTCCAGGTGGTCCCCAGGCCAGGCTAAATGATGGAAATTTGGTTAAGCAGATGTAACTCTTTGAGAGCGTAAACATGAAACCAAATGGACCCTTGCGGGTCCATTTGGTTTCATGTTTACGCTCTCAAGAGTTAAAATATTCATCATGTGAATCAGCCCAAGTCTACACTACTAGAGAATGTAGAAGATTAAAGGACCACTTCACCACTTTTCAACGTATATTCATATAATAGCTCTTCACTAATGTACATGATAAAATACCACTATTTTTTTCTGGCTGTAGGCAGTTCAGAAACTTCTTCCAATGACATCATCCATGGTGGAATCCAAGCTAATAGAAACTGCAGGCTTTCTGTTCCTGAAAAGTCACAATGCAAAAATGGCAGCCATCGTTCTCCCGATAATAAAAATATAAATATTTTTTCAAAAACACATTGTTTAAAAAAAAATCTGCAGAATGATGACGTCATTGGAAGAAGTTTCTGAACTGCCCACAGCCCTCCTGTGAGACACAGACTGAGTAGAAAAAAATAGTGTTGTTTTATCATGTACTGTACATTAGTGAGGACCTATTATATGAAGATACATTGAAAAGTGGTCAAGTGGTCCTGTTTTGTTTTCCCACATCCAGCCTGGTAGTGTGGATGAAAACAAAAGAAATCTTTAGGTTTTGGGTGCTGTGGGGCTAAAATGTCCTCAAATGGCGGTCCGTGGCTCAAATGCTTATACTAAATCGTGGACCCTGGTATCAAAAAGATTGAAAACCATTGGTATAGAACAGGTGGTCCGGGGACCACCAGTGGTCCTGGAGATGGTTCTAGGTGGTCCCCAGCTAAGTTGTTTAACCAAATGTAACTCTTGAGAGTGTAAAAAATAAAACCAAATGGACCCTCATGGCGGGTCCATTTGGTTTTATTTTTACACTCTCAAGAGTCTCAAGGTTCATCATGCGAATTAGTCCAAATCTACACAACTAGAAGATTAATGCTCATGGACAGAAGCAAAAGAAATTTTAAGTTTTGGGGTCTGTGGGACTAAAAATATCCTCAATTGGTGGTGGTCCGTGTCTCAAATGCTGAATAAATGGTGGGCCCTGGGATGAAAAAGGTTGAAAAACCACTGGTTTAGAAGACAGAAGCACTGACTCTAGCATGTTTTGGAGCCTGTGGATGTGAAAATGGGTCAACATACTGGTATATATTAGACATGATGCAACCAGTGGAACGGCGCTCTGTTCCAAGCTCAGAAGGTTTAGGGCAGTAGTTTTCACACTTTTTCATCCCAGGGCCCACTATTTATTCAGCATTTTAACCACGGACCACCATTTGCTGTTGAGTTCAGTCTCTCGGACCCAAAACTAAGGATTTTCAAGTTTTTGTTCACAATTTAGGAGAGATAAACTGGCAAAACGTTGGTCCAAATAACAATTCCTCTACATTTTTTGTAATTGTGTAGATTCTTGAAAATTAAGTAATTCAAATATTTAAATATAATTTAACTCTTTGAGATCGTAAAATGACACCAAATGGGACCCATTTGGAGGGTGCATTTGGTGTCATTTTACGTTCCATTTGGTTACAAACTGTCCATCATTTAGCTAGGGACCAGCTGGAATCCCCTCAGGGTCCCCGGACCACTGGCTTAGGCTGACCTGATAGCCGAGTGGTTAGAGCACATACAGTATATGGGCTCAATAGCGGAGCGGACACAAGTAATGCGATCGGTATGCGCTGTTCGGTGTTCGGTTCTCTGTGTTCAATGGTCAGCGGTTAGGTGATGATGTAATCAGGGGTGTAGTGGAGGGGGGACGCGGGGGGACGGCGTCCCCCCACTTCTCACATCTAAAATATTTTTGGGTCTGAAAAAAATCATTAGCATGGTGAAATACATCTTGATGACATCATCAAGATGTGTTTCACCATGTTAATGAGTTTCCTTTTTTCTGAGAGTGTACAAATGGAACCAAATGGACCCGATAGGGTCCATTTGGTTCACATTTGTACACTCTCAGAAAAAAAAATCAAATGGGGGGAATTCCCCTTTCAGAGGCGTCCCCCCACTTCTAAAAGTACCACTACACTGGGTGTAATGCAGGAGTTTTCAACCTTTTTGATACAAGGGCCCACCATTTATTCAGCATTTGAGCCGGGCCCTAAGTGGGCCCTAACTGATCAGGCCCAAACCCCGGCCCGGCCCGTCCAATTATAGCACAGTTTTTAGGCCCCACCCGGGCTGATCTGCATACATTTTAGGCCCGAGCCTGACCCTAAAATGTCGGGTCGGGCCTGGCCTGGTCGGGTTCGGGCAGAGTTTGAGAACTCTACTTTGTAGGTTTTGATTATCATTAAAAACACACGGACACGCATGCACGTACGCACAAGCGCACACGCGCACACGTATGCACACGCATACACACACACACACAACACACACACACACACACACAACACACACACACTCAACACACACACACACACACACAACACAACACACCACACACACACAACACACACACACACACACACACACACACACACACACACACACACACACAGAAACTGCAAGATTAATCACTCTGTTCACATAATATCTGGAATGGGGCATTCTGCACACTTTACTTTTGGTACTTTTTACGTACATTTTGATGATACTATTACTATTCACTATTAACTATTAAGTAAGTCTTGGGATCTTTAGTCTTGGGATCTGTGGGGCTAAAATGTCATCAAATGGTGGTCCATGGCTCAAATGCTGAATAAATAGTGGGCCCTGCGATCAAAAAGGTGGAAAATCACTGGTTTAGTTAAAATACCAATGTTATTTATCTCCAAAGAGTGTACAAATCCACCGACTATAGACTGAGGGAGTGCCCACACTTCTTGACCGGCTCAAGAAGATCTACACATCAAAAATGTCTGTTCCATTACTGAAAATCCATTTCAATGCCCCCTAGAAAGTTTGAGCTTTTAAATAGTGGTGTTGGTGTTACTTACTGTTATAGTGTTTAAGAATAATGCACTTATAATGAAAAACAGAGGGGGGAGAATTGGAAGGTTTTCCTGTATATGCTATTAATGACGTTTGAAAACAGTATTTGAGGTTTGAGTTGACAGGTCGTAAACTAAGAACTTTCAGTTTTTGTCCAAACTGGGAAAGAGAACTGGCAAAACGTTGGTCAAAATAGCAATTATTCTCCATTTTCTAATTGTGTGGACTCTTTACGACTCTTCACGAATTACGTAATTCAGATGTTTAAATATAATTAAACTCTTGAGAGTGTAAATGAAACCAAATGGACCCTTACGGGTCCATTTGGTTTCATTTGCACACTCTCAAGAGTTACAGATCTATAAATGTCCAAGTGCTGGAGGGACTGTCATGTGATCTATCTGCATGGCCTGTGTGATCTACTGGTAGATCACAATCTACCTTTTGGGCAGCCCTGGTCTTTTTTGCTCCAACACTAAGGATTTCACTGTGTACTGACACAGAAGAGAGTTGCACATGCAGTGACACCAGTAGCTTAAACAAGAAGTGTGCCAATGTGAGTTAATGTATTAATAAAGGATGTTATCTTGGTCATTTTTTATTATTACTACGGCAACCAATTACACCCTTTTTTTCAAATTAAACCAGCTTTTTGATCAACATGAAGTGATATGAGCTGCAGTGATTAAACGAAATAACTACACCACAGCTTATTGATTTTGACCTTTGGGTGAATAATACATTCTGTATTAAAACACAGAGTGACCCCATACAAAGAAAGTCCGAAACCAGATCTATTATCTTGGCTGTTTTAAGTTTGCTGTATATGGCACATTGCCCCACACAGTCCAGTCCCGAATCAGCATTGGTCATTGTTTTTTTCTGCCAGCATAAATATTCAGCACCGTCTTCTCCGAGTTAATTAATCAACATGTAACTCAGACACAGAGAATGCACAGACCTAACCAAACGGACCTTTTTACGGTTCCCTGTGTTCATTCTCTGAGTTAAATTGACACAGGGCTGTCCCCTATGAGCTGGGGAACCTGACTACATGACATGTCGAGGCGGCGTCCGTGTCCATCATTGCTCACTTGACTTTTGGACAAATCCTGTGTCATTTCGTTTGGCAGCCTCTGGGCTTTGTTTTAGCTGGAGCTCGGTCAGGAGTGGAAGTCTAGTTTTATGTCCATGTGGCCAGGGGCGGATCTAGGCATGGGCATGGGGGGGTGCAATGCCCCCCTAAATGCCCAGACTGCTCCACCAAACACAATGTCATGCAAAAAAATATTTTAAATAGCTTATATTTAAAATGATCTGAAACACTACTACTGCTACTAACTAACTACAGCTGTGTCACCACTAAACCAACAGCATTTCATCATTGAAAACAGAAAACTCTCTGAGTCAGACCTTTAGCTTTATGCAAGCTGCGTGTCTGTTGCAACTTCAACAACAACTGATGTTATTATTGATGTTTACTTGACTTGACTAATACCTAAGTCCGGTAACCGAAAATGGTATGGGTGCAGTTTCATCGCCCGTGGTGCAAAGTGGCGATGAAGCCCCCCCCCATACCATTTTCTCTTGCCCCCCCCCCCCCCAATTGGGAAATGTTAGATCCGCACCTGCATGTGGCACAGAAGCTCCAGTGAGTAGTACATATGGGATGCTGCTATGTAGCCATCTCTTTTTGGAAATGATGCAAATGCCCGGTGTGTGTGTTGTGGTGTGTGTGCGTGTGCATGTGCGGTGGCGTGCGTGCGTGCGTGCGTGCGTGTGTGTGTGTGTGTGGTTGGCGGGTGTGCGTACGTGTATACGTGCGTGGCAGGGAGGCAGGGAGTGTTGGCAGTGGACTTGTCCCAGAGTTGCCAATTAACAGTTTGACCACCATGCATCCCCAGTCATAATCTCACTTCAGAGCCTACATGTGTTTCATGTGTTTCATGTTGGATTGTCGTCCCCCTGTCACTGCCCTGTCACTCCAGCAAATAAAAGCTGCAAAACAACAGGCATAAAGCGCTTTATGCGCCATGCACACTTCATCAGTAATGCACCCTCACAAGCTGGTATATTGAATAGACCAGTGGTTTTCAACATTGGGTCCGTGTCCAGGTGGTCCCAGCTAAGTTGCTTAACCAGATGTAACTCTTGAGAACGTAAAAATGAACCCAAATGGTCCATTTTGGTTTGCAATGCCAAACCTCACCAATAGTTTCCCTATATGTAATAATAGGGGTGGATGTAACATGTCCATTTGGTGGGGGGGGGATGGGGGGGGGGGGGGGGGGGGGGGGGGGGGGGGGGGATGGTATGTTGTTGTTGTTGAGATGTTGTAGTTTTGGACTAATTCGCATGATGGTTATTTTAACTCTTGAGAGTGTAAAAATGAAACAAATGGACCCGCCAGGGTCCATTTGGTTTCATTTTTACGTTCTCAAGAGTTACATTTGGTTAAAACAACTTCGCTGGGGACCACCTGGAACCATCTCAGGGACCACTGGTGGTCCCCGGACCACCTGTTGAAAACCCCTGCTTTACACCATATTTCTTGCATTGTGTAGGGTTGTTCTCTGGCTGTTTTTGACCAGTAATCCCCTCAGAATAGGCAGGCTAAGTGGTTAGGCCAAGGTCATGTTATTTGCATGACCCAAACTGGGAAATAATATTGTTTCATAGTCAGTGTTGGGACATGTGCACTATGTAACTTAACATATTACGTAATATATTACCAAAATGCAGTAACTTATAATATACATATACAGTATTACCTAACAAAAAAAAAATCTAATATATTATACTTTTCTTTCTGCATCACTGCATTACTTTCAATATTACTTTCTGTACTTGTGTACTTATATCTTTACAACTGCAGAAGTTATATAATTACTGATTTTCTATAATTCGTCATCAAATTATTTTGATTTATTTTGGCTTCCACGAATTCAAGGAATACATTTAACTCCTGTGTTAATTGTCCATAGCTAAATAGGATGAGGTAGGTCTACATTTAACTCCTGTGTTAACTGTCCATAGCTGAGTAGGATGAGGTAGGTCTACATTTAACTCCTGTGTTAACTGTCCATAGCTGAGTAGGATGAGGTAGGTCTACATTTAACTCCTGTGTTAACTGTCCATAGCTGAGTAGGATGAGGTAGGTCTACGCCAGGACTGTTTTCAGGAGTGACGTTTTTTCAAGTTGTTTTCAAATTGATTTTGGTCAGATAGCCAAGTAGGCTTATTGTAGGTATGCCACTGGCCTACGCAATATTTAATTAAGTGAATTAGTGATACTAAATATTTAATTATATATTTTGTAAAAACAAACAAAAAAAGGAATATGTAATGGCTCAGACAGTAAGATGTAATATAAATATATTACTTTAAAGTGGAGGTAATGATTAATAAGTAATATATTAGAAACACAAAGTAATATTCCCAACACTGTTCATAGCAGATGATAAAACTCACAATCTGACAACATACATACATAACAAGAACAGACATGTACAATACATCATCACAAGTTGCAGATACTATTACATTTAAAAAAATACCCAAAAACCAAAGTGCAACTCCAACCATCCTCCCCAACCTGTTGTTACACTGACACAAATCTTTTTTTTTTTTTTTTTTTTTTTTTTGCATAAGTTTATTCATGGTCTGCTCCCGGCAGTTTTGAAATTTATAAGGTATTGGCAGACCTTACATCAGAAGACAGGCCCGGAGGGTTTAATGACATCAATCCAGGATGCAGCTGTCTTTATTCATTTGCTCCAGTCACTGCTTGCAATTGTGCATCAGCATGGTTACATCTGTCACTGGGAACAGACGCTGTAACCAAGAGCCTGGCCTGACTGTAGTGTAGCAATGGGATTTTTGTGCTTTTCTAGGCTTGGAAGCACGCGGCTTTCCTCAATGAGGTTATAGGTGAGTGAAAAATATACTGTAGAATAGACCTGCGCAGTGACGTCACCACCCCTGGTCCAGAAGTAGATTCCCCATTCATTTTTCTCATAGACCTTTCAAAATTAATTTTTATAAAGACGATTACGCCGCGGACAAAGCCAACGTGACGAATCATGATGACGTACACAATCTTTTTGGACAATCAAATAAAAAAAAAAGTCTTGTATCCTGTCGGTTTCTACTTCTTGCTAATTAGATATTGCATGATATTATTGTGCGTGTTGTCATGATTTGTCACGACCCGAGTTGGTGTTGTCTGCGGCGCAATCGTGTTTTTATTAAGCATTTTCGAAAAGACTATGAGGGAAATGAATGAGGATTCCATTTCTGGAACAGGGGCGGTGACGTCACTGCGCAGGTCTATAGACACTTGTGGTCAAATATGAATGAAGTGAGAGAGTTGAAGTAAAGGTTATTCCAAGCGAATAGAAACAACAGCCTTCCTCTTCATGGAAAGGTGCATGTGAAGTAACGGTTGGAGTCCAGCGGTCTTGCATTAATCACAAATACAACTTTAAAATCCTTATTGAAATGACCAAACCTGCCTATCGTCAATGACGGTTTCTGAACTGTTCACATTCCACCTCCCAATCTGATTTGAATTAGGTTGAACACTTACACCAGTGGTTTTCAACCTGTGGTCCACCACCACTGGTGGTCCTTGAGAGGGTCCCATGTGGTCCCCACGCTAAATGATGCATAGTTGGTTAACCAGATATAACTCTTGAAGGCATAAAAATGAAACCAAAATTTGGTTGTCATGTTTACACTCTCAAGGGTCTCAAGGGTTGAAATATTCATCATCTGAATTAGCTCCACTTAAGTAAGTGTACATGATTAGAGAATGTAGAAGAATGGTCTTTTTCATCTGTCCTAAGTTTGTCTGTTTTGTTTGTGAATTGTGGACAAAACCAAAATAAATCTTTAGCTTGGGTTCTGCGGTGAAAATGTCATCAAACGGTGGTCCGACCGTGGCTCGACCGTGGCGCTGAAGAATAGGTGGCCCCCGGTATTAAAATGGTTGAAAACCACTGACTTACACGGTACACCCATGATTCTTTCTTTGAAGAATAAGACGTAGTGTATATTTGCTTGGCATTAGCCTACTTGGTGCACTGCACTCCAATTAGCAAGACAGAAGTGTCCTCAAGACATTCAGTCACTGCTGAATAATGTAACATGATGAACAGTGATGGTCTGAGTCAGTGGTCAAACACAGCAGGGGATAAGCTCTGGGAAAACACACGTGTCCAATTTGTTCAGGAATATGAAACTACGGATCGTTGCAGCTGTTTATTGAGGAAAAGACGTAGAGAAAGACTTATGAAATCAGTTGTGAGTAAGCCATGAAGGCACGAAAAAAGGGATGCAAAACTACTGCACACTGTCACCCTACGTTTTAAGAGCAGGGTACGGCGGGCGATGACAAAAGCGACGTCGCCTGACATCCATTATTTCTCTATGGGAGCCGCCGATTCGGGCAACAGCAGCAGAACGGGAGACGTCGGCCGATGTGATTGGGCGACATCGCCCGGAAAGATAAAAATTGGCGAGCTTTTCGGCCGAATCGGCCAACGTTTGGCCAGGGATAAGTTACCAATCAGAGCCAAGTGCTGCTTTTTTTGCCCTCGACCCGAAACCATTAGTCACAGTTTGGTTCCTAGTTCCGCCCCACTTCCTCCTCCACCATACTTTTTTCTCAGTGCCCCACAGCAACGTCGTTTACGGTACTCGTTTTGCATGCCATTCTAAGCGAGAATTTACGGTAATGACGTCGGCGTCGCTGATATCGGGCGACGTTTTTTGTCCATCACTCACCGTTAAAACGTACTGTCAGTATATAGTGTAGATTGGCAACAGGATACATGGGGTGTAGTGACATTCGGCACCTCAACGCAAAAGTGATCATTTTCTCCAAAAAGTTAAAAAAATATATATTTTTTTAACTTTTTGGAGAAAATGATCACTTTTGCGTTGAGGTGTGATATATTTGGGAAATGTTTTTTTTAGTAAAGCATACACTGAAATATAATTAAGTCTGATAATGATCAACAGTGCTCACTGTTCATATCATATATACGGTACATTAGTTTACACACACACACACACGCACACACAAGGAAGCAAAACAGATGTCAAAAAAATAACAATGACAAAATACAGTCTAATCAAATCACTAACATGTTGTACGACAAAGCATTTGTATGATGTCGTAATAATGCATCCGTCTTTTAACGTCTTTTCATCCGGCTTGCCCTGCACCCGCAGGCATCATGTCCACTACGTTATCCCGTACGACGGGGACCATTCCTTGGTGGATTCGTCAGAGAACTACTTTGTGAGCGACAGCGTGACCAAGCAGGAGATGGACCTGATGCTGGGCCTGCTGCTGGGCTTCTGCATCAGCTGGCTGCTGCTGTGGCTGGACGGAGTGCTACACTGTGCGGTCAGGGCCTGGAGGGCTAGCCGATACTACGGTAAGTCACCCTGCAAGGGGGAGGCACCGGGAAAAGCCTCATAGTTACTGGTATGCTAAATCGCCTGACGGTGCCATTTAAAAAAAAGAACTGATTTGCAAAAAATCAAAAAACAACAACAAAAAAGCAGATGAAAACACCCATTGCAATATCCCCGAAGTCAGAACCGTTCAGATTTAAGATCTGTTGTTTTCATTTCATCGCGTGACACAAAGCATCTTTAGCATTAGCCAGCTGGCAAGAATTAATACACTTCTACGAACAGGGTCGGATCTAGGCATGGGCATGCCCTACACTGTCCCACCAAATGCAATCAACCCAAATTTCAAAGACATTTCAAATTAAAGTGCTTATGATCAAAATGATTTGAAACACTACTACTGCTACTAAATAACTACAACTGTGGCACCACTAAACCAACACCATTTCATCCTTCAAAACAGAAAACTCTCTGAGTCAGACCTTTAGCTTCATGCATGCTGCGTGCCTGTTGCAACAACTGATGTTATTGATGCTTACTTGCCTAATATAAGTCCTGCAACCGAAAATGGTCTGGGTGTGACTTCAGATGAATTAATACCATTTTCTCCGGCCCCCCCAATTGGTCAAATGCTACATTCGGGCCTGTGTACAAAAACGAAGAAGCTCATAGTCATAGACAAAGCAGAGCTAATAGATGAACACATTTTTCTTCCTGCACTGATCTGTTGGTTTTAGCTAGCGCACCATAGTCATTTCTCAGTCCCCTTAACCCCCAGAGACCCAGCAGGTGAGAGTGGATGCCCTTCAAGTGTCTTGTGTTGTGTTCATCTCAGCAGATGTGAAAATAGAGTCTGGCACTTTGAAACCTATTCTATCTATTCTTGACAGACATGCTTTGGAATTAAAGGTGATGTTTGGATGCCTTAAAGCTAAGACTCTCTGAAATGATGAATGAATGCCATATTATAGTATATATACGCCAAGACATATTGAAAACGAGGGGTGATTGTTTGTTTTAAGTTTCCCACGTGTCCCTTTAAAAATCTATGCGGACACTCATATGTCCTTTTATTTTTCAAGGTGTATTGACGACAAAAACGTTGACGAGAGGTGCTGAGGTGTCAATGGATGGCAAAATGATTAAAAAACAGTAGGAAATGGTCATTCATTTGTATCAAGTGACTCAAAGCAATGTGAAATGACTTGAAAGCTACAGTATGTTCTGTGTGGTAGTGCTGGGTTAGTGTCTTACGTTCTGCAATATGATAAAAGCTATGATAAAAATCAATATCAAGGCAAGGCAATGAAAATATTATGTTCAACAATCAAGCCACAACAAAGAAAAAGATCTCCTGTATCTCTCCATCAATATCTCGTAAACCTTTGTGAGTCAGAGGGGCTGGTTGCAGTAGGTACATAAAAGCATAAAAGATGCAGGCAAGCTTGTTGAAATGTATTATTAAACCCGATTACAGAAAACACGACGAGTATACCGACAAATATCAGCACTTTCACACACATCCTTTTGAAATGCCCATCACCAAGTGGTATATCCGCACGTATGCACGCACACATGCACACACAGTGGCGTTTCTAAGCAATTTGGAGCCAATCAGGCAAGATTTTCCCTGGAAAATCTCCTCCGACCAGGGGCGGATTGGCCATCTGGAGTACAGGGAGTTTTCCCAGGTGGCCTGCGCCACCTAGTGGCCTGGACAAGATCCAAAATGCACTAGTGGCACTTCCAAAATGCACTAGAATGTGCTAGATGCTCACCTGGAACATACAGATCAAAATGACCATTAATCTTCTACATTCTCTAGTTGTGTAGACTAAGTTGGGCTAATTCACATGATGAATATTTTAACTCTTGAGGGTGTAAAAATGAAACCAAATGGACCCGCAAGGGTCCATTTGGTTTCATTTTTACGCTCTCTAAGAGTTTCATCTGGTTAACCAGCTGCCCCCCAAGGGTGGCCTGGCAAAGGCAAAATTGTCCCGGTGGGAAAATATGTGCCAATCCGCCCCTGCCTCCGACGTCATACCTATGACAGGCACAGTAAAATGGCGCCCCCCAAGGGATACAAATATGAACTATTTTTAAATTAAAGAACATATTATGGGCTCCATTTTTGTTACATGCTAAACCCCTTATCCCAAATCCCTTATTTCGTTTTACTATTTTGAAAAACTTTTTTGGAATATTTCAACATGTCAATCTATTAACACATTGTGAGCTTGTAGACTGGCCATTTGAACGACTGAAAAAAGTTTTTTTAAATAGTATAAAAAGGCAAAAAAAGTTAAGATAAGTGGTTTAGTGGTGACGGAAATGGAGCCCTATGTGTTTTAAATTAGCTGGGGAACCTTT
The DNA here is from genome assembly GCA_039105355.1 of Benthosema pterotum. Taxonomy (NCBI): domain Eukaryota; kingdom Metazoa; phylum Chordata; class Actinopteri; order Myctophiformes; family Myctophidae; genus Benthosema; species Benthosema pterotum. Next base: position 49,887,079 of record CM076968.1, read on the forward strand.
TAAATCATGTCTGGTGGTCGCCCCAGTGGCCCCCTCCTTCCCCCTCCGCTCATGGCGCCCCAGAAAACTGCGTAGTCTGCCTATTGGCAAAAACGCCCCTGCACACACGCACACAAACACACGCACACAAACACACACACACACACGCACACAGGTCTAACATTGCGTAAACATCAACCTTGCCAGAGAAGCCAGGAGGTGGCAGAGCTCCTGTGAGTTGACCTTCCTCCGTCGATTGGCCCATTTTCCACTCGTCTCACATCACCTTTTTTGGCCTCGGCTTACTCTGACCTCATAGAATTATCACCGCCAAAACATCCAAACTAACTAACTGTGCCTGTGTGCCATGAATGATCCATACCAGCCCCGTTACTGTAGGCATTACATGCAGTACAGTATAGATCCATTTCCCAAAAAATATATATATTTTATTTTTCTTTGCACTCGGTGGGGGACGGTTTACAGGTGTCGCTGAATATTTGGCCGAACCAAATCACCTGCAGATCAATCATAATGTTCATTGGGCGCGTTATGCCCATCGCCTGTTTATATTAACCTATGTTGGGCTGCAGCACAAAAAACAAAAACAAAATAAAAAATAAAATAAAACAAAACGTCTAAATTTCGGAATTGTCAAGAAAAACCTGGGTTTCTATGGTTTTTTTTTTTTTTTTTTTCAATTCAATTCAATGTCAGTGCAGCTCAACTATTTCACTATTTCAAAATGATCTGATTTGACCCCCCCTTCAGAAAATATGTACTTCTATGGTACCTTTTTGGGGGTCCCTGGAGCAAATTATTTTGTCCCTGGAACTAAAAAAAACAGGGACGTTCTTGGACGCCCCTGGAACTAAACATTTGTCCCTGGAACAATTTTTTTTTTTTTCTCTGGAACTAAAAAGAATGTCCCTAAAATGTAGGTTCCTGTGGGGAAAGGTTCACAATTTTTCAAAAATATCAGACCTACAATGAGCTTGTAGGTCTGATATTTTTTTCAATAACTGAAACACCTAGAAGGGTCTATGACATTTTGGGGGGCCGTCCGGGTGGCACACAGGCAAAGTATCATGACTACTGCCCATCACTACTGTGGAGATTGTGGGGGAGGGTTCGATTCCCTCCCGTTCCCTCCCGTTCCTCCGTGGTACCTCCTATAACCGCTTGGCACCGGGTGCTCCACTGAAAACCACTGTCTTTATTTGCAGGTGGCACCTGGGAGGCATAGCATGTTTCCTCCTCTCTGCACATGTTACACTTCTTCTGGTGAAAACTCCTCACTATCAGGTGAAAATATTTAGCCTGTCGGTCATGCAGCAGCTTTCACCACCACACGTGCACGGTCGTGCACACATAGACATCAAAGGGGGCACCGCCCTGCCCTTTCACACATCTGTAAAACACAGTGGTGAAAGTGGTTTGGAGTTCTTGCCGGAGCTAGCTAGCTAGAAATAAGCATCCGCGATGCCCCTGCCCCGGATAATTTGGGGGATTCAAACCCTCCAATAGCCCTAAAAATGCATAAAAAGGCATTTTGGAACAGTATACCAACACAATACAAACTCACCAGGTCTTGCAATGTGCAATGTCTTCATCTAAAAGATATCATAATAACTATTTTCCCCATAAAGCAAATTAAATTACATTAAAAATGAGCACACATTAAACAGCTTTTTACTCTTAGAATAAATTGCTGCCCTCTCTCTCCAGACCACGAATGTACGCATTTAGTTTCAGTTTCAGTTCAGTTTTATTTCGGTCATAAAGTGGACATTTCATAACATCATACATCAGACCGTAACAATTATTGTGACCAAAAGGGTTTAGGCAGAAGCCAATGGCTTATTTTGCCTATCCCAAGGTATCAGCAGACTGGCAATGTTTTATATGCACACCCACAGTGGGGGGCAAATGCCACTATTTTCCAGGCCTAGGCTGGAAGGCAATATTCAGGAGAATTCCTTTTTTTGTCCCAGAACTCTCCTGAACATACAGTATATACACTATATTTTTAGAAATACATGTTGTACAACGCACATCCCCACTTGCTAAAGAGTGCTTGGTTGCAGGCTGAAAATAGCTAATCTACAAGCTCACTGTGAGTAAAAAGTGGCCCAGCCTCTGTTAACGTTCTCTGCACTTCTCTGGTCAACACATGGTCAGCAAAACACTGAAGTGAAGAAAATGTTCTTCCTAAAAGAAATAAATCTGCTTACAGTGGAGTGAAGATCTCCACCAGGACGCATGCACTGATATTAATAATAATAGCAGTGGTATTTCTACCTACTGCACTGCCATGAAAGCTTGGCATGTGATTACCAACTGCACCTATTGCAGGGGCAGGGGCACGGTGGAACAGTGGTTAGTGCTGTCGCCTCACAGCTAGAAGGTGAAAAGGCAGCTTGGACTCCTCGGGTGAGATTTTCGTTACCGCTATACCCCTTATCCCTTAACTTCTTTGCCTTTTTAAACTATTAAAAAAAACATTTTTCAGTAGTTCAAATGGCCAGTCTACTAGCTCACAACGTGTTAATAGATTGACATGTTGAAATAGTCCAAAAAAGTTTTTCAAAATAGTGAAAATGAAATAAGGGATATGGCATAAGGGGTTTAGCATGTAACGAAAATGGAGCCTGGACTCCTCATGTATTGAAGGAAGCATGAGGCCAGTCCGCTGCCTCCTCAGGTTGGCGGAGGGTGTGTAGAGCCCAGGATCACATTAGGAATTGGCACTGGGTGAAAAAATGGGTTACAAAATTGTGTGATTAAAAAAAAACAATTATTGCAATCTTCCTGGGATGTCACAATTGTATCACCTACTAAACAAATCCAGCAAGTTTGTTCAGCAACTCTTCATCATCTCTGTGAATTCAAGGCAGTGCTGCCCGTATTGGCTGGCTATTTTAAGTTTTTGGTGCACACACACACACACACGCACACATGCACACCGTACACATAAGCTTGTGTCAGCGAACCGGCATAGCCTATCTCCCATCGTCTATTTCCAGTATATCCCACAAGCCGGGGAGTGATGGGAGCAGTGTAATTGGCTAGCCTGCTGGGACCCTTATATCCAACAATTGCTCTGCCATTATAAATAAAATAAATTACATAGTTGTCGGCATGCACAAGAAATATGACATTGATCGGACCGGTAGGATGTGAGATTAACCCGTGGAAAGACGAACAGACAGAGTGACAGACCGACAGAAAGACAGGCAGGCAGGCAGACAGACAGACAGACAGGCAGGCAGGCAGGCAGGCAGGCAGACAGGCAGGCAGGCAGGCAGGCAGGCAGGCAGGCAGGCAGACAGACAGACAAACAGACAGATGCACACGCAGTAGACCCGTGGTGCTGAAACATTCTGGTGGATATAATGACGGAAATCTCCAGCCTGTTCCTCAGGCAGGCCTCGGAGCCTGGTGGTGGATTATGGCTTAAGTGAGATTCATACTAATAGGGTAAATATTTCTATAATGGCAACCGACCATATGTACAGTTAGATGTCTGTTAAAGTTCTTCAGTTTTATAATAATCATCAACTTTTATAATCATCATGAACCAATTCAGAACAACCGAAGCGACGGAGGACGTTGTTGATCATGATCTTGATCAGGCAGTGAAAGTTGCTGCATAATCTTGACTTTTAAATAATAGCAATAGTTATAAATAGTAGCTACAAGATATTGTCAAAGTACCATGTATACCCCTGTACTCTGATTGCCCTCCCCCTTAGAGTATATATTAAATAGAGACAACACCGGAAGTTCCCCTCTTATCCACTTGCATTAAGTTGCTCACCCAGCGCATGAGGCGGTTTCACTCCTCTTTGAGGGGAAAACAACAGAGTGCATTCTGGGAAAATGGGCCGAGAACATGAACGTGCGGCGTGCGTGCGTGCATTCGTAGATCGCTGCAGATTTCTGGAGGGGGCGGAGCCTATTCCGCGTTCATGTTTCTGGCCCACTGCTCCTCAAACTGCATTCTCAACTTTGGCCACTATGTCCATTTCACCTCAAGGTTTCCTCAGGGTGTCCTGTCTATTGTATATGTCAATGACCCACCCCCGTAAATTTTGGCCTCCATGATGCCTCTGTCACCTCTTGTCCTGAAAATACTAAAGAAAAACATTTCCACGAAAAAAAAAAAAAAAAAAAAACCCGGAGACACAGCAGCAGCGGTGGTGGTGGCGCAACAACAAAAAGAGGAAAAAGGTTCATTGTTGTATCGTATAAGCAACACTGTCCAGCAAATGTGTGTGCAGTTGTGGTGGTTGGTGTTAGCCGTCGAGTATGAAAACACTGACTGTGTGCTTTCAAAGCCAAAAAGAAAAGAGGACGAGAAAAGAGGAAGCACAAATGGAATCATGGGAGAATGCGCTGTGTGTAAGACCAGACAGACGCAACCCCGCTGAGACAGTGGAGCGCACAGAGGAACACGTGTCTGTTCACTGGGTGAGATATACTCCCTCCGTCACCTGTCTCTCTCTCTGTGTGTGATTGTCTGAGACCTAATTTATTTCCCTGTTCGGTCGTCCTCCTCCTTTCTCCAATAAGGATGTCCTCACTCTCTGAGAACCAAAGGGGCGATATCGCCTTACATCCATATCACATTTCTGCCCTGCGGTATATTCTGTGTCAAAACATAGGCCCTACGTCTATTATTCATTGTAGTGAGTTGTGTTTGACCATTCAAGATGTATTGTACAATCACAACACACGAGACACTAACTCCAAAAATAAGAATACTGTATGAAAAAATAAAAATAAATAAAAAACAAAAAGTGAAAACCGATCATTGCTGGACATCATCCAGATTTAAAAGCGTAAATGGGAGGAGGGGGGAAGGAGAGCTTCTTTTTGGTAGATACATTACAATTGTTTTCTACTTTGGCTATTCTGAAATAGCCAATTCATTAGTGTTGTTACGTGAGCTTGTAGATTAGATTTAGCTTTTAACCAAGCTTGAACAAGTTTAGAACATTTTCTAAAACAATACATTTTCAATTATTGTTATTTTCTTTTAAAGATGGGCCCACACAGCGTCAAGTGGGTCTAATGGAAAGGAACTCATGTACATCAGTGGTTTTCAACCAGTGGTGGTCCCCAGGCTGAATGATGAAAATGGACCCTTATACTCTTAACTCTTAACTCGTTGAGAGCGTAAAATGAAACCAAATAATTTACAAATTGACATTTACAACTAGAGAACGTGGCAAAACTGATAATTTTGTTTACATTTCCACACCATGGAATTGTGACACGATTCTTTAGTTTTGGGCCTGCGTGACAGGCTAAATGTCATCAAATGGTGTTCCAATCGTGGCCCAAATGCTGAATAAATAGTGGGGCCTGGCATCAAAATGGTTGAAAACCGCTGATGTACATTAGGAGGACCTATTATTAAGTGGTGAAGTGGTATTTAATTTAAGCCTTTACGTTCCAGTGCTTATGAGCTGGTGGTGGCATACATAACTTTCTCCCAACTAAAGTGCAGGAGATGTCTCTAGACCAGGGGTCAGCAACCTGCGGCTCAGGAGCCGCATGCGGTCTAGAACACAGCCCTAGCGGCTCAGTGGCTGTAGCATTATTACATACACACACTGGGGTGATCCACACCAAAATAATATAAACATTTCAGTCACCCAAAACGCTGTCTGACAGTTGCCAGTTAAAGTAGCACTTGTTGGCCATGTCAAAAAAGCCCAGCAGTTATCAGAGCTGGAGCTTTCAATCTGAACCACCCATTTTCAAAGGTTTACTCAGTTTACTATGTCATTAATATACCTTAGAGACTAGAGATGGCAGATATTATCGGCCCTCCGATATTATCGGCCGATAAAAGCTTTCAAATTTCATATCGGAAAATATCGGTATCGGTATTTACAAACTGGAAATTATGACTATTTACAGAGATGTAGACTCAGCGCTACAGTCATGTTTATACCATTACTTTTGTACTTTACTGAAGTAGGCTACATGTTGAATTTATAGTTGTATGGAGTATTTCTAGGCTATAACATGAATTCGTATTTATACTAAATGTTTATTTATATTAAATATTTGTATAGTAATAGTTTCTGTTATTTTTCCACCACTGGAGGCCGCATATATCGGTATCGGTTGATATCGGTATCGGGAATTAGTAGTTACGGGATATCGGATATCGGTAAAAAAGTCAATATCGGCCATCTCTATTAGAGACCTTAGAGATGTTGTGTGGACTAGAAATGGAGTTCTGTAAAACTCATTTATTTTATTTTCATGGTGTGTTTTTCTTTGAGGACCTTTTTTTTCTGAGAGTGTGCAAATGGAACCAAATGGACCCGCCAGGGTCCATTTGGTTCACATTTGCACACTCTCAGGAAAAAAAATAAAAATAAAATGCGGCTCCAGACAGATTTTGAATTTAATTTTGGGTCGAAAATGGCTCTTTCAACATCTTGGGTTGCCGACCCCTGCTCTACTGTAGACGAAGTAAAGCAGAGATTGCTATAGAAAGCTGCTGCCTAACCCGCATGGTGATTAGCTCTCATGGTGTCCTTCGGGACTACACCAAAGACTGCAGTCAGTCGGTTAAGATCAATAACAACGATGCACACACAGTACCATGCCGCCGCTACTACACAAACATATTGAAATGCACCCGTCTAAAAATGGCGGCAAAACAAAACACAAGAGTTTAAACTGCTTATATGTAATCTAGATGTATAGATGTAACTTTTTTGTTCTTTCTTTCATGGAATACTGGTTAATAATAATGATAGTGTGTGAAATGGCTATTGTGAAAAATATACCAGCCCGAATTAACACAATTACCGCTATTGACAAAGAGCGGCAACATACTGTAGTTAAACCCACCCCTCCGCCATTGCCTTAGATCTTTGTCAATCTTACCTTAATAGTCCAATTGTTTGATGCAGTCCTAATGCTATTGGCTGTTACTCAGAGGTAAACAGATGAATCGTTCATATCCTGTGCGCTGATCTAAAACATCCCCCCGGAAACGGAAACTTGGCACTTTGAACATTGCACATTGGAAAATACTGGCGGCAACTAACTACTATTATTAAAACATACTATAAAAAATTGAAAAAGTTCTTTGCCTGCCCATGTCTATCTATGCCCATGGCTAAACTCAACATTGAACGGTGGTCTGTGGCTAAAATAAATGCAGAATAAATAGTGGGCCCCTAGCTCTGGTCCAGAGCTCCACTGCTTCTGAGTCTGACTTGCTTTGGAGCTCTGCTCTTCACTGTGCAATCGGCCATTACTGCACCCGACCAGCCTCTCTTCTCTAGTGGATATATAAAGAACGTTTTACCTACTCACCGAAATAAACACGTCTTGTGTCAGTAGAAAGCCTACTTACCTTAGTGTTGGCAGTTGGCACTCTGGACCCCGCATAAAATGGACTTTATGGCCAGAACGCGATCGTTTTTTCACCGGAAAAACAACCAGGATTTGCGCCCTCTACCGATATTGCCAATAGAAAACTTCCATAGGAAATATTTTTCCTTCAGTGAAAAACGATCGCGTTCTGGCCAAAAAGTCCATTTCATCCGTGTGGTGGGGGGCTCAGAGTGCTACCACTAAGGTAAGTAGGCTTTCTAATGACACAAGACGTGTTTATTTCAGTTAGTAGGTAAAACGTTCTTCATATATCCACTAGAGAAGAGAGGCTGGTCGGGTGGAGTAATGGCCGATTGCACGGAGAAGAGCAGAGCTCCAATGCAAGTCAGACTCAGAAGCAGTGGAGCTCTGGACCAGAGCTAGTGGGCCCCTGGGTATGAAAACGGCTGAAAACCACCTGCTCTATGGCATCTCCGTGGACCCCAATGTGCGAGGGAAGGGAAGGGAGGAGGGGATGCCCACTGCGCTGGCAGTGACGTAGAAAGTGTTGGTTGGGGTTGGTTTAAAACCCTCCCCGAGACGGAGGGAGTGAAGGTGAGGCTAGAGAGCGGCAGCAAAGAGAGAGAGAGAGAGAGAAGGAAGGTGGAGATGCTGCTGTCACGTAGCCCAGCCCCCACCTAGACACACATACACACATATACAAGCTCCTTCCTCCCTCCACGACTAAAAATAGAACGGAGAGAGCAGCTGGAATGGCGGGGTGAGGGAGAAACACACACACACACACGCACACGCGCACACACACGCACACGTGCACACACATGCGCGGCTACGCGGCTGCATATCGTTGGGCAGAAACCTTGTCTCCACGTTCCTTGTTTTGTTTAATCCATTCTGCTTTTATAGAACGCCTTTTGGTGTTTTACGTTTTATTGAAAAATAGCAGGCGTACACGTCTTATAGCACGCCACTCCGTGGCGTGCTATGAGGCGTGTACGCCTGCTATTTTTGGGAGGATATCGTCAAAATATCGTAGCACAAATCTTTGAATATTATGTTCTTTTTATAGTGCGAATGTTTGGTTCTATAGTGCCAGGTTCGAAATGGGTTAAAAATATTAAGTGATGCTCGATTTTATACGTATTCCAATATGACGCGATGCTTCGTGCGCTTGCATTTCTGTTATTTACAGTATTTGTGAAATCTTCAGACAATATTTGAACGCCTTTTTCCCCCTATAATGACATCATGGCCCAAATAGGAGCACCAATTTGAAGGTGTATATACCATAACTAGGGATGCCCCGATAATGTATAGGTCTATTGGAAAAAGTATCGGAAACATAGACATTGTGGTATCGGGTTTGGAAATGAAAAAAGTGGATCAGCACACCCCTTCGTAAGACTACAGGTTTCATCAATATTTAACGAATGAATAACAAGAGCCTGTGGATTCGTTTGAATAATCTCCTTTTTTTCTCTATTTCCTGAAAGAAGCAAAGGTTTGGGAATATACAAGGTTTCTTCGCGACAACTGCTTTACACACACACACACACACACACACACACACACACACACACACGCACACACACACACACGTGCCGCATGGAGGTGAACATTGATTTCCCGCCCCCCACTTTTCCTAATGCTCTCTCCTCCTTCTTCCCGTTTAGTTTATTGAACCTCCCACCAGCCCCTTTTCTCTTTTCCTTGTTGCGTCCCTTAATTCCAATTTGTTGGCATACTTTCTCCATTATGGTGGAATTCCCAAAACGAATGCATGAGCTTATGGATGCGGCGGTGGTGCACTCACTGACGTCGCCTTTGTTAAACGACTGAAAGAGGGGAGGCAATGCAATGATATAAATAAAGAAAATGATGACTTGGCGTTCCAACATCCCCTCCCCTCCCCCCCAACCAACCTAAACGCCTATTGAGAATCTTGCCGGGCGTACCTTGCCCCCAACCCCCCTACACACACACGCCCCATTTTGTGCATTACATTATCATTTTTATTTCTCGTGCAGAGCGCATACATGCAGACCCCCCATCTGCCATCTCCCATCCTCCATCCTTTTATTGAAATGAGAGAGAGGGACCGACCGGCGTCTCGTGCTGTCGCTTCCTTTGGATACCCTTCAGAGTAGTCCTTGTGGATCGCATACCCATTCAAGGCTATAAATAACTCACTCACTCACTCACATCCCCCTCCTCCCCTCCCCTCCCCTCCCCCAATCCGGCTACCGAGTCGGTGTAGCTGTCTGGGGCTCTCCCCCATTTCCACCCAGTCTCCTCCTCCTCGCTTCACTTTAAAGGGGAACTCCACCCATTTTCAACATTCTAATTATCTCATTAGTATACCCTAGAGGTGCTGTGTAAAAAAAAGTTCCTCCATTCTGAGTTCCCATAAGAAATGGAGGTCTGAAGAAAACCACTAACATGGTGAAACATCTTGATGACATCTTTTTTTTCCTGAGAGCATACAAATTTTGTACGCTCAGAAAAAATGTTGAAATCCATTCTGCATTAGAACGCCTTTTGGTGTTTTTACGTTTGTTTTTTGGAAAATAGCAGGTGTGCACGTCTCATAGCCGTGAACGCCTGCTATTTTTGGGAGGATATAGTGAAAATGCAGCACAAATCTTTGAATAAATGTTCCTTCAGTGTGAATGTTTCGTTCTATAGTATTGTACATCTATAGTGGCAGGTTCGAAATGGGTTTCATTTGTACGCTCTCAGAAAAAATGTTGAAAATGGGTGGAATTCCCCTATAAAGCTCTGGTCTTGGACGGACAAGCTCAAATCTAGCTCTGCCATTCCCTGTCTCTCTGCAAAAAACCTCCAGTCCGTTTCCTCGACCGTAAAACAAAAGAAAAGAAAAAAAGATCCCCCAGTTCATCCCAGTGCAGTGTGGGATTTCACCACTAGCTCCGACGGAACCCCACTCTCTGCTCCGTCCCTCCGCTCCGAGATGGGGTTCCTCTGCATACCTAGTCTGAATCGCTCGGGCGAGGCAATGGCGCTATATAGATGGCGCCATTGCAAAAATCACAGAGCTGTGTGACAGAATTCGCGGATTAAAACACTTTCCCGAAATCATCGGTTGGATTTTATGCGGCCGAAAAAACATAAACACAAGAGAGCTCCGGACAAGCGCGTTGGTTGTTCCACAGGACCTAAGGTGAGTACATGCGACTTGCATTGGTACCGACCGGCCGCCTCGCCCGAGCGATTTCGGGGGATATTGCTGAGGAACCCCATCTCGGAGCGGAGGGACGGAGCAGAGAGTGGGGTTCCGTCGGAGCTAGGATTCACAGCGGGTCGACTCCCCAACACACAGCCTGGAACACAAGATACAAGGCATCATCAGGGGCTGAGTTATGGCGGCGGTTCAAAAATACAGAGCGGCTCGTGTTTGGCAAAGCAAGCAGCACGCACAGGCTCCTGCACTCTAAAAGATGGGCTCTGACTGGGCCGTGTCCACATTGCATTTTATTTTTATGCAATGCCAATTTCAGTCTTGAGAGAGGGAGAGGGAGACTCGGCCAAGGATCACGCGCTCATGTGCAAAATACATACTGTACGTACATAACATAGCAAACATGAATGTCGTCGTGAATCAAGGACGTTCCATGCACTTAAGATATTCCTTTCTCTCTTGCTCATCCAATCACATAGGCTACATGCTGTCTCATTCCTGTGCCCCATAAAATGCTCCCACAATTCAAGCTCATAAAAGATAGTTGCTAAAAGGAAAAAGAAAAACGCATATATAAGGAGCCAGCCTTCCAAACCAGGCCCCTAACATGGCGTCTATAGGGGCCGTGTTTTACAGTGGTTTTAAAACAGGCTTTGTAAAAAAATCTCTTGGCATTTCTAAAAACAATGGCATTACGTGACTTTCCCTAACATGACAGCAGACAAGCACACAGTAGACATATCCTTATTGAAACAGTTTTCGTTACGGTACAAAACATACAGTATATGGTCTCCATTTTCATCACCGCTAAATTATGCCTGAACTTTTTTATTATTTTGAAACACATTTTTGAATATGGTAGTTCTATTAGCCAACTTCAACACGTTGTCAGCATGTAGAACGGACATTTTAATTATTCACAAATGTGCAGTAATACGCACGGATACATGCACTCTCAGCATAGACGGATCTAGAAATTATGAGCCCCTAGGCCAGCCAAAGGGCCGCCCCCTACACCGGAGCCTTTTTCTTCCCATCAGGGGCGGATCTATGCATGGGTATTAGGGGGGGACAATGCTCCCCTAAATACCCAGTCTGCCCCCCCAAACACGATGCCATGCAAAACAACCCAAGATATTTCAAATTAAAGTGCTTATATTTAAAATTATTTGAAACACTACTACTGCTACTAACTACAGCTGTGTCACCACTAAACCAACAGCATTTCATCATTGAAAACAGAAAACTCTCTGAGTCAGACCTTTAGCTTTATGCATGCTGTGTGTCTGTTGCAACTTCAACAACAACTGATGTCAATATTGATGCTTTACTTGCCTAATAAAAAACTGTATGGGGGCAGCTTCATCGCCCGTGGCATGAAGCCGCCCCCCATACAGTTTTCTGTTGCCCCCCCAAATGGGACATGTTAAAGCCGCCCCTGCTTCCCATCACGGCGCATAGTGTCTCCTCACACACACACACACACACACACACACACACACACACACACACACACACACACACACACACACACACACACACACACACACACACACATATCAATTATGACATATAGGCCTGCGATATTCACCTGCATTTCAGCAGGACTTACAGCAAGGGATTGCTTAAAAATAATAAAACAGCCAAAATAACTAAAGGGGCTTACAGACGGCGAGTAATAAATCGCGCATTCTAATTGATTCTCAATGGGATCAGCGGTTTGTGCTCAGAAAACGACCTGCGGTCAAGAGAGCGTGTAACGCTGGTCGTTTATCACGCGGCGACCAGTGATTTGTATCGCGCGCGTGCGTGTTGTATGCAGACGTGTGCGCGATGTTTTTGAAAGCTCAATCTAGTGAGCTTTTTAAAAACGCCTGGCGTTAATCGACAGGCGATTTTCCTTATGTCGGCATTGCAGACAGAATCGAGAGTCTCTGCGTTTATGTGGGCGTTTATCGTTGCCGTCTGGTCAAATAATTCAAATAAATGCAAACTGTTTAACTGATTGTTCGATGTGCCCGTCGAATAATCCTCCACTGAGTCTCGGTGGTTAACAATGACTTCAAACACGGCTCAACTATTGATAAGAAAAGGAACTGTGTGTTTTATAATATTCAATGTGATACATTAACATTTTCCTTTTTCCTCATTTTTGAGGGGCGCTAGTTTTACATGATTGTCCCAAATAAACATGGAATTCCATTGACAATACATACAACAACACAATCATTAAAAGCTGGACATTCCATTCTCATTTGCTGAAAACAGATGATGTATAAGAGTGCCACTCACTCCACACAGGTGTGATTTTCAGCCACACAGTAAGACTTGTTTGTGTTCATGTGTTAAGTGTACAAATATTGCAAATGGTCCATTTGGTTACATACATCTCTACAGTGAGAGATGTACAGTATCTATTGCAGTGACAGATAATGTGTTTTCTTTGACTCAGTGCTTGAAAACTAGGACAAAATGTTTGATGGGAAAAGGCCTTGTAGCATTTCTTGTTATTATTATTATGCTGATTTGGTGATAGACGCTGTATGTGGTGCAACCAGCCCCGGGACGGCACACAGATCTGGGATACGATCTAGTTTAGTTTTTTTTTTTATGATCCTCACTCACCCCCTCCTCTGACCTTGTCCCGCTTCTTCTTCTCTTGTCTTGTTGTCGTTTGTTTTGTTTTTTTTCTTCCCCTCCATGTCCCAGACACCCCATCCTGGTCGTGGCTGCCCCAGTTCTGCAACCTGCGGGACCTGCGTCGCCGCGCGCAGCTCCGGCAGCTGGAGGACTCCACCGGCAACATGGTGCACATCAAGCAGAAGCTCTACCACAACGGTCACCCCAGCCCTCGTCACCTCTGACTCTGAAACAAAATAAAAACTATGACCACCACCACCACCCCGATCCCAGACCCCACAGGCCTCCTCCTCCTTCTCCCTCGTACCGGTCTTGATACCCAAACTGCCCCCCAACTTCCTCTGATCCTCTCCCAACCTCCTCGCCCCCCATGGCCAACTGCTGCCTCAGAGACCCTGAAAAACTGCCCCTTCCTTCCCTCCCACCATTACGAACACGGCCCCTCCAAACGCCCACCAACAACGACCCTTACGACAGGCGACAGGGCTTTCTTACGACGACGTGGCGCCGCTCGCCGGCGTACCGCTCCCCGAAAAATCCCCGAAAACGACGGAAGAAGGAAGATTATTGTTGCCACTGAAATCTTGTCTTATCTTGTCCATGTCCACTACTGTGGGAGGAGGAGGGGTGGGCGGACGGGTGGGAGGTGGGAACCAAACATTTTTAAGGGTGTTTTTTCTGTATCGAGACATTTTCTGTGTTCATTGTTAAACTTGGCATGCTTTTAGAACAGGGTAATAATGTGGGCAGTGAATGGTAAACAGGGAGGTATAATAATAATAATGGGGTGCCATGATTCCTTTTTTTTTCCTGTATCGGGGCGGGAGGGACTTTGTGTATCGGAGGGGGTGAATGACATGACAGGGGGTGGGTGGATTTCAAACTATTTTTCTTTTCTTTTTTTGTGATGACGAACCAGATAGATTGCTGCTTCTGTAAATACTTATACATACAGGAAAAGTGGGGTTTAACTAAGAGTCTACCGCGGGGTGTGTAGGGGATGGGATTTGTGTGTGTGTGTGTGTGTGACTCGTTTTTCTCTGTAGAAAACTGGATGAGGGACCGACCGTGTGTGTGTGTGTGTGTATCGGAAGTGGGGAGGAGGGGGCAATAATAGATGTGGAGCAGCTGAGAGGACTATGGTTGACAAATGGATGTGAACCATGTGATTTCTGCAAAAAAAAAAAAAAAAAAGATCAAAAACAGAACAGAAAATTTAGCTTTGTTACTTAGTGAATTAAATGAATGTATTAATTTTTTTTCCTCCCCCTGTAAATATGCGGGTGGGAGGGGAGGAGCATGTGCTGGCGGGTCAGGATTCTCTCTGCTGTGCTATTTATTATTATTATTATTATGATTTATTAGTGATGGGAGAAGGAATTTGATGCCAGCCGAGGTAAGCAGGGAGACAGCGCAGCGCTTCCCGCCGTCGTCACCATAGCTGTGTCCCAACAGGGGCGGATTGGCCATCTGGAGTACAGGGAGTTTTCCCGGTGGCCTGCGCCACCTAGTGGCCTGGACAAGATCCAAAATGCACTAGAATGTGCTAGATGCTCTGCCTGGAACATACAGATCAAAATGACCATTAATCTTCTACATTCTCTAGCTGTGTAGACTAAGTTGGGCTAATTCACATGATGAATATTTTAACTCTTGAGGGTGTAAAAATGAAACCAAATGGACCCGCCAGGGTCCATTTGGTTTCATTTTTACGCTCTCAAAGAGTTACATCTGGTTAACCAGCTGCCCCGCCTCCCCCCCAGGGTGGCCTGGCAAAGGCAAAATTGTCCCGGTGGGAAAATATGTGCCAATCCGCCCCTGGCTGTGTCCCAACAACGGCGCTTCTCATTCGCGATGTCCGACTCACTCACACTTTTATCAGGAGCAACCAGCCTATCAGCGGAGGGAACCCTCGCCCAGCCCCTCCCCCTCCTCCCCCTCTCTCTCCCCCCCTCTGTCCAGACATTGCTGTTGTGAGGATGAAATGTCTGTTTTATTAAAAGTGCCATTGAAGCACAGCAGTGACCCCTAATGTTTTGACTGTGTCACTCCCAACACACATCAATGACTGTTATAAGGGAAAAAACAAGCCGCCGCCGGGGGGAGTTTTAGAGACGACGCAATAAGTGAGGTCCTACTTCACAACTCGAGGTTTTTTTTTTGGTTCATCATACTTTAATCAAAAACATTCCTTAGACATGTACCAACACTGAAAATGACCAATACAGTCAACGAGGTGCTTTACAGTCTTAACCATTTAGTCATTTTGGATAGTCAATAATACAATACTCCAACAGTGTAAATCAAGTGAGTTTACTTGCTTGTTTTTTTTCCACCCAACATAGATCTGACTTCATAGCGACTGACAGCAACAATATCCTTGTACAGTAGGTTCACTAGGATGTTTCTGAACCATACAAACAAAACATGCATGGACCAATGAACCATGACGAAACCATATTTTGTCCGCAGTCAGTTCTGTACCTGCAGTGAACTCAAGTTCCAGGGACGGCTAAGCTTGTCCTGACCGTGTATGAAAGGAATCTATGCTCAAATCAAAAGGTGAATTCATTTAGGTTTCACATTTGTTACAGTGACAAATATATTTTTTTAAATGGAGAAACCTAAAGGAATAGCTACAAACAAGTTGCCACAGCTCACAGCATTATGCAGCACCCCTTTACTCCACAGTTATTTCAAATTGCTCTGCCACTAATAATAAAGGGAATCTGCAAATTTTTATTTATTTTTATTCCCTATAGACTGTAGACAGACGTGGGTCTCTGTTCAATCCAGAACTGCTAAGACAATACGACCAGTGTTCAGCTGTTCAGGGAAGACACTAATGACACAACCCACATAATTATCTGAATTATTATTCCCTGTGTCACTTTAAGCCAAAACACCTTCAAGTTAGGCTCTAGCTATCCCCAGAAGTAGGCCTACGAAGACATACTGACATAGTGCCAGGATATTAACTCAAAGACTGAACAGCAGGACTGTAAGCCAAACCAGAATTCTGAGTGAATATACATCTGTTTCTGCAACAAGGTCCCGGTAAAAAACACACACATTCATTCAAAAATAATCTTGTTTTAAGAATTACGTCAACAAGGCAAAGTGCTTCATCTCCCCCTTCATTTAAATCATTTCTTGGGGTCACTGTCTCCGTTCCACAGTTTCCAGAGTCTGCTTGCAGGTTTTTTGTTTTTCTCTTCCTCAGTGCTGGCCGTCTCAGGTGTCTGAGTTTGTTCTGAAACAACAGTGTCTGTATCAGTCTTTGCTGCTGTGTCTGCTGCTGCCGCCACCACTTCTGCCTCCTTGGCGACATCTGTTGCTATGGCTTCTGTTGCCTTGACAACCTCTGCTGCTGCTGCAAGTTCTGTTTCAGATGCCTTGACAACCTCTGTCTCCTTAGTAACCTCTGTTGCTATGGCCTCCGTCTCCGTGGCCACCTCTGCTGCTACAGCATCTGTTGCTGCAGCTTCCGTCTCCTTGGCAACCTCTGTTGCTGTGGCGACAGCCTCTGTTGCTGCAGCATCTGTTGCTACGGCCTCTACAACCTCTGTTGCTGCGGCGACAGCTTCTGTCTCCTTAGCAACCTCTGTTGCTACAGCCTCTGTTGCTACAGCCTCAGCCTCCTTAACAACCTCTGATGCTACCGCCTCTGCATCTTTAGCCACATCTGTTGCCATGGCTTCCGTCTCAACAACAACCTCTGTTGCTACAGCCTCTGTCTCCACGACAACCTCTGCTGCTACGGCCCCTGTCTCCACGGCAACCTCTGTTGCTACGGCCTCAGCCTCCTTAACCACCTCCGTTGTTGCGGCCTCTACATCTTTAGACACCTCTGTTGCCTCTTTCTCGACAACAACCTCTGTTGCTGCGGCTACAGCCTCTGTCTCCTTGGCAACCTCTGTCACTTCGTCTTTAGCAACCTCTGCGGCCTCAGCCTCTTTAACGACCTCTGTGGCTGTGGCCTCAACCTCCTTAGCAACCTCGGTTGCTACGACCTCAGCCTCCTTTGCGACCTCGGTTGCTATGACCTCAGCTTCCTTGGCAACCTCGGTTGCTATGGCCTCAGCTTCCTTGGCAACCTCGGTTGCTATGGCCTCAGCTTCCTTGGCAACCTCGGTCGCTATGGCCTCAGCCTCTTTAGCTACTTCTGCTGCTATGACCTCTGCTTCTTTAGCCACCTCTGCTGCTACAGCAGGCTCGGCGTCTTTAGTGATCTCTGTTACTATGGCTTCAGCCTCCTTAACCACTTCTGTCGCTATGGTCTCAGCTTCCTTAGCAACCTCCGTGGCTATGGCCTCAGCCTCCTTGACGACCTCCGTCGCTATGGTCTCGGCATCCTTAGCGATCTCCGTCGCTAGGGTCTCGGCGTCACTAGCGACCTCCGATGCTATGACCTCAGCCTCCTTAGCGACTTCTGCCGCTGCGGCCTCCACGCCGGTTTTGACCACTGCCTCTATTTCTTCTGCCACAGTGGCTACGACATCCGTTACCTTAGAAACGTCGCTTGATATGACTTCAGCCTGCTTGGCAATGCTTGCTATGGCCTCTGCTGCCTGGGCAACGTTAGTTACAATGTCCTGTGCCTCCTGTACAGAATCGGAATCTTTGGTGGCTTCAGGCACGGGCTCAGGGGAGGTGGCTGCTGGCTCCGACTCTTGAGCAACAACAGTCTCCTGGGAGACCGTAGCCTCCGTCTCCTTGACCTCAGCTACAATGGCTTCTGGTTCAACTGCCTCCTTGGCTACTTCTGATTCAACCGCCTCCTTGGCTGCTTCTGGGGCCTCGATCTCTGGAGCGACTTTACCGGCGGACGCTGGAGCAGCTTCCGCTTCTTTCACCTCTGCCGTGACGTCAATTTCCTTCACCTCGGGAACAATAACCTCCTCCGTAAGATCCTTGACGCCGGCCTCCGCCTCTTGCACCGACGGGGCAGGGGTGGCGGCCGTGTCCACGACGGTTTCAAC
Source organism: Benthosema pterotum (assembly GCA_039105355.1). Taxonomy (NCBI): domain Eukaryota; kingdom Metazoa; phylum Chordata; class Actinopteri; order Myctophiformes; family Myctophidae; genus Benthosema; species Benthosema pterotum. Next base: position 49,905,250 of record CM076968.1, read on the forward strand.
GACCGCCTCCGCGTCTTTGAGGGCCGGGGCTGCCGCACTCGCCTCGGCGGCGAGGGGAGCGGTGGCGGCGACCTCGGCCTCTCGTACCAGGGAGGCTGCCTCTGTGACGATGGCGGCCGCTTCTACCACCTCCGGCGCCGGTTCAGCCACGGCTGCTGACGCCTGGGCGCTGGTGACCGCCGCCTCCACCACCGGCAGGATTTGCTGGATGGTCGGAGCGGCGGCGTCTTCGGCGGGCGCCAGTGTCGCGGCGTCCTGGGTAGGTGTGAATCCAAGGGCAGCTTTTTCCTCCTTGGGGACCATCACCCCTATCTTGCCGACACCTTCCCCTGCTTCTGACTGCAGCCAGTCCATTTTCTGTGCGTGCTGATTCACGGCGTCTTGGACTCTTGAGTCAATCATTGCTTCGGTCAAAACACCATCTTGTGAGGAGTATGCTGCAGCCTTTAAGAAAAAAAAGGAAAATTAAAACATGTTATACAGGTTTTTTTTTTTGTTTAAACAAAATTCCTATAACCGCAAACGTCGCAACCCGCAATACAGAGTTGCTTAGGAAATGTGAATGTGGCAACCCTGTGAGAAATGGATAGTATTCTTTTTTTGTATTGCACTATTCTGAACTGTAGTGTACTGCACTGTACTACTCTGTATTTCATTTGTCTAACACTGATATACATATATAATTTAGCAACTTAATTTAGCAACTTAATTTAGCAACTTAATTTAGCAACTTAGCAAAGGCTTATAATAGATGGCGGAAATATGCAGCAGATTTACAAGTTCACGACACTTTCTTTCTGAATTCTGACAACATCTTAACATTTCTGAAAACTAGGAACTGCCAAAAATAGGAACAAACGTGTTTAGAGCTTAATCGTTAAACATTTACATTATTCATTATCATATTCATCTGCTATGTTCAATCCCTGGCCAGGTCATACCAAGTACTAAAAACGGTACATAATGCATCTGATTATCCAAGTTCAGCCACATTCTGTACTACTGTCACGTCCAGGGGGGTGTACTTGATAAGATACTGTAGGCTTCTGCAGGGGCGGATCTAGGCATGGGCACGGGGGGCAATGCCCCCCTAAATACCCAGTCTGCCCCCCCAAACATGATGGCATGCAGAACAACCCAAAATATTTAAAATTAAAGCGCTTATATTTAAAATGATTTGAAACACTACTACTGCACTAACTAACTACAGCTGTGTCACCACTAAACCAACAGCATTTCATCATTGAAAACAGAAAACTCTCTGAGTCAGACCTTTAGCTTTATGCATGCTGCGTGTCTGTTGCAACTTCAACAACAACTGACGTTATTATTGATGCTTTACTTGACAAATAAAAGTCCTGTAACCGAAAATGGTATGGGTGCGGCTTCATCGCCCGTGGCGCGAAGCGACACGGGCGATGAAGCCGCCCCATACCATTTTCTCTTGCCCCCCAAATGGGACATGTTACATCCGCCCTGGGCTCCTGACTTATGGTGTCCATGGATGTCCCAAGGCTGCTTGCTTACTCACCTGCCAGGCCACGCCAAGTTTGGAGATTTCACGACCGGACATGCCTTCAGCCACTACTGCTATCTCTGAGCACTTCTGCCCATAGTCAAACTGAGCCAGCTTCAGTCTCCTGTTGAGTTAAACACAATAGGAAATTTGCATGTTAGCAACTATCCATGAGTTGCATTTATTCCCTTCATCTACTGTGCCCAAGCAATATATCAGCTACCAGGTAGACTGCATATTCACTAAGTAACTAAGTACATTTAACCAGTTACCGTACTTCAGTACAATTTTAAACTTACTTGAATTTTTTTTTGAACATTTTTTTTTACTTCATTCTACCCCAGCTAATCGCAAAGGTAAATTTTGTTATTTTATTCCACTACAATTATTTGGCAACTTCATTTGCTAGATGTGTTATACTGTAATAACTGAAATCTAAAGTCAGTAACCATACACCCCCAGATAAATTATGATCTTACTAAGCTATCCAGACACGCACAAAGAAGGACTAATAACATTTCTATCTGCACTGAAGTATTGCTGCTTTTACATAAAAGGGGAATTCCACTCATTTTCAAGATTTTTCGATTCGTACACTCAGAAAAAAATGGTCCTAGAAGAAAAATCATTAACATGGTGAAACACAACCTGATGAGGTCAATTTGTGTCTCAGCATGTTAATGTTTTTCTTTCAGACCTCCATTTCTAGGAAACACAGAAATGAGGAACTTTTTTTAATCATGTCCACACAACATTTGTAAGGTATCAGTGACATGGTAAAATGTTGAAAATGGGTGTTATTCCCCTTTACATAGAAAAGAAAATCGAAAGGGAATTCATAAAAAAAACATTCTGCATGAAAGATATACATTATGCATTATGTAACTTAGAAATCAGCATAAACCATACTATGCTTCCTTGCTTCAAATCACTTCTGAAACATGGCAACTAGAGATGGGATCCATGTTTTTTAGGGGAGCCGGTTCCCTTGGAGCCGTTCTTTTCAAAGAGCTATCCAAAAACTGTCTCATTTGTACCGTATATTTATATCTATTTAAATAGTATTTGTTGTAAGCATTCCACAATTGCATGGTGGCACAACATTCCACTTATGATCTGACAGATTTTGTGTGGTTTTGATTTTGCAGAATTGGTGTTCGGTAGGTGCCCCTTTCATGAAGTGTTTGTAATAGGAATAGGAACCGTTCCATACTGTGATACCCGAATTCATTCCAAAGAACCGTTCACATGACTCGATTTGTGCGCCAACCAGGGGTGGATCTAGGCATGGGCATGGGGGGCAATGCCCCCCCTAAATACCCAGTCTGCCCGCCCAAACATGATGGCATGCAAAACAACCCAAGATATTTCAAATTAAAGTGCTTATATTTAAAATGATTTGAAACACTACTACTGCTACTAACCAACTACAGCTGTGGCACCACTAAACCAACAGCATTTCATCATTGAAAACAGAAAACTCTCTGAGTCAGACCTTTAGCTTTATGCATGCTGCGTGTCTGTTGCAACTTCAACAACAACTGATTTTATTATTGATGCTTTACTTGCCTAATAAAAGTCCTGTAACTGAAAATGGTATGGGTGCGACTTCATCGCCTGTGGCGCGAAGCGACACGGGCGATGAAGCCGCCCCATACCATTTTCTCTTGCCCCTCCAACATGTTCTCTTGCCCCCCCAAATGGGACATGTTACATCCGCCCCTGGCGCCAACGTCACAGCGCTAACGGCAACGTGAGTGATGCTGTTCCATCAGTGCTAATGAGTGTACTTACTGCCTCCCCGTAGTGGCCGGACCCAGAACAAATCTGTCAAAATACAGGCGGACCAAACGCTCTCTCTCCTCCAGGCCTGGGAGGGCAAAGTTTACAATCTCGTCGATGCGGTCGTTGATGGCCCAGTCGAACTGCTCCGGCTGGTTACTGGCCAGCACCAGCATGAACCTCAGGGGAGAGAAGGGATCGTTTTAACCCAGGGGTGGCTAGGGCATTAACTAAATATTCGACTAGTCGATTATTCGACTAGCAAAACACTATTCGACTATTAATTCACTATTCGTTATTCGGTAATAATAATTTTTTATATATATTTTTCAATTTTCTGCAGCAGGCATTGTGGATGTGTGCTGTGGTGTTGGTAGTAATTGTAGGTTGATTGCTCATTTTTCATGTCATAATATAACTGAGTTACAGTAGTGTAATAGGCATGTATTTTTTTCAATGGGAAGTCCAGAATCACCCATTTTATTGGCTAAAAAACAAATATATATATATATATATCACTATAGACTAGTCGACAATTATTCGACTACCAAAGTATTCGATTCGACTAGCAAAAAATGTGTTTGGTTAATGCCCTAAGGGGTGCCCACACTGTTTATTGACTTGAGAGCTACGTTCAAAACGACCGGCTCAACAAGATCTACACATAAAAAAAATTGTGATTGTTCCATTACTGAAAATCCATTTCAAGCCCCCCCTAGAAAGTTTGAGCTTTGAAGTAGTGGTGATGGTGTTACTTACTGTTATAGTGTTTAAGAATAATGCGCTTAGAATGAAACTACTGACGCTTGAAATCAGTATTTGGGGTTTGAGTTGACAGTTTGTAATGTTGAGTTTAGTCTCTTACACCCAAAACTAAGAACTTTCACGCTTTTGTCCACAATTGGGAAAGAGAACTGGCAAAACGTTGGTCAAAATAACAATTATTCTCCATTTTCTAATTGCGTGGACTCTTGAGAGTGTAAAACGAAACCAAATGGACCCGTAAGGGTCCATTTGATTTCGTTTTAACACTCAAGAGTTACAGATCTATGGGGACTGCCGTGATCTACCTGTACACTCTGTGTGATCTACTGGTAGATCACAATCTACCTTTTGGGCAGCCCTGTTTACCTTTCCTGTTCTGTAACGTTTTGGTGTTCTAAGTATTATGTTATACTGTACCTTAATAATTGAAAAAATATCAGTTCTACAAGCTCACAGCGTGCCACCGAGTGGCGCGCTATAAGCTCTGATGGGGGGGGGGGTCCTCAGCCAAATATATATAATTCTGGGGGTCCTTGGCATGAAATATGTTGAGCATCACTGACACAAAAACAGAACCAGAACTAGAATCTAGCGTCACAAACTAGAATCTAGCGCCAGAATCTAGAATCTAGCGTCAGAAACTAGAATCTAGCGTCAGAAACTAGAATCTAGCGCCAGAAACTAGAATCTAGCGTCAGAAACTAGAATCTAGCGTCAGAAACTAGAATCTAGCGCCAGAAACTAGAATCTAGTGTCAGAAAACTAGAATCTAGTGTCAAGAACTAGAATCTGGTGTTCGGACAAAATGGGTTAAACTCAATGATGTCACAATGACCTTTGCAGTCATAGCGACTGCCCTTTTTATGCAGTGCCATTGCATGCTGAATTATTCCAGATAACCTACTTGTTGCTCTGCTCTCCGGTGCGGTACAGGAAGGCGTTGAGCGTGGCTCTGAGGTCCTCGCTGATTTTCTCCTGCAACATGAAAATTAAAGACATTCTGAATACAGAAACACTGAATCACAAAATAATGCATATATATGGCTTCTGTTTTGTTTTTTAACTTACAGTGGATCGCTTACGAAGGAATGCATCCGCTTCGTCTACGAACAGCAAGAGGCTAAAGAAGAGAACAGGTGAGAAGAAACAATGTCATTAGCTTTTTCTTTTCTTGGGTAGCACACGACTACCAAATCAATTAGGGTGCAAAATGGTACAGTACAAAAAAAAAAAAAGAAAGAAAAAAAAAAACAGGTCGAAAGCAAAAGGTGGTAGTTACAGGGCAACTACTCGGACCAAATAATACTCTGAGTACTACTGAGTGTAGACCAGGGCTGCCCACACTTTTTAGACTTGAGAGCTACTTTTCAAAATAACCGGCTCAACAAGATCTACCGGTACACATCAAAAATGTGATTGGTCCCTGACTGAAAAATCCATTTCAAGGCCCCATAGAAAGTTTGAGTTTTTAAATGCTGTCGTTGGTGATGGTGTTACTTACTGTTATAGTGTTTAAGAATAATGCATTTATAATGAAAAGATTTTCCTGTATATGCTATTACTGGCGTTTGAAAACAGTTGACAGTTCGTGAACTAAGAACTTTCACGTTTTTGTGCACAATTAGTAAAGAGAACTGGCTAACGTTGGTCAAAAAACAATTACCGTAATTTCTGGATTATAAGGCGCACCTGAATATAAGCCGCACCAGCTAAATTTGGGACAAAACACTGATTTTTCCTTGTATAAGCCGCACCTGACTATAAGCCGCACCAGACAATAAGCTTCATGTGGTTTTCAACCTTTTTGATCCCAGGGCCCACTATTTATTCAGTGTTCAATCCAGAGACCACAATTTAACAACATCTTCACCCCACAGAACCCAAAACTAAAGATTTCTTTGGTTTTGTCCACAATTCCAGGATGGATTCTCGCAAACAAAACAGGCAAAACATAGAGATCAAAATGTCCATGACTTATTAATTAAGTGGTGCCAATTTAGATGGTGAATATCATAACTCTTGAGAGTGTAAACATGAAACCAAATGGACCCGCAAGGGTCCATTTGGTTTCATTTTTACGCTCTCAAAGAGTTACATTTGGTTAACCAACTTTCCATCATTTAGTCTGCGTAGCCCACCAGGAACCCTCTCAGGGACCACACCTGTGTTACCTGTAAAAATCCATAGATTGGCCGCACTGTTGTATAAGCCGCAGGGTCAAAAGCATGTGAAAAAAGTAGCGGCTTATAGTCCGGAAAATACGGTATTCTCCATTTTCTAATTGTGTGGACTCTTAAATTACGTAATTCAGATGTTTAACCCATTGTAGACTATCCCGATTCTAAAAATGTCTTTGAAATACTAACCTAAGTGTATTGAAAAACTTCAAATTATTGTGTAACACCATCAAATCTTTGACATTTTTTGATACTGTACATACTGTACAGAACCCCTATAGGGGTTCCCGTCAACTAGGGTAAAACTACCACTAGGGGTTCCCGTCTACTATGGGTTAAATATAATTTAACTCTTGAGTGTAAAATGAAACCAAATGGACCAGTAAGGGTCCATTTGAAGAAAAAAGAAAATACATTGAGAATGAGAAGGTGTGTCCAAACTTTTGGCCTGTACTGTCCACGTACACGTACTAGGTTGACTCATTGAGCTTTCAACAGTAGGGATACAGACTGCTAACGAAGCAGGCTCCCGCCTCCTACCCTCGTCTGCTCGTTCCGGCCCAGTCAAAGACCTTGTGCATCGCAGTGACTCCGTCGCGACCCATCGGTGCCACGTCGCCGCCCGTCATGATCGCATAATCCATGCCTGAGTGGAGCGCCAGTTTCTGAGAAGGTAAAGAAAGACGTTTAAAAAAAATGCTAAAGTGGAAGTCCACCCATTTTCAACATTTTACTATGTCATTGATGTACCTTCGAGGTGTTGCGCAGACATGATAATTCCCAAGAAATGGAGGTCTGAAGAAAACCACTAACATGGTGAAACATCTTGATGACATCATCAAGATGTATTTTCACCATGTTTTAGATCATTTAGTAAAGCATAAGTCCCTTTATTTTTGCGTACAAATGCAACCAAATGAACCCATCAGGGTTCATTTGGTTGCATTTGTACGCTCCCAGAAAAAATGGTGAAAATGGGTGGAATTCCCCTTTAAGGCATTCTTTCTGTCATTTTATACCAGGCATTTTGAATAACAAAACAGATTCATGCTCCATATACTCTATGTTGTTCTACAATGAATAGCGAAGTGAGCTTGTAAATCGTCTTTTATTATTACAAGAATGGTTCAAACTTTCTATTAAAAAGAAAACTACTAAAAAACAACTTTGCCCATAATATGGAAGCCGGGTTTAATCCAATTTGGGCGGGAAAGCCTTTTGATGTTATTAGCATTACCTAACATAATTAGCATTATATCAGATCTACAAGCTCATAATGCACCACTTGGTGGCGCACTATGAGTTTGTAGATCTGATATTTTTGGAAAATGGTGAAAATGTTGCCACAAATCCTTTTTCTGCCACAAATGTTTTTTTGTTTTTTTTCAGTCAAAATGGGTTTAATGTGATTAAAAACAAAATGTAAATTCTGTTCATTTCACACTCGTGCAACCTGATATATACCACCACTGTGTGTATGCTGTTGCCGTCGTCTCAGCTATTGAATAAGTTATCGCCGTTGCCAAGGCATACCTTGGCAAACAGTGTTTTTCCAGTCCCAGGTGGCCCATACATCAGGATGTTCCTGTAGAGGCCCTTATTCTGCCTCGTGTTGCGTGTGGCGATGGCGATGTCCCGCACGCGTTCCTCCAGAGACGGCTGTGAGAGGACAACCAAGAGGAGGAGGAGAAGGTCTGCTTTTTACAACCAGCCACAAGTTGATGTGCACTACAACAACGGCATAAGACACTGAGAGACTCTTGAAGATTATATTTTTAATACATTGCCTTAAAGCTCCTATATGTAATTTTATGGTCAAACTAGTAATTACATTGTTTTTTATCCTTTTTAAAAAGTCTTCCTTTAATTAGATGATCTCCAAAAAATGTATTTTTGGCTAGGGGCTGCAGGATACCTCCAAATAAGTCCCTATAAGCTTTGTCATTGGCTAACAAATACTCCCGGTGGGACTATTTCTAAGCCAATCAGGAAGAGCCTCGCTGAGCTGCCTCTGATTAAGGAAAAAGGAAGTACTGGGGTCAAAAGTGGAGTTGGTGGAGCACTATGATTTTAAAGGGTCACTGTGGCTCCTATGGTTGTCATAGATAGATATTTTCAGGAAGTGATCTAATAATGACATGGTCTATGATGAAGAAGAAAAATAGCCGATCTATGAGCCTGCTATGAGATTCTAGATCTGCGATTTTCAGCGCGTGTCAACCTCATTATGTTGCTGTATATGTATGGAGCACCACAAGGAGGACAACTAAACACACACTTGAATCAACTGGATATGAGACTTGTTTTCTCTTGAAAGCCATTCAATCCTAACACAACCCATTACTTTTACATGCTGTACATCAGAGGTGCCCACACATTTTTTTTACTTAAGAGCTACTTTCAAAATGACCGGCTCAACAAGATCTATACATCAAAAAATGTGATTGTTCCATGACTGAAAATCCGTTTCAAGGGCCCTAGTTGGTGATGGTGTTACATACTCTTATAGTTTTAAGAATAATGCACTTATAATGAAAAATAGAGGGGGAGAATTGGAAGGTTTTCCTGCATATGCTATTACTGACGTTTGATAACAGTATTTGAGGCTTGAGTTGACAGTTTGTGAACTAAGAACTTCCACGTTTTGTTGTCCACAATTGGGAAAGAGAACTGGCAAAACGTTGGTCAAAATAACAATTATTCTCCATTTTCTAATTGTATGTAATTTAATTTAATTTATTATAATATAATTTATTTGAGAGTGTAAAATGAAACCAAATGGACTCTCAAGGGTCCATTTGGTTTCATTTTAACACTCTCAAGAGTTACAGATCTAATCAGATCCAAGTGCTGGGGGGACTGTCATGTGATCTACCTGCACCGCCTGTGTGATCTACTGGTAGATCACCATCTACCTTTTGGGCAGCTCTGCTGTACATCAATCAAGTGTTCTCAAATGGGGGTATGTGTACCTCTAGGGGTACACAGGAGTACTACATGCAGTAGGGTTATAAGAGAAAGTGGGAAATGTTAATAATGTGAATGTTAGCAATGTATTACTGTTATCTTTAATGATAAAAACGTATACAAACTTTGCGTGAAGCTGCTGATGTACAACAAAAAGTGTTAAACCAAATGAAATCAAAAACATGACTGTTATTGAATAAAAATATTGTTTTTTTGCCATTATACTTAATTTTGAACATAATAGAAATCAAACCTGGACTTGCAAATAAATCCTTTAAAATGAATGTAATCGTGAGGCACTGAATGGTACACTTTTACATATTTCTTACTTTGTTAACGTTATTGACTAGTCTTGGGCGGTATTGATTTTTTAATATCGGTATTGATAACGTGTTAATTAGCTTGATATTCGATATTACCGGTATTGACCACTAGATGGCAATGTCGTGCAGTCAGAGTCTGACCCCTGAGGGGTCAGAAACTGCTGTTCAAGCAGCCAAAATAGGGAAAAACTGGAGTTGGAAACACATTGTTTCCAAAAAGCCTAGCCCAAATAAGGGCTATTTTAGGCATGTGTGTAACATGAAAATTGTTTGTATAGTTACAATTAAAAGTCTCATTGCTCATATTTTAATAGAATACAGTATAATGTCGGTATTTGACGATATTCCGTATTCGATATTTTTTATAGACCCAACGATATTACTCGGTATTGATTTCCAATATCACAATAAACGGTAACACCGGTATATTGCCCAAGACTATTATTGACAGCGCAATTGCACCCCAAGTTGTATAAATAACACAGACTGACACGCAGGCTTTAGAATAGGAGTAGGTAAGAACCTACCATTGAAATGTGCACCCTAAGTCAGGGGTTTTCAACGTTTTTGACACCAGGGAGCACCATTTATTCAGAATTCACCACGGACCACCATTTGATGACGTTTTAGCGCCAAAGACCTAAAACTAAAAGAATACTTTTGGTTTTGTTCACAATTCCAGGCTGGATTATGCAAACAAAACTTAAATAGTGTTAATTCAGATGCATATTTTAACTCTTGAGAGTGTGAAAATGAAACCAAATGGACCCACAAGGGTCCATTTGGTTTCATTTTTACACTCTCAAGAGTTATATCTGGTTAACCAACTTTCCATCATTTAGCCTGGGGACCACCTGGAACCCTCTCAAGGACCACTGATGGTCCCCAGGCCACCTGTTGAAAACCCCTGCCCTAAGTCCATTCACACATTACTGTTGTGTGACGGAGGCATGGCTTTTTATACACCCGGGAGTTTAGGGCTGGATGCATTCAGGGTTTAAAATATTTACCATTCTGTCCATAACACGTCGTAACGCGGACGTGGCTGAGTCGGCTCTGCTGAACTTGGCAACGCTCAGCATGGCAATTGGCCATCGCCTCGCTCAGTGGCGCTTCACGATGCTCAAGTCCGGTAGAGGCGGCGCCGCCTCATCATTGTTAGTGGTCAGTAGTATATGAACAGATGTACGGATTTCAGTATGCCATGAACGGAATTTTGATTCTATTTGTCCTGCGGAAAGTGACTGTGTTATTCATAAGATTTGGGGTGAGAATGTGTTGTTATTGAAGATGTTCTTGAAGATGGGTCATTATTAGGGCTGGGACTTTAACTGATTAATTGAGATTAATTAATTACAGAAACTATAACGCGATTAAAGAAATCAACTCATTTTAATCGCACATAGATTTTGCACCACAGAACCTTTTTCATTGGACAAATTTCATGGTACTGATCATACCGGTGCACACAATGGGAGAAAAAGCCAATCAGGGTAACCAATAAGGGCTGCCATTCATCCGAACCCCCACTGTTTCGTCCTCCCATTGGTTCGAAATTACTAACGCCATCTCTAGCCCTCATGCTTAACATATCACGTTGCAGTATGGACACAGTTTGGATTCAGAAAAATCACTCCCACGCTACCAACCTGTTTTAATTTCCACAAAAAAATGCTTCTTGGGTCAAATATTGGTATGAGATTAATTGTGATTAATTAAGATTCAAATTAATTAGATCAATTTTTTTAAGTCCCACCCCTAGTCATTATTCATTCCTCGCATCCTATGCTACATATGGATTTTTTTTTTTCCCCCAAAGATCCTACAGTTGGGTAGTTGGAATTAGAAATGAGTAAAAGAGAGAGTAGTGAAGCCAGAAAGGTTCTGAGAGCTGCTGCTTTACATAAACCATATAAATCACTCACACTGAGCACCACGCCCTCCAAAGCATCCTGGGGTCTGCTTCTCAGTCGCCTGGTCGTCTAAAATAAGAAAACACACGTTTGAAATTCAACACCAGCAGGGCGCTACGCGTGCTGCTGCAGAATAGAATGCAGTAAACACGGAACGAATGTTGGAGGTTGCATAACTATGACATTTTCTTGCTAAATCATTCAAAACAAAAGGCAAATACATATGCCTAATGCAGAAGCATCACATTTGATAGTGTGCGCCTGTCTGCGGACGAACAGTGCCACTGTTTGTAGTGAGATGGATCAGATTTACTAAAATAACACCTGCCTGGTGATAGAACCAAAAAAATAAATAAAGTTCTGCTATATGTTTTATTCCACCATATTAGACTCTCAAATAATGCAATAGACTTTGTTTATCATGGTTAAAGGGCTATCCCACTTTAAAAAAAAAAAAAAAAAAAAAAACTTTTGGTCATGTTATGGTCTACTCAGTCTCATGTGAACACACCAGACAGTTTACTCCTTTCAGATATTTGGTGTTCATTTGTGCGTCTCCAGCTCCTTCCTATACAAACCCATTATAACTTAAAACTCCATTTTAACCATGACAGATTATTTGAAAACAACCCATCTGTTTTCTGGTGACTGATATTGTCCTCCTAATACGCGAGAGGGCCATGGAATTTCATTTACTGTTTTCATTTATTTTTAAAATATTGTTTTGCAATCTGATAAAAAAAAAGATACGTAAAAAACAATACTCATAAACAAAATAAAACATAATGTTTTATGAGAATGCAATTCCTTTTTTCCCCCATGTTTTACATTATTTGAATATCCAGCATTTACACATATCTGCTAGCCTGCCTTTAAAGGGGAATTCCACCCATTTTCAACATTTTTTCTGAGAGCGTACAAGTGGATTGCATTTGTACGCTCAGAAAAAAGAAGCATCTAAGAAATCCATTAACATGGTGAGAATACATCTTGATGATGTCATCAAGATGTACCACCATGTTAGTGGTTTTCTTCAGACCTCCATTTCCTGGGAACACAAAATGGGGGAACTTTTTTTATCATGTCCACCCAACACCTTGAAGGTACGTCAATGACATCAATGTTGAAAATGCATGGACTTCCCAATTAATTTTCTTGTGGTAGCATATTCATTCTTTTCTGTCTCCAAGTTAAATGAGTGTTTGACTATGAGTGAAGTGAATCTCCTCTAACCTTGATGGGGTGTTTGATGGCTTCCCCGACGGTGATCCTGGACGTCTCGCGCACCAGCGAGGGTTTTCCCAGACGAGCCTCGATGTAGCGTCCGGCCACACCTGTGGCGTTCCTGGCAGAATACACCCCTACTGCCAGGAGGGTCATACCTGCGACCTATGCACACACACACACACGCACACACACACACACACACACACACACACACACACACACACACACACACACACACACACACACACACACACACACACACACACACACACACACACACACACACACACACACACACACACACACACACACACACACACACACACACACATGATAAATTCTGCTTTCTGACGCTAGATCAGGGGTTTTCAACCTTTTTGACTCCAGGGACCACCATTTATTCAGAATTTGAGCCACGGACCACTATTTGAGGACATTTCAGCCCCACAGACCCCCAAAAACTAAAGAATTCCGTTGATTCTGTCCAGGAGGACCATTAATCTTTTTGTTGTGTAGATTAGGACGAATTCACATGACAAATATTTTAACTCTTGAGAGCGTAAAAATGAAACCAAATGGACCCGCCAGGGTCCATTTGGTTTCATTTTTACGTTCTCAAGAGTTACATTTGGTTAAAGGACTTAGCTGGGGACCACCTGGAACCCTCTCAGGGACCACTGGTGGTCCCCGGACCACCTGTTGAAAATCCCTGCGCTAGATTCTTGTTTTTTCCTGAAAAATCCATGCTCCTGTGTCAGTGATGCTCAACATATTTCATAGGACCACCGGAATTATCTATATTTGGCTGCGGACCCCCATCTAAAAGAAAAACTTCTAGGGATCACCCCAGAAGCAAAGATTTGAGCTAAAATGTTTGATTCTGAAATAATAATACATTCAAAGATTTCTGCCAGATTTTCATGATTTTTCAAAAATAGCAGACCTACAAGCTCGTAGCGCGCCACTCGGTGGCACGCTATGAGCTTGTAGATCTGCTATTTTTCAATAGGTAAAGCATAATGGTTAGAACACCAAAAGGCATTCAGTACACAAAGGGTGAAAAATGGGTCACATGAATATACAGTAAAGTCGTGGTGTTTGTATTGCAAATGTTCCGTAAAGGACACTAATAACTATACATTTAGGGCTCCATTTTTGTTACATGCTAAACCCCTTATCCCTTTTTTACTATTTAAAAAAAAAACTTTTGGGAATAGTTTAATGTGTCAATCTATTGACACGTTGTGAGCTTGTAGATTGGCCATTTGAACTATTGAAAAATGTTTTTTTTTAATACTTTAAAAAGGCAAAGAAGTTAAGGGATAAGGGGTTTAGTGGTGACGAAAATCTAGGCCATGTTGTTTTAAAAACGTGCATGGCAGAGTAGCGCACACACACCGGGTACGACAACAACAGCGACAGTGGCAAGCGATATCGTTTGGCTCACGTTCAGAATAAAATCCCTCCGAATTTACCAGGGTGTCACGTTTACAGATTGTTATCGCTTATCAGAGTGGATGCGCACATCATTATGGTTATTGTTGGTGGGGAGATGCCTCTTAACCCTATGACTACTAATTAATTAATATACATTTTGGCGAGTACTAGGCCAGCAGAAAATACATGACGTTGTTTTGTCTAAAATAAAACATTCATTTGAGGCGATCCCCCCCATGATCGGCTAACATCAGGAACTACTACTAGAAATGACCAAAATCGTCAGGTGCTCACCCGTACTTGCACGCACGCACGCGCAGTCTGTACAGTATGTCCGTTGCTGATCATAATCCAGCAATCGCCGCGACAATACGGATTGATTTGACTTGACTCACCACTTACTGACAACTTATATAGTTATATAGACCATACTAGAGGGCCTAATGGAGAACCTATGCAAAAGCGTTGACGTTATTTGAATGGGAATAATATGACAAATTAAAAATATTGAAAATCACTAGGCAGGAATGCTTATATACACGCCAAGTACGTCTTTGGGAGAAAAATGGTTAACACAGAAAACCGAAAGATCTGACTTACAGCAGCTGTGAGTTTATCCCAGTCGGAAACAAAGGCCTGAAATCCTTCCCCGAACACAGCTCCAGCAGTCCTGCAAATTAACCAAGAAAACAACTGTCACCCACATAGTAAACAGGGCTTGACACTAACACTTGCCCGCTTGCCCGGGGCAAGTAAAAAAAATGGTGGGGCAAGTGAAGACTGCTACCTGGTTGCCCGATCGGGCAAGTGTGCAACTTAGTGCACTATGAAACACCACAAGATAAATTTGTCTTGAAGGCAGTCATTGCACTCTGCCTCTGTGTCTTTCCCTGCTTTCTAGCTATCCACAATTCCAGGCTGGATTTGGGAAACAAAACAGGCAAATTAAGACACAGATCAAAATGACCATTAATATTCTACATTCTCTATAGTTGTGTAGACCTGGGCTAATTAAGATGATGAATTTTAACTCTTGAGAGTGTAAAAATGAAACCAAATGGACCCGCCAGGGTCCATTTGGTTTCATTTTTACGTTCTCAAGAGTTACATCTGGTTAACCAACTTAACTGGGGACCACCTGGAACCCTCTCAAGGAAATATTTTTGGGGGGCAAGTGACCATGACCTGAGGGCAAGTAGAACCTGACTTGCACTTGCCCGATGGGCAAGTGCCTCGGAGACCTTAGTGTCAACCCCTGGTAAAGCAGGAGTTTTCCACCGTTTTCATACCAGGGCCCACTATTTATTCAGAATTTCAGCCACGGAACCACAAGTTGATGACATTTTATCCCCACAGACCCTGAAACTAAAAATTTTGTCCACAATACCTGGCTGGATTTCGGAGAAAACAAACCGGTCAAACATACAGATCACAATGACCATTAATCTTCAACATTCTCTAGTTGTATAGACTTGGGCTAATTCAGATGATGAATATTTTAACTCTTGAGTGTAAACATGAAACCAAATGGACTCACAAGGGTCCATTTGGTTTCATTTGGTTTAACACATGGTTAACCAATTTTCCATCATTTAGCCTGCCCTGGGGACCACCTGGAATCCTCTCAGGGACCACTGGTGGTCCACGGACCACCTGTTAAAAACAACCCTGTAAATAAAGAGATAACCTGTGGGGAACATTCCAGTAGCGCTGCCACTCTCTCACTGTCAATACTTTTGCCAAGCAGAAATTAAATCACTTCCAACTCACTTGATGGACTCGAGGACCGTTTGTCGGTGTTCTGCGGCCTTAAGGCGAATCTGTTCTCGAATGATGTCGGCGTTCTCACGTTCGACCTTGGCCCGTGCCTTGGCCTCCGCCTCCACGCGCAGGAGTTCGTTCTTGTGCCTCAGATCCATTTCATGTTCGATGGTGGCTGGAAGGTGCAGAGGCAGGCTTGAGTTACTTTATATGAATTAATTAATCATTGAATACATAACAGTTATACGATGGCCCGGGTATTTGCAAGTGGCTCAGGGGCGGATCTAGGCATGGCATGGGGGGGTGCCCCCCTAAATGCCCAGTCCGCCCCAGTCCACCAAACATAATAGCATGCAAAACAACCCAAGATATTTCGAATTAAAGTGCATATATTTAAAATGAGTGCAAACACTACGACTGTCTGCTACTAACTAACTACAGCTGTGGCACTACTAAACCAACAGTATTTCATCATTGAAAACATAAAACTCTCTGAGTCAGACCTTTAGCTTTATGCATGCTGCATGTCTGTTGCAACTTCAACAACAACTGATGTTATTATTGGTGCTTTGACTTGACTACTTGACTAATAACAGTGCTGTAACTGAAAATGGTATGGCTTCATTTTCTTCTGCCCCCCCAATTGGGAAATGTTACATCCGCCCCTGAAGTGGCTGCTAATTCATATGCATTAACTTGCTTCGAACAAAACCGGAACGTGTCAAATTAGAGCTGCAATTAATAGTTAGTTTTGATAATTAATTCATCTGTAATTTTACAATATTTTTTTAATGTTGTTTGATATTCACAGTAGAGAGAACACTCGATCACTAGTGACATGCAGCAAACGGTCCAGCTTGCCACGAATCAAGCTGGGTACTTGGTGACAAGCATTAATATGGCATGCGCTGTTGTGCAAAAACATAACATTTCATTTTTTTAACAGTGAACCTTACAGGTCAACTTTTACACTTTCAGAGTGAAATTAAAACCTGCCGATCCATAACTTTTATCGCCCGTACGCCTAGGTCCAAAAGTACGCCTAGGTCCAAAAGTTCCACTGCAGAGCTCAGAAGACATAAAGCTGTTTACAATTTTGGCATTTAGCAGACGCTCTTAATCTAGAGTGATTTACAGTCGTTTAGGCAGGCAATTTATCATGTTTTGAGTTTCACGCAATACCTCACCAAACAGCAGTGGAAAGCACTTCCAACCACTGCAGATGGGTTCATTACCATTTTCAGTCACAGGACTTTTGTGCATCAATTAACATCAGTTGTTGTTGAAGTTGCAATGGACACACAACATGCATGCATAAAGCTAAAGGTCTGACTCAGAGAGTTTTCTGTTTTCAATGATGAAATGATGTTGGTTTAGTGATGTGACAACTGTAGTCAGTAGCAGTAGTAGTGTTTCAAATTATATTAAATAGGCTTACAGGCACTTCAATTTGAAATATCTTGGGTTGTTTTGCAAGCCATCATGTTTGGTGGGGCTGTCAGCCCATGCCTAGATCTGCCCCTGGTCAGACAAAAGTCATGGGTTGCAGATTGTATGCTCAGTAATGTTACTATGTCTAGTTTCGCTTACCTTTCCTCATAGCCTCCTGCTTCATAACGGATTCCTCCTGTTTGCGGAGGTTATCCTCATTGAGCATTTGCTGTGTGGACACAAAGCACATGATTGATTAGCACAGCGGTGCCCACACCTTTTTGACTTGAGAGCTACTTTCAAAATGACCGTCTCAACGTCTCAAGATCTACACATCAAAATTGTGATTGTTCCATGACTGAAAATCCATTTCAAGGCCCCCTAGAAAGTTTGAGCTTTGAAATAGTTGGTGATGTGTTACTTACTGTCATAGTGTTTAAGAATAATGCACTTATAATGAAAACTATAGGGGAGAATTGGAAGGTTTTCCTATATGCATATGCTATTAATGACGTATTTGAGGTTTGAGTTGACATTTCATGAACTAAGAACTTTCACGTTTTTTTGTCCACAATTGGGAAATAGAACTGGCCAAACGTTGGTTAAAATAACGATTATTCTCCATTCTCAAATTGTGTGGAATCTTGAAAATTATGTAATTCAGACCCGTAAGGGTCCATATGGTTTCATTTTAACGCTCTCAAGAGTTACAGATCTATAAGGGTCCAAGTGCTGGGAGGACTGTCATATGATCTACCTGCACGGCCTGTGTGATCTACTGGTAGATCACAATCTACCTCTTGGGCACCCCTGGATTAGCGTGTATTATCAGGCGTGTGCACATTTTAAAACAATGCAGATACAGAGAGCTTACCTGTTGCCTAAGCTGATCGTCGTACCTCTGTCTGGCAAGTTTGTCCTGATATTGTGCCCTCTAGAGGTTGCAAATGACAAAAAAAGCATAATTATAATAAGAGCGTATAACTGTGTGGAGGATACAGGCTAGGTGGGGCTGGCAAAGACCTTGGATGTGGTGTGGGCTGCCAATTTCAGGGCAGAATCGGTTCCACGCCACATATGCAATCGCTTCCAGTGTTTTCCTAACACTTATAATTCGTTAAAGGGAACCATTAAGACAGAATCAGTTCATCCATTTTGGCCGAGTATGTGTTGATTCCGTTATCCTTCAGCTATTGAAAATTTGCAGACTTACAAGCTCACTGTGAGCTTGTAGGTCTGCTGCTTTTTGAAAAAAGAAAAAAAAAAAAAGAAAAAGGTGAAAATGTGGTGCACTTACTGGTCAAAGTGACATACTGTATGTGTTCCCCATAAATAAAAAAAGATTATGTAGAATCAGTTAAAAACCTAACGGATCCCCACCGTAGTGGTGTGGGGAGGTGGGAGGGGGGGGTCGTGCTTTTACAATTTTTGGTACCATGCTATGGAAGTACGACAAATGTGTGTTCAATCGGACAGGTCATTCATGAACTTTGCCAGCCTGTTAGTTGCGCCTGGTCGAGGACAATGAAAACAAATGACTTATGCATGACTGATATGCTCCGTCGCCATACAAATACTGTCTCTCACCAATGTGAGCTCGTAGATCAGCTCTTATCAGTGTGCTGAAAGGTAATAAGTGAAGCGATTAGATACTACTAGTGGACAGACAATAGGACATACAGCCTGGTTTTGCTTGGTCTCCTCGTTGAGGGTCTTCCTTCTCTCCTCCCCCTGGGCTCGGATCTGTTCGCCCTTCAGCTGCTCCACGGCGGCTTCATACTCCTGTTGGGGTTTATATTCTGTTAGTTGTACAACCAATAGACTACATTCTATGGATCCGACCAGAGTAGTCTAGTAAGAGAGTAGCGACACCCCCGTTGACTCCAATGCTGCTATTGGCTGAAAAGCACATGTGACGACGGCTATTGGCTGAAAAAGCACATGTGACAATGGCTATTGGCTGAAAAAGCGAATGTGACGCCCTAAGGAGGGATTCTAGTTCCAAACAAACGACTCTCGCCATCCAGCTGCATTGACAGCAGGGCGCACGTTCACTGGTAAATTGGCTAAGTTAGTAGCCCGGCTCTGCCCTGAATCAGCACCTTAAAAAATACTAGCTTATTTTTTCCCTGTGATGCAAAGACTGGCTTCCCTGCCTTTGGGGCCGTTTGTGCGGGTTGGAACTCCAATCCTAGCACCTGATCATACCAACGTCGTCTGCTTTCCCAATATTCTTATGGGTTCATATGAACCAATCACCGTTACGACTGCTGCTTTGATAACGCCCATCCTAGAAACTGCTGCGGTAGAGAGGGACTTCAGTCTGAATATGAAGTGAAACGAAATGATGGCATTTTAGGACATTTTAATGTTGATGTATATTGTAAGAAAATAGGCTGTGTTGTTGCGATGCAGTGGTTATCTACTGTATGTATGTTTGGGCTCCAGCCAGGCGTGAGGCGGG
Organism: Benthosema pterotum; assembly: GCA_039105355.1. Lineage (NCBI taxonomy): Eukaryota > Metazoa > Chordata > Actinopteri > Myctophiformes > Myctophidae > Benthosema > Benthosema pterotum. The sequence continues at coordinate 49,925,013 of CM076968.1, forward strand.
CGAGGTCAATGCATGTCGCTACTCTCCTACTACAGTGCACTAGGTCCGACCAACTCCACCTCAGGCATGCGGTTTCTAGCCTGGCATTGACAGACTGATCACGTGGGATCACTCATCAGATCACTCACGCAGCAGAGATTGTGAGAGTGATCCGACGTGATCTTCAGTCTGGTTTAATGCCAGGCTATGTTGTTCCAACACACACGCACAGTCGCGCACACACACACACACACACACACACACACACACACACACACACACACACACACACACACACACACACACACACACACACACACACACACACACACACACACACACACTCGCACACACACACACACACCTTCACTTTACTCTGATGCTCCATCTGTACCGACTGCTCCTGCATGCGAGCCAGGTCCAGGGCTTCTTTTGCATGGCCTACGGTGGAAAAGCAGTGAGGAAGTGTTAGCATGCTTTGACAGGTAGGATGATCACATCATCAGACATACAGTAAATATCAGTTGTGTCAACTTGTGTCGGATAGGTGCAACTTAAATGATTGCCTTGGTGTCCTACATTCCACCATAGGCCTAATATTCCCATTAGTTGTGTTATCAAACACCTCTGGAGTTTTACATTTTGTTTTTAAAATGCTACTTTTGGCTATGTGTTCTTTTAGCCGACTTGGTACTGTAGCTTATACAGGGGTCGACATTATAATTGGCCCGATGGTCCGAGAGACCATTAGAGACCGTTAGAGAACAGAAAGCTATTATAGGAGACTATTAGGGCAGGGTTTTTTAACAGGTGGTCCGGGGACCACCAGTGGTCCATGAGAGGTTTCCAGGTGGTCCCCAGGCCCCAGCTAAATGATGTTAAGTTGGTTAACCAAATGCAACTCTTTGAGAGTGTAAAAATGAAACCAAATGGACCCTTGCGGGTCCATTTGGTTTCACTCTCAAGAGTTAAAATATTCATCAAGTCTACACAAGCCCAAGTCTACTAGAGAATGTAGAAAATCAATGGTCATTTTGATCAGTCTGTTTGACTGTTTTGTTTCTGAAATCCAGTCTGGAAATGTTGGAGTCTGTGGGGTGAAGATGTCATCCAATGGTGGTCTGTGACTCATATACAGAATAAATAGTGGGCCCTGGTATCAAAAAGGTTGAAAACCACTGTAATAGGTCAGTGACAATGTGAGACAGGGCCTCAATATATGGGGTGCCTGAAAAGTCTTGGAAATTAGAGACTGTCCCACACAAACAGGGACACACTACAGACAGGGGTTAACCAAATGCCACTTTCACTGAAATGATAGGATTTGAAAATAGATTAAAAACAGCCTTAAAACGTGATGGCATGCATGCACAGGGATAGTAACTACTGCAGATCCTGCCATGACATTTCACTCATGGTGTTGTAGCAGGCCTTTAATTACTGTACATGGCAAAAAACAATGGGCAAGTTATAACTCGCACAGAAAACATGGCGCACCGCACACCAACCTAGCAACATAGCCTGCACACATGTATATGGCCTTGAGCCCAATGTCATGTTAGTTTGGACACACACATGTTAACAAGTGCCATGGGTCGGCAAAAAGGGACACTCTGTTCTTTGCTCTGACACGCCCACCAACGCTGCTAGTCCTAAACCTTTGTTGCGCCGACACGTGCAACTTAGTAGACAAAACTATTATATCCTGATGAACTAAATGAATGAAAAGTTAAGTAACGTTAGGATCACCCTGTCATCCAGTTAGTTTCCTAGCAAGGCAACCTACTAACATAGATCGAACTCCAACAACAGGTTCCCGAGTCAATTGCAAACAGTTTTACCTGGTTAAAAGTGGATTAGCAGCAGTGCAACAATGCACCCAGACGTTTAATTCTCTACGTACGTGATCTGTCGAGTTCTCTTGCAGCTTTTGCGGCTCTTTCGAGTCCAGTCGGGTCGAAGTTACTCCACCTGTCCTTGGGTCTAGCCCCACCACCACCACCGCCGCCGCCGGAGCCCCCTCCTCCTGCATCCCCGCCTGCGGCAGCAGCAGCAGCAGCCTCCGCCGCTACCTGCTCCTCCACCGAAGGGGTCCTGGACCCCCTCCCAAAGGGCCAAAGCCACGACATGACCGTGCAATGTGTTGTTCTACTAGAGTCCCTTTCACTGCCCTGTCTGGGGTTGCAAGGTCCCTAACTGCACCCTACCTAAAGACCCTCTTCTTTTTCCACAATGTACTTTGGTTACATACATGCATTGAAAACCATGCGTGCCCGAGACACGCACTGCGCAAGCGCAGCGACGGGAGCAGGAGGAGCGGATCCAGAGCCATCTAGTATATGCGCCATTGAGGGGTCAGAAACGGAGCGCTCGAGCGCTGTTCATTCAGTCTGAATAGAATAGGGACAAACTGGAGTCTAGGAGAGTACATTGTTTTCATGTGTGCAACATATTTTAAATTATTGTACATTAGCAACTAAAGTCGCTGTAATATTTGATTGTTTATATTGTACGATGACTACAAAACATTCTAAAATCGAGGGATTTTAAAATCTTTAAAGGTTAATAGGTTCAAGATCTTTACAGCGGGGCTGTTGCCTGAATACATTGCATTTCTGCCTACGTCCGGTCCAGGAATTGTCCCCATTCTCCATAGAAGTCTTATGTAGAAGAGACCATGCCGGACCCAGGGAAGTGAACGGAGTTGTCGTAACCGGGGGTAACCCTGTCTACCCTGGGAAGCTGGGAAGATCCAATAAAGATCCATTGGATTCATGCAGTGATATAATTGGATCATAGGCTTTTCCCCTCCCGCCTCTAGTGGCATGTGATTGGATAGTACCAAAAGCGCCACGAATGGGATTGGACAGTGGTCAAAACAGGAAATCCATTTTCCATACGCTAGTGGTTTCTCAAAGTGGTGTTCGGGGACCACAGTGGGTTCTTGAAAGGGTTTCAGGTGGCCCCAGCAAAATGTGCATTTTATACTGGTGTTTTCATTGTTTGTTTTAGACAAAAAAACATCCCCAACTACCAAAACAAACAGTGAACACCAAAATACAGCAAGAGACGGTCCATTCCATGAATTTTGCACAAAAATAGGCCTTGGGCTAAAAACAGCCATTGAGGTCATGACAAATGTGATGATGTTTTGTGTTGTCAGAAAATGTGTGGGTGTTGTCACATTCAGGGTTATTAGCAGTATTTGTATTTGTGCAGTTACAATTTACAATTTAGGCACTTAGCAGACGCTCCAGAGCGACTTACAATGGTAAAAAGTTTACAATTTAATCAGGATTTACAATACAAGGGAAGGGATTATTTTTGCCTGCATAGGATGTTAATGGTAGTGTTACAAGAAACAAAAAGTAGGGGCTCACAACTCTCTTTAAGATGCTCCAAATAACTTTTGTCACTAAATAAAAGTTATTTGCAAGCCCAATTTGTCACCCATACAGCTTGTCTATCAGACTGGACTCCTTGGCATATAAGTATGAGAACCACTGCCCTAGAAGGGCCTACACTGTACAGTTCAGTTTGGCAGGTTGTCGGGTGGACTTCTTTTTTGAACATCAGATCTCCCATGGCGGCGGTAGCTCAGGGTCACCAGGGTCACCGGATGGAAACTGCCAGTTTGCCAGTTCAAACCTGGGTGTCGATGTGTCCTTGAGCAATTATCCCCTAAATGTTACCAATGTGCTGGCCAGTATACTGTGCACAGTTTTTCCTGCCATTGAATGAGTGAATGGAATCCACAATCTATTCTACAGTAGCCTATGTAAAGTGCCTTGGATAAAGGCACTATATATAAACGCACCGTTTACAATGTTAAATTCTTCATTACATCCAACTGCAGAATAAATAGTGAGTCCTGGTATTTGCAACCTCAACGGCTGAGATGTACAGTACAGGCCTGTATTGTTATAATAAAGTGAAGTTTAATAGCCTACACAAAACTGATAATAAAATAAATAAAGAGCTGGAAAGATGTGGATCATGTGAGACAATACTCTGTTACTGAACGGAAATTATTGCTAATATACTGTAGAGCTATAATACTATTTGGTAGAGCTTTTTGCATGAGTAGTACAGCCACCTAATAGGCCTACAGTATCTGCCAGGGATCCCCAGATAACTACACATAACAATTTATTCCATCACTTATTGATAAAGAACTTCTTATAACTAATAATATATATATTTTTTAATTATTATAGGTTAGTACTTGTCCTCCAGACTTCCCATAGGTTGTCCCAGTCTGTTCCATTAACTTGAACTTGAAGCATTTTCGCAGAATCCGCTGAGCATGCTTAATTACTACTAGGACCTTACCCGTTGTGAATATATGAACACCAAATGATCTAGAGTGTGGTTAATGTGATTTAATATCAATAACAATAATGTAAGTATTTTGATGGAGTACTGCTGTAGTTGTACTTGATCAGGGAAAAGGGGAAGCAGTGATAGCAAAGCAAGGTGCAGTTAACTGGTGATAAATGTTTTTGTTGCATTTAAGTAGGTGTTTGTGTGAACATCATGAAACCACTGGTTTAGAAAGTGGACACACACACACACACACACACACACACACACACTCAGTAGCCCATCCATATCAAAGTGCCGCACGCTGTGTGCTTGTGTTTCCAGGGACCACCAAATTGAACAATCCCTAAGGGGCCCACATGGAAAGAACTTATAAAGAATATGTATGTTCATATATGTACATATATTTGGCATATATGAGACATATATGTCACATTCAGGTACATATATGTATATACGGTGGACATATATGTCACATTCCGGTACATATATGTATATAAGGTGGACATATCTGAGACATATATGTCACATTCAGGTCATATATGTATATAAGGTGGACATATATGGTTGCATATATGCCGCCTTCAGGTCCAAATATGTGTATATCTGTAGGTAAGGAGGACATATACGGCCCTTATATAGCACATACATCCCACATTAAGTCCATATGTGCAGATAAGTAGATCATACAGTTGTGTTCAAAATAATAGCAGTCTGTTTAAAAAATGAATAAAGTCCAAAATCCTTATAGTGGTTTTTATTTCCATGCATTGGGAACACTGCACATTATATTCTAAATCAAAACATGAAGAAAAAAGCAGAAATTATTTAATTACTTTACAGAAAATGAAGAAAAATGAACATTGGGCTGTTCAAAAAAGAAAATAGCAGTGTCTGCATTTTACTTTACAAACTCAAATATTTACTGTATTAACTGAAAAACATCCAAGATTAAGCATTCATGTGAATCACTAAACTAATATTTAGTTGTATAGCCACTGTTTTTGAGAACCGCTTCAGGGATCATGGATCAGTTTGGATACATCAAAATACTTGAAGAGGTCATGTTGCCTTATGCTGAAGAGGAAATGCTCTTGAAATGGGTATTTGAACAAGACAACGACCCCAAACACACCATGCAGCAAGCAGCTTCTTGGTTCCAGACCAACAAAATTAAAGTCATGGAGTGGCCAGCCCAATCCCCGCACCTTAATCCGATAGAAGACTTGTGGGGTGACATTAAAAATGCTGTTTCTGAGGCAAAGCCAAGAAATGCAGAGGAATTATGGAACGTTGTCAAATCATCCTGGGCTGGAATACCTGTTCACAGATGCCAGAAGTTGGTCGACTCCATGCAACACAGATGTGAAGCGGTTCTCAAAAACAGTGGCTATACAACTAAATATTAGTTTAGTGATTCACAGGAATGCTGAATCCTGGATATTTTTCAGCTAATACAGTAAATATTTGAGTTTGTAAAGTAAAGTGCAGACACTATTTTTTTTTAACAGCCCAATGTTCATTTTTCTTCATTTTCTGTAAAGTAATTCAATAATTTCTGCTTTTTTCTTCATGTTTTGATTTAAAATATGATGATGATAAAATATGATGTGCAGTGTTCCCAATGCATGGAATTAAAACCACTATAAGGATTTTGGGCTTTATTCAGTTTTTTAAACAGCATATGCATATATGTAGACAAGGAGAACATACAGTAGATCCCACATTCAGGTCCATATATGTGCGTATAATACAGTACATGCTATATTCAGGTCCATATGTGTAGATACATTGCATACTTATGTGTCATACACCGGTAGCTATATTGATAAAATAAAAGCTATAGGTGTACTGATTAATAAAAGCTTGAGCTAAGAGTAATTTGTGGGAAAAAATGCAATATGTTGATGAATCAGATTGCAATATTAATAAATTTGGAAAAAATAAATATCAATATTGTATCGTGAGATGAGTGAATCGTCCCACCCCAGTCACTGGTGTTGAGAGGAACGGTGGAGAAATTCTAGCACTGTGAAAGGCCTAGCACATAATACACCATGTAAAGCTCATAATAAGTGTTAGGTAAATAGGTAGCAATAATTACATGAATAGATTGTGTTAAAAAAAAGCTTTATATTTTATATTACTTTTGCTTGCAAGTTAATTCAGTCACAGATTGAATTAAATCTGACAGACTTTAGACAGGAAATAATGTAGAAATTACAGTTAGGAATAAAAAGACTACAACATAAGACATATATAGAATTAACAGGAATGTTTAGAATGCTAGGAATGTTTACATTTAAAGAAAAGGGGATGTTGTGATATCTGATGTTAGGTTGCTATGATTTTTCCCCACTAGATGGCATGATGCTAGCCATGCAAACCTAGACATACAGTATATGGGCCACACCTACAAACATTTGCAGATCTTAGAGTAGGATGTATGACCTGTATGCTGCCAGCCCTACCAGTTCCAAATAAAGTGACATATCAAGAACCCAAGTTTCTTCATTGCTTGAGAGAAACATTACAATGACCAACATCATCCATCATTTCAGAACATCTGGGGGAAAAATGCTATTGTTGAGTCAGGCAAATCGAATTTTAGCAGCATCAAACCTATAGCAGTTTACTTTGTAACATGACCTCCTAGACAGGAAATAAAGCAGAAATTACAGTTCAGAGCTGGAAATTTCTGACACTAGACACAGAATTCTGTCTATTAAATGATACACATTAGACTTCTATATACATGACTGAAAAGGGATTGAATTAACATGCATAGATGTATTTTAGAAAATCTTTAAGATGTCAAGATTTGAATGAAATACCGACAAATAAGTACATATAAGTGTTTTAAAAATGCTATACTCCTCTTGCCGTTGTCGGCATCGTCAATTAAACATTTGAATGAAATACTGAAGCCATGGAAGGAGAACGTTCTAAAAGATTCAAGATGATCATCAACTGTAAAATCTAAGCCAAAATGACCGTCATGCTAGTGTTGAGAGATTTCCAGCTTTGATTACAACAAAGAATTCTGGCTCTACTAAGACGTCAAATCGTTCTGAGATGATGGAATGATGGATGATGTTGGTCGTGGAAGGAGAATGCTCTGAAAGCATCATGGGCAAATATAATCAATTTCAATATCAAAGAAAAAAGTCAAAATGACCTCTCAGTCATGCAAGTGTTAAGAGATTTCCAGCTTTGAACACAAAGAATTCTGGCTCTACTAAATGCTGAAATGTGAAAATCTTGACTTAACACTTGCATGATGGAAGAAAAAACAGGTCAGAAGTAGCAGGTGGAATTAATTTCAAATTGTCAAATTTCTTAGATGATGGAATGATTGATGCTGTTGGTCCTATTTGAGCATTTCATTGTGGTTAATGAATGTGCAGACAAAGTCTACTTTGCGTCCATCATAAACATCTCTGATTACAGCAGGATCCCTGTCCTCAAATCGGTGTCTTTTTTATGTTTTCCCAGATCATGGTCCTCCAACAGTGTTTTAATTTGACTTTTTATGGGCAGATATAAGAAACACTGGTCTTTCTGTGCGTCCACTTTAGCAATTACCTGGTCGCAAACATGGCACTTCACAGTGTGAGGAAATTCCTCCATGTTGACATTGCACATTTTGCATACGTAGTGTATTTCTAAAACATCTTTAACTGTGTCGAATGATTTGTAAAAGAGGGACTTAGACCCACTCACAGTTGGACCACCACTCACATTCATCAGTTTCATGATATCCTCTAAAGCTTTGTTTGTTAACCCATGTTTTAGTTTTAACGCAAGCAGGAGTAGTTCTACTTGTTCTTTTGTTGCCGTTTTCTCAGCTGGACCGATATTGTCATCTGGCTCCTCGGGTGGAATGGAAGATTGGTCTAGTGATGGTTCCTCTGGTGGGGTGTATAGTTGTTGGTCCATCTGTGGATCCTCTGCTCGAGTGAATAGGTGTTGGTCCATCTGTACATTTTAAAGACAATTTGGAATTAATTAATTGAAATATGATTGTGATTGTGAAGTGGTAATTAAATCCTATATGGATGCTTGGGTTGAATCTACTACGCACAAATAGAATACAAAATGTATTTGCAACATTTCGGCCCTACTTGATGAAGTCGGTCAGACTTCATCAGGCATTACCTTCAACTTATCTAGTTACATTTTCCCCACACGACTGTCCTCTGTAGGTGTCATATTGACTAAGCAGATCAGCTATATAAAAATGTAACAAATAGTCTTTTCAGTGGTACTAAAATCCTATATGGATGTCTGGGTCAAATCTACACACTCTTCTACTGTAACTTACGGGGTCTGTAGAAAGACATCCATCCGTCTGTGAACTTGGTGTGTCAGTCGCCATGTGAATGACCTGTGAATTTTAAACACTTGATTAGCCTGATTGACAGAGTCGCACACATTGCATTAGGTTACTTTAGTACTGGATCAAAACAAATGTAATTCCTGAATTATGAACTAAATGCGCCTTGGTGGGATCTACGGGGGCAGGAAGTCCCTTCACAAATAGAATACAACCTTTATTTGCAACATTTCGGTCCTACATCAGACTTCATCAGGCATTACCTTCAACTTATCTAGTTACATTTTCCCCAGACGACTGTCCTCTGTAGGTGTCATATTGACTAAGCAGATCAGCTATATAAAAATGTAACAAATAGTCTTTTCAGTGGTACTAAAATCCTATATGGATGTCTGGGTCAAATCTACACACTCTTCTACTGTAACTTACGGGGTCTGTAGAAAGACATCCATCCGTCTGTGAACTTGGTGTGTCAGTCGCCATGTGAATGACCTGTGAATTTTAAACACTTGATTAGCCTGATTGACAGAGTCGCACACATTGCATTAGGTTACTTTAGTACTGGATCAAAACAAATGTGATTCCTGAATTATGAACTAAATGCGCCTTGGTGGGATCTACGGGGGCAGGAAGTCCCTTCACAAATAGAATACAACCTTTATTTGCAACATTTCGGTCCTACATCAGACTTCATCAGGCATTACCTTCAACTTATTTAGTTACATTTTCCCAACACGACTGTCCTGCATAAGACCCTTTGTTCTTCGAAGACTACACAAAAAAATATTTCAGTAAAACTAGACTAAGATTATAAATTGTTATTCAATACATTAAGACAAAGTCAGAAATTAGTGAAAAAAGTCGCCAAACTTACGGGGGCTGAAGAAGGACAGCCAAGCTCCGTCTGTGGACTTGTGGACAGTCACCCTGCGAATAATCTGTGAATTTCAAACATTCGATTAGCCTGATTAACAGAATGCACTGAATTGCACACAATGCATTAAGTTACTTTAGTACTGGATCAAAACAAATGTAATTCCTGTACTGTCCAACCACCAGTCAGGCTGTGCATTGGCAAGCAGGCAAGAAATATACAGTTCAGTCAAGACAACTCAAGAGGGGTTTAATATTCATTTATTGAATATAAAATAAGCAATATATTTATCATGGTTTGGCGGATGAATTGGATCTGCTTTTTGGGTACTCAGATCAAGCGCAACAGTCCTGACCTTAAGGACTCCGAATCCCCCGTACCCAAAGGGCAGATCCAAATCTACAGGTGGTAGCTGGGGTGGAGGAGGGTTAGCAGCAAAATGATTAAGCATAAGCAGAACGGCAGTATCAGGGTGAGCAGCAGCAGCAGCAAGCAAGCAGGAAGAGCAATACAAACTTACAGTTTAAATAGCCTGTGAGAGCCTGTGATTGGATGAAGTCAATCATGTGAATGTGATGCTGAGGCGGCCCTTTAAAGGGCCGGCAGCGACTGCACTGAGGTTTCCTGAATGAACTTGCTATGCGCTTGTCTATGACCAGCGCACCGCTCATTTGCGATTTGGCCTGTGTGTGTGTGTGTGTGTGTGTGTGTGTGTGTGTGTGTGTGTGTGTGTGTGTGTGTGTGTGTGTGTGTGTGTGTGTGTGTGTACAGTACAGACGATTTGGCCTGTGTGTGTGTGTGTGTACAGTACAGACGATTTGGCCTGTGTGTGTGTGTACAGTACAGACGGAATTATCTGTATGGGTTTTATGTTGCACTAATACAACAAAACGAACTAAAATGGATTTAAGATCAATGATGCTGGCTGTCGTAACTTTGTCTATACTCTAAGCCAGGGGTTTTCAACAGGTGGTCCGGGGACCACCAGTGGTCCTTGAGAGGGTTCCAGGTGGTCCCCAGGCTAAATGATGGAAAGTTGTTTAACCACATGTAACTCTTGAGAATGTAAAAATGAATCCGAGAGTGTTAAAATGAAACCAAATGGAGACGCAAGGGTCCATTTGGTTTCATTTTACTTTTTATTAGCTCCTCTGCTAACTTTTTATTAGCTCCTCTGCTAACGTGGGGGAGGGGGAAACTCCATATGTGGTTTCCACACCTTATAATAGAGCATTTTAACAGAAAAAAATATTTTTTGGGTGATATCTGACAAAAGTGAAATCACTTCCCCTACCTTTAAGACAAAATCTCAAGTGATCTGTGGTCTGTGAAGCGGCAGCTCAGAACGGTCTTCTTCTTCTTCCTCTTGTAGACGCAACATCCGGTCAGCTCTATCAGGCGTGACGTAGCAATGCAAAAAATAAATTGCTTTGCCCATTGTTATACACTGTGAAGTGCAATAATGTTTACAACAGTAATTACCTTGCTTTGCAATTTCCTTTTTCTTTTTATTCTTTTTTATAACCGTTGGGCTACGTTACGTCACATCCGGTTAAATAAATATAATATTTATTTACTCTGAGGAGCAAGTCTGGGACCAGCGCGCGAGTCCCGCTTTTTTTATAGTCTCGCGTGTTCTACAGATGAAACATATGAGCGAGTCAACGCGAGATTTTTATTTGAATGAGCGCCGGCCAGGGAGAAGACCGAGAAGACAGGATCGTCAAAACAGTGGGGAAATGTATTGTTTTTAAAATGTTTGCGTTAATTGTGTTTGAAAACGAATTTCTTGCTGAAGGGGAACTAGTTGGACCAATACTGGTGGAATGGCGTGAAGGTCGCAAGAGAAACAAGGAGGCGCCTTGGTCAATATACTCTGCAAATGTTCAAAGTGTTGCATGTAAGTGGACATTTCTCTCATTGCTGTTACATAGTCGGTGTTATGAACCATGGCATGAATGACAGCGTGAACAGAATCACAGCCGTGGTTCAACTTTTTAACATTGATAACAAAGCTTGCGCAACGTCTTTCCCTACTAGTTTAATTAGGCTTATATGATCTACCAGGCTACTGTTTTCACGATTTTAATTCATTTAATCTCAATCAAGTAGTCTAAAGATTGCAATGTATCCCGTTAAAATAATCTATATGTGGCAGTGCATGTAACTGACACGGGCACACCCCCTGTTTGAAAGGTCTGACGATGACGAACGGAGCAAAAATAATGCAGACTGCACTGACTGACGAGATAAAACGGCTATCTATGATGACTAAAATACGACGAGACGTTTGTGGCTTATGGTTGACGTGACGAGACGACAATGTAGTGGATTGACGAAAAGGTTTCAAAACCGCACTACGCACACCGTCACCGCTTGTTGCAACTGAATCAAAGCAATGAAGCAGTCTCGAAGTCTCCCTTCTTCACTAGATCAGAGCCATCTAGTAGAAGAGTTGCGACATTGAGGGGCCAGGAACTGGGCGCTCGAGCGCTGTTCATGCAGCCAGAACAGGGACAAACTGGTGTTGTAAATGCGTTTTCAACGACGGCGGCGTAAATAAGTGCTATTTTATGCATGTTCTCAACATGTAAACGGTATTGTACAGATTTAATTTCATTAATGCATTTCTGATGCATTTCTGCCTACTTCAGGTTCCGGACTTGTCCTCATTCTCTATTCAAGTCTAAGTAGAAGAGACGCCATTGAGCTGGCCCTATGGATTGGACGGAGTTGTCGTAACCCAAGTTCCACAGTGCGTGCGAACCACCCCCCCCCCCCCCCCCCCCCCCCACACACACACACACACACACACACACACAGAGCTGGCGTCGTCGGAACGGACACTGTTACTTCAAGGACTGATGGCCTACTCGGCCTATGGCTCTAGTCTAGCTCACCATAAACTGAAGAAACAGCACAGGGAGGATTTATTTGTAAGTAGCCTAGAGCAGGGCTAGGGATCTAGGGCATGGGGGAAATGCCCCCCTAAATGCCCAGACTGCCCCACCAAACACGATGGCATGCAAAACCACCCCAAGATATTTCAAATCAAAGTGCTTATAATTAAAATGATGTTATAACACTACGACTGCTACTAACTAATTACAGCGGTGTCACCACTAAACCAACAGAGTTTTCTGTTTTCAATGATGAAATGCTGAGTCAGACCTTTAGCTTTATGCATGCTGCGTGTCTGTTGCAACTTCAACAACAACTGATGTTGTTATTGATGCTCCCCCCCCCCCCCCCCCCCGGGCTAAAACTTGAGTTTGAGACCCCTGCTTATGATGAATAATAACTACAACAGTACACACACTTGTTTTTCTATTCCCTGAAAAGTACCTACTAGCTGCAGAGCAGAGTTCAGCCCAGAACAATGTGAAGCCCTGACCAAGACTCTGCCAACCTCTGAGAAGTACAAGGTTAGTTTACAGTATTCTAAAGCAATCATTTCTATCAAAAGCCCTTGAAGATGATGAAATTTGATTAATTAAGGATTACTGTGATAATGCTAAGCTCACATACAGGCAGGCTTATGTCACACACACAATTCACTAGTACCAACCCCCCAAAATTGTAGAAGAAGAAGAAGATTAACAGTAGTAACCAGCCTGTTACCTCCCAGAATTTTCAAACACTACTGGTCATCATGTAGCCATAGCATAGCTGTAAATGGGAGGTACCAAAAGAGATGTTAAAATATTTTACATATTCTTGTTATATCGTAATGAGAGCAGTATCACTGCATACATACATATACATGCATTACTACCAGTCATTCCACGATTACACTGTATCTTAGGTCTGTCACGATTACACTGTATCTTAGGTCTGTTCTGATCCCTATGTGTTTATGTGAGGTCTGTTGTCTCTGATGTCTGCAGTCTGTGAACCACCTAAAATGTATTGAACGTGACCCCTCAGATCTACGGCTGCTGGGTGCTGGCTGGAGCGTTTGCAGATTTCGCTAATGGTCTTGAAATGATTGGCAAAATTTCCGCTTCTCTCCTTGATCTGTCCCTGAACAATGACAAGAATACCATTCACTACAATGAAATGACTAAAGACCTGTAAGTACTTGTATCCACTTGAGGAGTAAAAGTTTCATTTTGCTTACTCAAATGACAATCTTATAGATATCACTACGTAGGTTCACAGCTGTGTGTGTTTGCGTGTGTGTGTGTGCGTGTGAACGCGCGCACGTGCATGTGTACAATGTGCATGCATGTGTTTGTTTTTGTGTGTGTTGTCATCCAGAAATGGCAAATGTGTGAGACGCTCTAGTGAAGCCACTGTGGTGAACAGAGTGCAGCTCTCACTCTGCGTGTTGGTGAATTTGGTGAGTTCCAGACTATAAAAAATAAGATAAGATATAGGATATATAGTCTATGCATAATTGCACTTTATCTAGGAAGGATTGTTAGTCAGTTTTTTTAAATTTTGGTGTAATTTGTCATGTAATCCCAGGTGGGATTGAAGGAAATGGTGACATGACACAGATATAAAAATGTAATTGATTTAATTGATTGAATGATTAAGCGATTCATCAACTGATTGAATGATTGATTAAATCAATATAAGATAATATAGCGATTAAATGAGGTTAAATGAAATTACATTTTATACAGACAAATCAGTTCTGAATTAACCATTAAGCATGTTGCAATGTTGTAAATTGCATTCAATATTTGGTGGTGTGGTTCTACTTCTGTCATATTCTCTAGATTACATAGAGATAGATAGATTATCTTAAAACCAGCATCTGATATCACAAATCCCCCAGATATCATAAGATAGAGAAGAATCATTGACACATTGAAGTGTGTGTGTGTGTGTGTGTGTGTGTGTGTGTGTGTGTGTGTGTGTGTGTGTGTGTGTGTGTGTGTGTGTGTGTGTGTGTGTGTGTGTGTGTGTGTGTGTGTGTGTGCATGTCACTGTGTATGTTTGTGTGTGTGTTTGCATGCAATCCAGTAAAAGAAGAGGATGGTGCACAGTCTAAGTATACTACAGATGCAGATGTGGTCTTCTACAAGACCTGTTCTAACTGTCTGGTCAGAATCTACAAAGCAACCTACTCTGGACAAGAGGCACGAGTTCTCTTCTTCCACAGTAAGTGACAGACCTACACATGCACATGTTTGTTGCCTGGTACAGAGACTGCTAGTCCTGACTCTTGCCTTGAGTAACGCGTGTGTGTGTGTGTGTGTGTGTGTGTGTGTGTGTGCGTGTGCGCGTGCGTGTGCGCGTGCGCGTGTGCAGGAAGAGAAGGACAACACCTGGAAGTTGAGAAGCTGTTAGCTTCTGAAGAACACATGAAGAAATGGGCCAAATGTCTGAAGTTCAGTGTAGATCCTCACTGCCTGTATGATGGGAAGGCTGGTATGTATCAATAACATACTCGGGCCAAAGGCAAGAGCTTATGCTTTCACCACTGTCTGTCCTAGTGTGTCATAGAGATGTACACACAAATTGAGATTTCTTTCATTGAGTAAAAGGGGGGAAATTACTGTTATCATTATGTCCCTATAATGGTGATGTAAAAGGTCGTTACAGTCTGTCTGTGGGTTTTATAAATATTTCAAGGTGTACTAGGTAACTTTAACTGGTGGTCTTGCTGGTACTGCAGTTTTCAGATTTGTTCGTTAGTTTTACATTTTCCAGCATTCCTTACGCTTTAAGTCACATTTTGATTATAATTGTTATTGATTATAATTAAAAGTAATATCTATATGCTTGTGATAATAACTACATTGGATCCATCGGAACAAACATTATTTTTTATTTCCTGAATAGAAACTCCAAGCTGCAGAGCACAGCTCATCCCAGAACAATGTGCACCTCTGACCAAGACTCTGCCAGCTTCTGAGAAGAACAGGGTTAGTTTAGTGTTTGCTATCTAATTTCCAATGTGTAATACTGTATTCTGTCTGATGCCTCGTATGCGGTAAAGCATAGCTGCTGCTTTACAGCAATGGCAGTTAAAGGTAGGGTAAGTAATTTGAAATCCATCGCGTAGTACCAGCCTGGTGCGCCCAAGAGTAGCTACACTATCTGAACCAGCTGCTCGATCCTGATTGGAGGAGAATTCACCCTCCACCTGGGGAACTTTTATTAGCTCCTCTGCTAACGTGGGGGAGGGGAAAATCCATATATGGTCTGCACACCTTATAACAGAGCATTTTAACAGAAAAAAAATAGGGTGGTATCTGACAAAAGTGAAATCACTTCCCCTACCTTTTAAGAAATATGTTTAAAAAAATGTCCTTGTGAATGGAATTGTCAAGCAGATTGCAGGTTATTTGTTTTGCTTTCAGGGGGTAATTCCAGACCCTCTAGCATTCAGGAGTAGCTCCAGAGGGCAGAGCACAGGGACAGGTGAAACCATATGCATTGATACTAGATACCATTCCATTATTAAACTGTATTTGAGGTCTTGTTATCTCTGGTCCCTGTGTGTTACTATGTCTGTACGTCTGTTGTCTTTGAACAACCTAATGAAGTACTACTACTACCACTACTAAGTACTACTAAATAAAAGGCACAATGTGACTCTTCAGATCTACGGCCAGTGGGTGCTGACTGGAGCGTATGCAGATTTCCAGGCGGGTTTCGAAATGATTGGCAAGATTTCCACATCTTACCTTCATCTGTCTCTGAAGGATGACAAGAATACCGTTCAGTACCATGAAATGAACACATACCTGTAAGTACTTTTATCCACTTTCCAGTGCTTTCTTAAATGACAATTCTACACACATCAAGACATACGTTTTAGTTCATTGTGTGTGTGTGTGTGTGTGTGTGTGTGTGTGTGTGTGTGTGTGTGTGTGTGTGTGTGTGTGTGTGTGTGTGTGTGTTCATGCAGAAATGGTAAATGTGTGAGTCGCTCTAGTGGTGCCACTGTTGTGGATGGAAAGAGTACAGCTCTCACTCTGCGTGTTGAGGAATTTGGTGAGCCTATATAAAGATATAAGATATATTATACTGCATATAGTATTCATGTGTACAGTATCTATGTGGTATGTACAGTATAAGGCCGGATGTCATACCATCAGGAAGGATTGTTGTCAGCTGTTTTCTTTTTGTGTAACATGTCATATAATTATATACTGTAGAGTAGGTCTAATGAAAGGTCTTACTGAATTCATTCCTCCAACATAAGATGAATGAATAAATGAAATTAACCATTTATTGAGTTTAATGGTGTGACTTTACTCCTGTCAAATACTGTGTAGAATATCTTAAAACAGAACTTGAGATACAGTTATTGACATTAAAGTGTGTGTTTGTGTTCTAGTGAAAGAAGAGGATGGTGTACAGTCTAAGTATACTGCACATGCAGAAGTGGTATTCTAACAGACCTGTCCTAACTGTTTGGTCAGAATCTACAAAGCAACCTACTCTGGACAAGAGGCACGAGTTCTCTTCTTCTACAGTAAGTGTGTCTGTCTGCAGAATGCGTTTTTTGTTTATTTTCAATAAGGTCACAACATCAACTGCGTGTGCAGGTGCGTGTGCGCGTGATTATAGGAAGAGAAGGAAAACATTTGGAGCTTGAGAAGTTGACCGCTTATGAAGAATCCATGAGGAAACAAGCAGAATGCCTTAAATTCTTACCAGAGTCTAACTACATGTATGGTGGGAAGCCTGGTATGTTTTTATTGTTATAATCTGAGCAGTACTTTGCCCACCCATACACTCCCATCCATGGGCCAAGGATATGGTGGCTCATTGTTGAGGCCCCGAAATTTTCACATCAGCCTAATGATGGCAGTATAACAGGGTCTTTAATGTTTTGGCCTATAACTCTTGAACTGTAGAAACCATGACACATTTCCAAAATATGGATGACATGTTGAAAGTGTTTACTTTTGTTTGTAGGTGATTTTCCTAAATATTTAACCAATCGTATGTGTACTATATGACGAATAATAACTACAACAGAACACACACTTGTTTTTTTTTGACAGTCTAGGTTGGCTTAGGGTTGACGACAGAGTCCAACATCTCGCAATGGGTCTGGTCCACAAGATTCGATACTCTACCAAAATACCCTTGTACCTCTCCAAATACTTCCTAAATGTCAATGAGGTTCACTCCCACAACACCAGAGGGAGTGCCACTAACCATGTTCAACCCAGATTTGGCACAAACAAGGGACTTAATTCCTCCCGCTCATATGCAACCAAAATGTGGAACGCCCTACCAACAGTCATTAAGAGTTGTGAATCCCTTGACTCCTTCAAAACCGCTCTCAAGGGCCACCTACAGATGGCTGCAATTCGAAACTGGCCTCTGTAAAACAAAATTGTATATAACCCCCCCCCCTCCCCTCTTTGTACATTTCTCTTTTCCCTTTTTACCTCCACTATGAGTTTGCCTCCATGATCTGCTGCTTCTGACTTCACTGAAGTAGTTGTTTTGTATGTATTTGGATGCCTTAATGAAATGAACAAGTTGGCCACTATTGTAAACAAGTGTATGCTTAACTAGTGTGTCCAATCAGCTCTGTCAGATTTGATGTAGTCATACTTGAATTGTACTGCAATTCTCCAAGCTGTTATCAGTTTTGTTGCAGTGTGTACTTGACTTGTACTGTAACTCTCATCTCTGTCAATAAAAAAATCATTCATTCATTTCTTTTTTTCTTTTCTTTTTGAAAAGTAACTACTAGCTGCAGAGCAGAGTTCACCCCAGAACAATGTGAACCGCTGACCAAGACTCTGCCAGCCTCTGAGAAGTACAAGGTTGGTCTCATATCTACTGTAATCTAATCACTAGTTTATCATTAATCTAAATGGTAAATGGTGCATTTATATATAAAGGCGCTATATAAATGCACCATTTACCACGGTCCGTGTATTTTACGGCCATTCTGAATTCTCATTTCGTTATTGACAAACAGTATTCAGTATAGGTTCTGTGTTCTGAATACTGTTTCTCAAAAACGGGAAATTGTTAATTAAAAATAGGAAAAAGGTTTATTTTTCTTAATACTGTTTAGAAATGTGTCCTTAAAACTTAGAAATAGTTTTTTAAAACGCCTATATGACCTAATTCCTTACTTTCTTCGGTGCGGTCGCCCTCAGAATGGTGATTTCAGTACAACCGCGCTCCTGTACTGAATTCTGTTTTTTCTCTCGCTCAGAGCGTGGAGGCGTGGCGCGGAGCTCTTGATTGACAGCTCGGTTACTGCTGCAGTTACTACAAGGAGACACACGCGGCGCTGTTGGCGCTGTTGTACTAGCAGATAATATTATGGATTAGAGTAGACAATATTATTATACATTTATCCTTTATTATATTTAGATATATATTTACACTTTAGCGCTGCCGTAATTTTAAATAATATTATTATTTAAATTATTATTAAAATATTATTATATTTTTGGTTGCATATTAACACAGCACTGTTATTACATTCTGATTAGACATTGATGCATCCTCTGTGTCAACTCTTAAGTAATGAAAAATAAAGTAGGCTAATAGGGACAGACAGACAATGAATACTAATAATAACTAATAATAAAAATTAATAGTATTAACACCATATGACACCTGGGCCGCCAAGGTGCCATATCCGAACTAGCCATTGAAGTAAATGAATAGGAACACACACACACACACACACACACACACACACACACACACACACACACACACACACACAATTAAAGGTAGGGGAAGTGATTTCACTTTTGTCAGATATCACCCAAAAAAATATTTTTTTTCTGTTAAAATGCTCTATTATAAGGTGTGGAAACCACATATGGAGTTTCCCCCTCCCCCACGTTAGCAGAGGAGCTAATAAAAGTTCCCCAGGTCACCACAATTCTCCTACAATCAGGAGAGAGCAGCAGGTTCACATAGTGTAGCTACTTTTGGGGGCCCCTAGTGCACCAGGCTGGTACTACACCATGAATTTCAAATCACTTCCCCTACCTTTAAATACTTCAATTGCACTGAAGTATTTCAGGTCTAAATGGGTTCATCATCAGTCATGTAATTTCACCATATGCTTTTAGTTAATTTGCTTGATTTGCATGTCTTATGACTAATTATTACATGGCTTGGTTTAATGCTTTATTCTGATTGGTCAGTTATCTCTGCTAACAGACCTCTGCATAATCAAACTCTCTGACCACTTGAATATTGCTGCCCTTAAGTTTCACGCTGACCGTGTGAAACCTAAGGGCAGTAATATTCTTATTCAATACTTTTGTCTTGTTTCTTGTTTAGCTGTCTTTTGAGCATCTATTTTTTGTGTCTATCTTGGTTAAATGTAAGTCACTCTGGATTAAGAGGGACTGCTAAATGCATAAATTGTAAATTGGGTCAACTGACTTCTTATTCTCGTCCTTTTATTTGGTTATATGTAGAAGTCACAATGAAGAACTTCCCGCAGTCGTCCAGGGGGCAGCTAGGATCAGTCATCAATGGTAAGCTGACGGAGCTGAGGCGGTCCCACAACAAGTAATAATATTGGCATAATTAAAATGAAATAATGTTTAGTCACAGGCTGTTGATACTAGTGTTGTAGTTCTTGAGACATTGTCTCGTCTTGAATCTCGTCTCGAGACCAGTCTCAAGACAATTTTTCATTGTCTCTGTCTTGTTTTTGTCTCACTTTGTTTTGTCTTGGTCTTGTCTCGACCTTGCGGCTCTCCACTTCATTTGTCTTGTGGTCTCGTCTTGTTCTTGCATAATTTTGTCTTGGTCTTGTCTCGACCTCGGAGCCATTGTCTCGGGTCTTGATCGCCAACAAGACCTCTCGAGACAAGACAATGCAAAGGAAAAGTTCTATTCATTGTGCGGAGCGAGGACCCATTAATTAAGACAGCTGCAGGCACAAATATACTTTTTTCTTCTGTAAATATTGAAAAGAAACAAGACAGACACTGGTATGTTTCTGATTAGGTTTTTTTTTTTATATTAATATCAACCATATCACCCCAGCCCTATTATATTAATAGTAGTTTTGTTTAATAATGTAATGGTGAACGGGAGCAAAACAATCAAATTCAGTGTTACTAATAATAGAAGATTGAAAATCATTAAGAACGTTATGTTAAAATGGGCATGGCAAGACTAGGTCTTGGCCAGTCTTGGTCTTGTCTTGTTCTCGGCCCCTCTAGGTCTTGTCTTGTCTTGTGCTTGGCTCCGCTAGGTCTTGGTCTTGTCTTGATCTCGACCCTCTAGGTCAGGGGTAGCCAACCTGAGGCTCGCGAGCCTCATGCAGCTCTTCAGCTGGTTACATGCGGCTCTTAAGGGGCTTCCACATGAAGCAGTCAAAAACGCTTGGCCTCATGGCGCAGTCATTCATTCCCTATACCAGTGGTTTTCAACCTTTTTTTCTACCAGGGCCCACCATTTATTCAGAATTTCAGCCACAGACCACCATTTTAGCTCCATAGACCCCAAAGCTAAAGATTTCCTTTACTTGTGTCAACAATTCCAGGCTGAATTTCAGAGAAAACAAAACAGTGAAACATACGGATCAAAATGACCATTAATCTTACACATTCTCTAGCAGTGTAGACTTGGGCTAATTCACATGATGAATATTTTAACTCTTGAGAATGTCATATACTTTTTTGGATTGTAAACCCCATTTCAAAATACATGTCTGTATGTTTCTATTTGCGACCGTGATGGCCGTCGCGGCGGTTTTCTAACCGTTGTGACCATTTGATGTGGCTCTTTGCCGTAACACAGTGAAAAACGTGGCTCTTAGTCTGCGACCGGTTGGCCACCCCTGCTCTAGGTGCTCGTCTCGTCTCGATCTCGTCTCTATCAAGTCCGTGGTTGTCTTGGTCTTGTCTTGGTCTCAACTACAACACTAGTTGATACATTTCATTGGATGGCCTTGAGTGCGCCACATAATGGCCAAACTTGGTATAACCCAGGGGTCGGCAACCCAAGATGTTGAAAGAGCCATTTTCGACCCAAAACTAAATTCAAAATCTGTCTGGAGCCGCATTTTATTATTTTTTTCCTGAGAGTGTGCAAATGGACCCTGGCGGATCCATTTGGTTCCATTTGCACACTCTCAGAAAAAAAGTTCCTCAAAGAAAAATCATTAACATGGTGAAACACAACCTTTCTTCAGAAATGGAGTTTCTAAAAAAAAAAATAATAATAAAGGAGTTTTACAGAACTCCATTTCTAGTCCACACAACATCTCTATGGTATATTAATGACATAGTAAACTGAGTAAACCTTTGAAAATGGGTGGTTCAGATTGAAAGCTCCACCTCTGATAACTGCTGGGCTTTTTGACATGGCCAAGTGCTACTTTAACTTGCAACTGTCAGACAGCGCAATGCGTTTTGGGTGACTGAAATGTTTATATTATTTTGCTGCGGATCACCACTGTGTGTGTGTGTGTGTAATAATGCTACAGCCACTGAGCCACTAGGGCTGTGTTCTGGAGCCGCAGGTTGCTGACCCCTGGTATAACCACACCGACTCAGGCTTAATGTCCACTAAACAAGCATGGAACTCCCCTTGACAATAAATTGATGATTTTATGTTATGATGCGATTGTAGCTTGTTTCTGAACTGCCTCTTATCTTTTATCCAAACAGATTCAGGGAGGACCTGGAGCGGAACTAAACTACACTGGGGCAAGATGGGCCGCGCACACACTCTTTTCTTTTTTCTTATATTTTTTCCATAGGGAAGGAGTTTGTGGTCTAATAAAAGTTAATAACCCCAAAAACATTGCTGAGGTCTTAATTCTTTTCTGACATATCTGCATATATTTGATTCAGAAAGGTAAAATGGTAAGTATTGTCGACATACTATAGGATAACCTTTACCATTTATGTTTATATATATGTTACATATATGCACATACATGTTACATATATTTTTCATCTATGTACATATATGCATAAGTTCATATATGAAATGCCCTAATTTCATATGTCGGCCATATATGTTTTATATATGATCGACATATATGTCATATATGAAATTTCGATTTTTTTCATATAAGTGACATATATGTCTCACATATATAAAACATATATGTACATATATGAGAAATGCCCCAATTTCATATATGTACATATATGTCGATCATATATGGCCGACATATATGTGGCTTATATGTTAGACATACATGTCTAACCTATATTTTTTATATAAGTTCTTTCTATATGGGGGTCCTGATGCTTTCTGGGTACCTTTTAATGTGTTGTACAGTAACCTATTTTTATATCAAAGATATCAAAGATAAAACACCGTGGACCACCAATTGAGGATATTTGTAGACCCACAGACCCCAAAACTAAAGATTTCTTTTGCTTCTGTCCATGGCCATTAATCTTCCAGTTGTGTAGATTTGGACTAATTCGCATGATGGATATTTTAACTCTTGAGAGTGGCGGGTCCACCACCCCAGCTTTAATATATAAACAACAATGATAGAATGAAGTGCATTAATACAACGCTTTCAAAAGACTTGACTTCACACTCTGGCGTTGTCCAGTTTTACTGTAATTGACGTCCAGTGGAGAACAATAGACATTTCTAATGGCCTATCGTTATATGCAGTGCTTCGGGGATTATCCCTTTTCCTTGAGAGGGCTCCAGGTGGTCCCCAGCTAAATGATGGGACATTTGGTAAAGTTGGTAACCAAATGGAGGCTTATATCCGCTGGCAAACGTTTACGTGTGGTTAACCAACTTTCCATCATGTAGTTGGGGACCACGTGGAGCCCTCTGAAGGACCACTGGTGGTCCCCGGGACATAGTCAATGAAGAAAATAAAACATAACCTCGACTCGCGGCGTGTCGGCTGCTTTAGCCTACTCGACACGGTGTTTGAGGAGCAGTAGGACGTAGCCTATTCAGGCTGCACGAACAGCGCTCGAGCGCTCAGTTTCTGACCCCCCAATGTCGCAACTGTGACTCTACATGCCATTGATGTCGCAACGTTGACTCTGCATGCCCTTGAGCGGCCAGAGTGTTACAGACAGTAGACAGAGTTGCGACAACTCCATAGACATGTACAGGCAGTTCGCCATCATGGCACACAGCCCGGCCCATCTCTCTCTCTCTCAAACCCTTTTCCACCCACCGCGGCACGCTCGATCTTCCCCTAAGTGTTGCGACGTTCGACACCAAAATAGAATATAACGATATAATCCACCATGATTATAACAGCGCTGACTCTCGCATAGACACGACTGAGACATACAACGAATTGCCGATCCTCCATGCAGCCTCGCATTTCCTCGAGCACAATGACTACAACGAATCGCCGACCCTCCCTCACGCACACACGCATCGCAGCATGTCCCTGCTGTTGTACAACTCAACATCATATAATAAACAGAAAAGCGGTCGCGTGCGATTGTAGATGGGCCGTTTTCGTTTGCGAGGCGGCCAGGGAAAGAAATGCGCCTGCTGTCGTTTCCATGACGCAAGAGTTGTGTTACCCTCCGTAACTTATCATCATGGTGGGGCTGCTGCCCGCCACTTGAACATGCGAGTGAAAACTGAAAAGCGACATGGCAAACAAACAACTGTCCAGTTTGAACACGCTTCCTTCCCGGCGTATCGTAAATCCACATTGTGCCAGCGTTCTCCTCCTCCGACAACACCGCTCCTCCAGCAACGACTCCGCATGACAGTGGGGTTACACCGAAAACGGTGCCCGTGATGTGATGCGTGACTTTAGGGGGCGTTCGGACGTTGCCGATTATGCACTATTAAATTAATTATTAATTAACAATTGTTTTTTTTTCCAGAAAAGGGCTTCGTTAGTCTCTTCCTAATGTTATGTTCAATGAGCATGTGAAAACTCAGAATGATTGCTGTAGTCAGTGACGACTTATGCCTGTTTCAGACATTCATTCGGACAGACAACTCCTTAATTTTAGTATGGATGGATGGATGGATGGATGGATGGATGGATGGATGGATGGATGGATGGATGGATGGATGGATGGATCAGAATGGTTAATTACTATAGGGTATATTGTGCCATGCATGAGTGGACACAGTAGGCCTATGCCAATTTATGCCAGATGGCTGTTGTACAATGCATTATTACATCATCAGATAGTGCTGGCAAAGCAGTGGTTCCCAAAGAGGGGTCCGGGGACCCAGAGGAGCCCTTGATCAAGTTCCATGGGGTCCTCGGCTAAATGATAGTTTTGGACTATCATTGGACCCTTATGGGTCTGTAACTCTAACTAACTGTACAGTACAAATGGATCCAAATAAACCCAACTAACATTGAGTTTACAATATAAATTGGGTTCCCATCCAGAGATAGAAATGCCGTACTGCTCTGTAGACTGATATGCATGGGGGTCAATTTGGGGGCCTGACAAAGGATAAGCAATGAAGTGTGTGCATGGCACGAGTCCTTCAGCTGATGATGGTATTGAGTATTGTATTTGAGTAAATTGAGTTCATATTAAACAAATTATTTTTTGAATATCGTTAAAAGTGTATTGTATTTCCTATTTCATTGATTTACTTAATATTTTTTATATTTTCTATCGTGACCCCATGCAGTTTACAGCAATGTCACTTGTACAACAGTCAGACAGACATGTAATGTTCAGAGCCTTGTGCCGTGAGTATGAAAACTCACTTCACTTCAATGGGTCAAGTCTAATGGCGGCTCTTCTACATACACTTCTATAGAGAATAGGGACAAGTCCAGAACCGGAAGTTAGTAGGCAGAACTTTGTATTGGATCCTGTAAGGGCCCTGCTTTAATGATATGATATGAAATCCCTTCATTCTATAGTAGAACATAAAGAGACTTAAAAAAAAATGCCTTTCAAAACAATGTTTTGACATTACATTAAACAAGAATGTATTTCCAGCTCCAGATTGTCCCAGTTCAAGGCCGCATTGAATAGCGCTTGAGCTCTCGGTTTCTGACCCCCTCGATGTCGCAACACTTCTACAAGATGTCTCTGGTAATGTATTACATCCAGGCAGGCCACACATTGGAGCTTTCCAGTGAGACGTCACGCGGCGGCACGCATAGGGGCGTGGCGGGGGAAAGCAGTAGCAAGTTACATGTGAGAACATTAGGAGGAATCATCGTAGCACCTTCTTGTTCGAGGCGAATTAAAACCACCTAGAAAAATGTCAATTGTTTGTATTTCTTTGGGACGAAATGCATGGGCTTTTACTAGGAATTCTAGCGCATTGGTGGTAAGTGCAAGACAAACGCAAGACAAGATGATCTGAGCCTGGCTTTGTTGAAATTATATAGACAAATTGTACCCAGCACTTCCATCTTGATCTTTTTTGATAATGCTTATTTTTGAATCGGATTGATAATCATTTTAAGTATGCTATCCTAGGCCTAACGTTTAGGATTTTCAAATCTCAAAGTGTACAGGATGAAATAAATGTCTTGACCTGCTCAGAACCGACGATTGTGCAACTCTTACAAGTCTATGTTTTAGCGATTCTAAAAATGTAACAGAGCTATAAATAATACTGTTTGTAATAATAGTGTGAATATCCCTCTCAGATATTTACCAATTTATTTATTATCAATCCCGTGGCATATACAGATAGTTTGTTTTTGTCTCATGAATGACAGTTAGGTAACAACAGACAGAAAGTGATGTAACACAGTAGTAGCTACAGTGTATCAGCGTATTCATGCCACTAGGGGGCAGTGCCGTTAGTTGTTTTGAATGCAAAGCAAGCTAGGAAGACTGAGTGATTAATTGATTGAAATTTGTATTACTGTAATAGTTGGAAGATTGCAGTATGTTATTGAGTTGTCCAAGCACAACTCAGTAACAAGGATGTTATACTTGTGAACACTCACCAACTACTTTCTACTTGTTCATTTTTGCCCACCATGTTCATTTTGTCAAAAACAAGACCAAATACTGCAGCTACCCGGAACAGGAGGATTGGATTACCAAACTTACTGCATAATGTATGACAAACTGTGTCACTTGACTGTCCACAAGTGTCATGGTGTGTCCTTGAAATGATCTTGTGTATGCAGTTTGTCGTGTGACGTACTTTCAAAGCTGCAATCTGGAACTTGAACTCATTATGAATACAACATTTTGGAGACAGGTCTCCATCTCTTTGCTTTGTCAGTGAATATATTAAACCCTGATGGACAAATACCGGCTGACGTGTAGAGCTGACTGAAGCTCTGAAGCTCAATGATTTCTCAATTGGGTTTGAATCCCTGTTAGTGGGGGAAATCACATAACAATTTTTTTTAGACCGTCTGCAGGAAAAAGCAAATGTCTGTCTGCACGCGAACAGCTGCAACATCAGAGTATAACCCATTGTAGACTATCCCGATTCTAAAAATGTCTCTGAAATACTAACCTAAGTGTACTGGAAAACTTCAAATTATTGTGTAACACCATCAAATTTTGACATTTTTTGATACTGTACATACTGTACAGAACGCATATTGGTGTTCCCGTCAACTAGGGTAAAACTACCACTAGGGGTTCCCGCCTACTATGGGTTAAACTACGTAGAGGTTAAAAAAGCTAAGAAACGCAACAGTTATGGATTATTACAGCATTTAACAGGACTATTAGTGAAGATCCAAGTGAATTTTCTAAATTTTCCTGAAAGGGTACAAATGTGAACCAAATGGACCCGCTAGGGTCCATTTGGTTCCATTTGTACCCTCTCAGGAAAACGGGGTCTGAAAGAAAAATCATTAACATGGTGAAATACATCTGATGACATCATTTCACCATGTTAACGATTTTTTCAGACCTCCATTTTTAGGAAATACAGAATTGGGGGAACTTTTTTTAACATGTCCACACAACACCTCTAAGGTATATTAATAATGTTACATATTAAAATGTTAAAAATACGCTGACTTCCCCTTTAATTACCGCTGACCTGTCCTCTGTGTGGTGCAGATGGTGCGCCACGCGCAGACAGCGGCAGCGGCAGCAGCAGCTCCAGCCCCCAAGGAGCCCAGGATCAAGAAGTTCCAGATCTACCGCTGGGACCCGGACACCCCCGGGGACAAGCCCCGCATGCAGACCTACGAAATCGACCTCAACCAGTGAGTGATGATGATGATGACGATAATATGCAGATCTAGCAAACATGGGTATGGCAAGCAAAACATTAAACAACCCAAGATATTTCAAATTAAAGTGCTTATAATTAAATACAATACTACTGCTATTCACTAACCACAGTTGTGGCACCACTAAACCAACAGCATTTCGTCATTGAAAACAGAAAACTCTCTGAGTCAGACCTTTAGCTTTATGTACGCCGCGTGCCTGTTGCAACTTCAACAACAACTGATGTTAACATTGATGGTTACTAAGTCCTGTAACTGAAAATGGTATGGGTGCGGCTTCATCGCCCGTGGCGCGAAGCGACACAGGTGATAAAGCCGCACCCATACCATTTTCTCCTGCACAGCCAACTGGAAAATGTTATATCTGCCCCTAATGATATGATTGACTCCACTTGATAATTGCAGTTAGCCTCTTTGTTATTCGCATTCACCCTTGTTGATTTGATGATTTCGTTTTGTAGATGCGGTCCCATGGTGCTGGATGCGCTCATCAAAGTTAAGAACGAGATGGACCCGACTCTAACGTTCAGACGCTCCTGTCGAGAGGGTGAGCTATTAGCATATATAGTGTATATTAGTACCAAATATTACATGGCTTGAATGAATTCTCCAATCAGAAGCCAGCGTTCTGGTTACGTGAGCGGTCACATATGTCACAACAACGGACCGCTCCGCTCAACAACAAACCTCCTAGCCCAGAAGAACGTATCCTACACAACTGCAGATGAATAAAAGCAGCCTTGTTATTTACTATTTCTGTAAATTAGTAGTTATTTATTAATGTATTAAGCCATGTAATAAGTGGGAAAACTCCCTTCAAACTGGTGTGTTGCTTCCTTATAACTTATTAGGAAACTCTACTCACCGGTTCATCGGGTGTTATCCCTTACATAACTAACTCTAAAATGTTCATAAGCCCCTTGTCGCCATGAAAGGGGGCAGGGCTGCGTCTCTATTGTGGTCTCTTGGACATTTTGACGCGACGTGTGTGTTTGTTTTGTATTGTTTTGTGTTGTTTCAGGGATCTGCGGCTCGTGCGCCATGAACATCAACGGCGGCAACACGTTGGCGTGCCTCAACAAAATAGACGGCAACACAAGCAAAGTGACCAAAATCTACCCTCTCCCGCACATGTATGTCGTCAAAGACCTGGTACCGGTGAGTACTGCGCCTATTTGATTATTTAGAAACATCTACTTGAGGATTACGTTGTAAAAAGTGAGGATGGCAAAAGTGATTGGCCAGAATGTGATGATGTATTTATGATGAGAGCGCCACAGGTGTGATTTTTATTTTTATTTTTTTCCAAGATGAATGCATTTGTTGTTCGTCTGTTGTGTTTTTGGGAGGTTTTTGAGGTGAGTAATTATTTTCCCCTCTGCCAACAGGACATGAGCAACTTCTATGCTCAGTACAAATCCATTGAACCCTACCTGAAGAAGAAGGATGAGTCTCAGGAGGGGAAGGAGCAGTACTTCCAGTCAGTGGACGACAGGCAAAAACTGGTAACGTAACGTAGACCGCCTTAGACTAGGGGTTTTCAACCTTTTTGACTCCAGGGACCACCATTTATTCAGCATTTGAGCCACGGACCACCCTTTGATTACATTTTCACACCAAAGACCTAAAATTAAAGAATTCTTTTGGTTTTGTCCACAATGCCAGGCTGGATTTTGCCAACAAAACAGTGTAAACTTCTTAATTAAGTGGTGCTAATTCAGATGATGAATATTTTAACTCTTGAGAGTGTAAAAATGAAACCAAATGGACCCTTGCGGGTCCATTTGGTTTCATTTTTACACTCTCAAGAGTTACATCTGGTTAACCAACTTTACTTCATTTAGCCTGGGGACCACCTGGAACCTTCTCAAGGACCACTGGTGGTCCCCGGACCACCTATTGAAAACCCCTGCCCTAGACAACAGACTGTGTTGTTAATCAGTGTCTTTATATTGCTGCATTTCCTTGAAGTGATGTAGTGAAACCACAGGTTAACATCTAGCTGAGTATGACAGACTGACGATGACGTAAGTCCAAATACTTTTGATCATCCTTATCTGTTGCCCCTTTGCTCTATGAGCGAGAGAAGAAAGTAGATTCTTTCTCTCGGTCTATTCATCATGCGCTCTAGGTTAAGAGTGTTAGAGCATTACACTAAGCAAGAACAAAAACGCAATAGATCATATTCATAATAAAATAGAGATAAGTAAAGATACATCAGGGCTAGCTAGAATTACAAATCCACAATTCTAAAGAAACCTAGTTACACATCTCTGAAATATGTGTGAAAAAATGTATATAACGGCTGTTTTTTTAATATATATATCAATCAATCAATTACTTAATGCATACAAATGCCACTCTGGACCAAAAGGGGGCGCTACAGGATGACAAAATGGCTACCAAGGAGTTAAAGGAGAATTCCACCCCAGAAGGCTTTCTTACCTTTATTTGCAGTTGATTTATTTCCAAAAAAGTGGTGCAGTTGTTATTTTGTGGAGGAAAAAAAAACTCCTTTATGGCTGTTCCCAGTACTACCCCAACGTACAGTATAAGCTTAGAATGGGGCTATGGAATGTTCA
The DNA here is from genome assembly GCA_039105355.1 of Benthosema pterotum. Lineage (NCBI taxonomy): Eukaryota > Metazoa > Chordata > Actinopteri > Myctophiformes > Myctophidae > Benthosema > Benthosema pterotum. Next base: position 49,955,186 of record CM076968.1, read on the forward strand.
ACTGCACCTATTTCCATCACTCTAAAATGGAATTCTTTGCTATTATGTTATGTTCTCTCTCCACCATGTCAGTAGTGTGTTGACACTCACACTTTCACTTTTGGTTCAGCATTTTGGAGCAATGGAAATAGGTGAATTTGAACAACATCGCATATCCCCTATAAAGGCTTATGTTAGGGGTTTCACTAAATAATATCAACTGCAAATAAAGGAAAGGCATCTTTATTTGCAGTTATTCAGCTCCCTTCTGGGGTGGAATTCTCCTTTAAATCAGAAGCAGAGAGTGAGAGCAGTGAGAGCTGATCGTTTTGATTCACTATATAACCCTGCTGGTAGCATTGCATGGCAGAGACTTGTCATCATCACTCTTTGTGTCTGTGGGACTGGATGTGAATGATCAGTAGGGCATGGGACTGCCCCGGAGGAGAGAAGATTAACTTTCAGTTGTAAAACTGAAAAAAAGGCCAACGCCATGATCAAGGTCGAGTGCAAAAAATTGAGAACAGATGGGGTGGGTTGAAAATGAAATCATGAAACGTGGGGAGGAGAGTGATCCGTAGGCTCATTGCCCCCACGATTAACTTTTTTTTGTGTTGAAACGGCAAACATCAAGGTCAAGTTTAAAATTACATCATTAAGTCATATTTCAGGAGCAGAGGAGAGTTATCGCTACTGATGCAATCGAGATTACACACACACGCACGTGTGCACGCAGATATACACACGCGTGCACAAACACACACAGATTTAAGTCAAATTTCACACACACAGGCCTTCTCTCCTTGTATTTAACCCTGGCATTGGTGGAAAACCAGCTCAGTGGCTTTGTGGTTAGAGTGTCCGCTCTGAGACTGGGAGGTCGGGGTTAAATTCCTGGCCGGGTCATACCAAAGACCCAATGCCTCCCTGCTTGGCATGCTAGTACTGCGACATACAGTACTAGCATCATGTCCAGGGGGAGTACCTGTACAACTGTACATCAAGCTGCCTCACGCTAGAGATACAGGAGATAGGCTCCAGGCCCATGAGCCTCACATGAGGGTCGATAAGGCTTACTTACTTCAGTCAACACATGGCCTGCAACGTTGTCAGACTTGTTCAAACAGAATGTGTGTCTGTGCTCTCTCCTCCTCCAGGACGGCCTGTATGAGTGCATCCTGTGTGCCTGTTGCAGTACCAGCTGTCCTAGCTACTGGTGGAATGGAGACAAGTACCTGGGCCCTGCTGTCCTCATGCAGGTGGGTCCCTGCCTTCACAAACCTCTTCATGACAAGGACCCCCCAAATTGACACTAATAACTAACTACCCCCTAACTACCCCCTGGAGGACCTACCCATTTAAAAATAAAATCCTCATTTGGTTACATGTTTTGACTGAGTCCCAACCTATTCAACCTATTTTCAAAATTTTGATACAAATGTGATACAAATGTGAATCAAATAGACCCTAGTGGGTCCATTTGGTTCCATTTGTACCCTCTCAGGAAAAAGGGGTCTGAAAGAAGAATCATTAATATGGTGAAATACGACTTGATGATGTCATCAGATGTATTTCACCATGTTAATGATTTTTTTTCAGACCTCCATTTTTAGGAAATACAGAATTGGGGGAACTTTTTTACCATGTCCACACAACATCTCTAAGGTATATTAGAGTTCCCCTTTAATCATTAAAAAAAATATCAGGGGCCGCTGTCGTTCTCCGGAGCCAACATTGATAACCGGCGTCTCAGCTAATGCCGTATGACATTTTTTCTGACAGGCGTACCGCTGGATGATCGACTCCCGTGACGAGTTTACGGAGGAGCGTCTCTCTAAGCTCCAGGACCCCTTCTCTCTGTACCGCTGTCACACCATTATGAACTGCACCAAAACCTGTCCCAAGGTAAGATGCAGAACACACACGTTCACAGTCACAAAAAGAGAGGAAGCCATGTGCTCATAGGAGATGCAAAGCGCACTCAAAAGTTAGAAACAAGGAGAGGGCATATAAAAGCAAGGCACTTTATTGAATGATAAAAAGCCAACATGTTTCGACTGATGAAGACTCTCAAGGAGTCTTCATCAGGGCTAGTATCCTCTACTCGTTTTTAACTTTTGAGTGCTCGGATCGTTGCCTTCCTTTTTTTCACACACGTTCACAGGTTTGCATGCAGGTGCTGCTGCTCCGTTTTAATATGCCACTTCATCTCTTCATCTCTTTCACAGGGACTGAATCCAGGCAAGGCCATCGCAGAAATCAAGAAAATGATGGCCACGTACAAGGAAAAGAGAGCAGCCGCGTCATAAATAATAATATCGCAGGATCGTGCCGTGCCATGAATATCTTGAACCTCCACTTCCATTTCCACCTGTTCATTCAAGTGAAGGCCCAGTTATTCACTTTTCCTTTTGCACAACTGCGTTTTCTTTTCTTCCCCCCTCTTTATTGTTTTCTTTTTTAAGCATTGTCTGTTTACTTTAAGTTATCACAGGATCCACAACTAACTTATTGAAACTTACCGACAGTCTGTAAGGACTCCAGTTTTTACACTATGTGTAACGGTTAACCTAACATCGCACATTTCACATTGAGTAAATATTCAGTAGACATTTACATGTAGTTCTGTAGTAGTAGTGAATATGGGAAAAGTGATCAAGCCAGCTAAACGTAGAGAGGCAATACAAATAATAACTAACCTCCTTGTGAGAGAATACTGGGTGAAAAAATGGAATGCAAAATGTTTTGAGCACCTTCCGGCTTTGATGAGAGACCTTTATCCACGGAGCGATGGATTGTATTGTGTCATGTTGTGGGAAAAGTGTGTTCTATAGATACAGCGCATCTATGCGTGAACATGTGAACAATAACATGTAAATATTATTTAAAACACATTAAATACATGGGAACTCAGTCCATAGTAAAAGTTGAATGTTTAGTGTAAAGTTTGGATTTCTTTTGAATTCATGTGTTGCGTTTGTGAAGCAGTCTTGGTGTCGTCCACTGGAAATAGAATATCTGCAAGCTTACAACTCGTTGCCACTGCCATGCTCGGCTATTTTTGAGTAGACAAAGTATTACATAAGGAAGGGTTACACACTTGTGTTAAGTAGGCTACCGATATTTTGTCCCATAACTAAAATTAAAGATTCAAGACTTAAAAACTCCATCCGTTATTGCTGATTTCACTTTGAACATTACAGTAAGTGACCGTATCGAGTCGACCAGTTAACAGTTCTGCTAACATTCTTAAAAAGTGAATTTAAATGACAGATCACATGCATTGTGTCTTTGATCCTGCATGCAAACAAAATAAAATATTTATTTGAACAATACCCCTGGTGATTGATGGCCAATCCTGTTGTACTCAGTTCCGCCAGAAGATGGCACCACATAATATGTTCTCTGAGGCAACAATAGTAAAATGAAAGACAGGCTCTGCACACTCAAATCTGTGCACAGTCTGGTATATACAGTATGCAAGCTTTTGGATGCTTAATCAGCCAGTGAGATAGTACATAATATATACATGTACATTTATTGTTCATCACTTGATTGGTAAATCAAGCACCTGTCTCATAGTTGTAGTCATATCCATTTAGTGAACTACAAAGCACGTGAAAGGGCACAAGTGAGTGACATTATAGTTATAAATTATTTACAGAATCAGAAAACTAAAGACAAAATGCAGTGCCATGCAAACATCAGGCAAAAGCCATGAGTGTAACACTCATTTAAACCTATAGAGGTTGTAAACCTATGCCAGGCAGGTACAGTATAGAGCTCTCTCCATCATCAACCCATCTCTTAAGAGTCATTGACACCAGGGCTGCCCAAAAGGTAGGTTGTGATCTACCATTAGATCACACAGGCTGTGCTGGTAGATCACATGGCAGTCCCCTAAAATATATAACTGTCAACCGCAAATACTTTGTTTTCAAGCGTCAGTAGTCGTATATACAAAAAAACAAACAACCAATTCCCCACCCTCTATTTTTCTTTTTAATTGCATTATTTAAACACTGTATAACAGTATAGGCAGATTATGAAATGAAGGGCCCCTGGGCCCCCACCAGCCAAAGGGCCCCCCTACACCGGAGGATTTTTCTGTCCAGTGCGGCGGCATGATGGTTTAGGGACTTTTGGGGCTATTTTAGTGACGCAAAATTAGTAAACCCATTGTTGGTGCACCCAATGTGCACCATTATTATTCACTTTTACCATTTTTTGGGTGGGCCCTGAGCTTGAGCCTCTTAGCGATCACGTGTACACTTAAGCTCATGGGCCCCCCTAGCTCAGGGGCCCCTGGGCCTGGGCCCAACGTGCCCGTTGGATAATCCTTCCCTGATAACAGTAAGTAACACCATCACCACTATTTAAAGGTCCCACTTTCTAGGGGCATTGAAATGCCATTTCAGTAATCATATTTTTGATGTGTACATCTTTCATTTTGAAAGTAGCTCTCAAGTCAAAAAAGTGTGGGGATCCCTGATCTACACTATGCTACACTATGGGAGGGGATGAGAGTGAATGTTAAAATGACAACTCTATGGGGGCATTTTCATCTTTTCCTCTTTGGGCTCACTGATTCTTTTTGTGTTATGTGTGATGAAAGTGCAGCCAATGAAAGTACATTTATGGAACCTCAGAATGGATGTTACAGTACAAGTGAGGTACCAAGTGAGAATTACGTTGGTATTTAATTTCCTGTATGTGTGGGAAAATCCAATAAAAATGGCCTGCACACGTCTACACTTACACACAATAAGGACAGCTTTATTTATGTGGATCGAGTTCTATTATGACTGTGCATGTTGTGTAGAGAGAGGGTGTGCGGGTAATTTCACTGTATCCTGACGTCTGATCTGTGAGGCTACAAGCACCAGTCTCTTAGCTGATCAGGTGCGCATAAATAGGACATTGCTGTTATTCATGTGGAAAAATATAGAAGGCTATATGGTCTCAGAAGAAAAGTCACACTTTTACTATATGTAACTGGATGTCTTTGTGCCATGTGTACTGTATATAGGCCTATATGCTTCACATTACACCATTTCAGCTTCAATATCCCTAGAACACTTGTGTTACTCCATCACTGAACACGGCTATATTTTACCCCATATAAATCATTTAATAAAAAATAAATTCTAATGACAATATATCAAAGTACAGCAATACTCTTCGTCAATATTTCATCATGACTTTTCACAAGGAAAATGTTTAAAAAGAGGAATTAAGTTGGGAACTCTGGTCTAAACAATGCTGAGACCTGTGAGATTGGACCAGTGAAGAAGGATTTTGGGATCATAGTATGATCCCAAAATCCACGGGTGAAATTCACCCGAAACCGTCCTTGGAGAAAAAAAAATAGGTGTGTGTGTGTGCAGGGAAACAAACCCATATTCTATGATGACACTGAGCATCACGAAGCTACTGATAGACCCACCTCAGATATTCAGTGTCTGAACGTTTATGTTTTTTTCTGTATACAGCCAACAGGTGGCACTCATACTTTTAGTAATATGTTGCCAACCCACCCCCAGCGTGCAAATAACTATAATGGTGTCAGTTCATAAGAGACAGCTTTGTTCTCAAAATTCAAACCTGGATGTCACCTGGATTTACATCATACACATTCAACGGTGTCCTTGATTGCTCCTTGCTCAGCTTGTACATTAAAAGGACTTAATTTCACCTCAGATGTAGGCCTACAAGAAGAAAAAGAAAATGTTAAGACTTGCTGTAAAGTCTCTGAAACAGAGTTGAACACTTGGCTCAGATGTAAATATAATTTACAATGCAACAACTATGTCAATTATGGTTCCAACAATGTGGATGCCCTTCAGCTATATCTAGCATGTCTTACTTATGGGGAAGAAAGGTTTGGCAAGGCATCTCTCTCTGCACTGCAGTACAGTCTTGTCTTGACAAAGAGAAATGTTCAGGGCGGATGTAACATTTCCCAATTGGGGGTGCAGGAGCAAATGGTATGGGGGCGGCTTCATCAAGCCGCACCCACACCATTGGCAAGTAAAGCATCAATGACATCAGTTGTTGTTGAAATTGCAACAGACACGCAGCATGCATAAAGCTAAAGGTCTGACTCAGAGAGTTTTCTGTTTTCAATGATGAAATGCTGTTGGTTTAGTGGTGCCACAGCTGTAGTTAGTTAGTAGCAGTAGTAGTAGTGTTTCAAATCATTTTAATATGAGCACTTTAATTTGAAATATCTTGGGTTGTTTTGCATGCCATCATGTTTGGTGGGGCAGTCAGGGCATTGCCCCCCCATGCCCATGCCTAGATCCGCCGCTGGAAATGCTCAGAATTCTCATAAAACTATTGACATTTTGAAAGTGTACATTAAGACAAAGTAGTCCGGTTTGCTTTGATGTGGCAGTGCTAAGGTGCATGTCAATCAAAGATTTGATCCCATTCTTCCAGTATCTGGAGAGGCCTTGGCTACTGATCTTCAAAATAAAGTCTCGCCTTTAATACACCATGACAATGGAAACAATGGAGAGTAATAGATTCTAGATGAGTGCAAATGTTGAATATATACTCTGTTGTGCTTTTTTGTACTTAAAGCTCACAATGAGCCTCGATCTTCAGGCCCGGCCCATAAATGGCCCCTAACTGATGAGGTCCAAGGCCCGGCCCGGCCCGACTAATTAGCATAAATTTTAGGACCAACCCAGCCCTAAAATGTCGGGTCGGGCCTGCGCTGGTCGGGTTTGGGCAGAATTTGAGAACTCTACCTAGATTAAAAGTGAAATGCCAGTCAGCAACATCTCCGTACACAGACAGACAGACAGAACAGGACTATTATTATTTTTACCATAATAAAATTATTCAATATATATTATATATTTTTTCATGGAGCCCTAGGCCCGACCCAGCCCTATGTATGATGTGCATACATTTTTGCCCGAGCCTAGCCCTAAAATGTTGAGTCGCGTAGGGCCTGGTTGGGTTCGGGTAGAGTTTGAGAGCTCTAACGATTACTTGAAAAAAATAACCTATCCACAAGCTTTCACATTATACTGCGAAGCCTCATTTGAGAGCTTGTAATGCCAATTATCTTTAGTTTAGCAGCTGCTGGGCTGCCAAATGACAACGCCGACATGATAAATTGCTATAAATATTAACCTTCACTTTCATCGCTATGTAAATCGAAATAAACGCAAAGTTTAAATCATGCCGTGCAGAATTATCACTGGACTGTGGTGGGGACTATAGCCTACAACAATCCGATTTGGAGACAACCTTCTGTCTTGAATTGCCGTCCCTCTTTGGGCGGGCCAACTGGAAATACAGGAAATACAGATTGTAGTCTGAGAGCACATCCAGTTTATGCACTATTTACATAATCTTTTCTCTCTCTTTCTCTCTCTCTCTCTCTCTCTCTCTCTCTCTCTCTCAGGAGGTCTCAGGACACACAAATACACACAAAAATAGCCTAAACAATACAAATACTCTATAAGTTCTCTTCGCCACAGAGCAAGTAAGGATTCAGGTTCAAAACATTTTAAATTATATAAACAGTCATCAATGCTTGGGTACTGCAAAGATCATCCTTCTTTACTCATTTTAAAAAGCAATTTTAAGGCCCTGACATTGAGATTTGCTCTCTCTGAAGGAAAAACTGTGATTGACTTCATTTTTTCAGGCTTTATCCAGACTAGGGTTATAGCGCTGCACTGCAAATTTGACATGTCATGTTTGCAAAAAAAAATTCCCCCAAATAGGGATGCTGTGGGTCGAGAGTAGTGGTTAAACAACCTATCTAAAGATTAGCCAGGTATGTTCATATAAATACTGTACCTAGGAGTAGTAATAGATCATCTCCTGTCCTGGAAAGATCAGATTGAACCTGTGTGCACGAATACAAAGCAAAGAATCTATTTTGTTCGCCGTTTAAGATCCTTTGGTGCCAGTAGAAGGATTCTTCTTTTGTTCTTCACTTCTGTTATTATGAGTGTGCTTCAGTACTGTAGTAGTAGTACCACCCGGTTTGGAAGTCTGTCTGTAGCCTTAAAATCACAATTGCTACAACAACTTAACATCTGTTCAACTCTGCTCTGTGCCCTTATATGTTTCTATGTATGTAACTGTTTCTCTTCTCTTTTTCCAGTGTGTGTCCTGTCAAATGTGTGTATATGTGTTGCATACAAGGCTGCTGTGTCGCAAGATAAATTTCAGTGAAAACTGACAATAAAGTAATATATCATATATAATATCATATCTCCCAGCTTCTGGTATCTGGTTCATTTCCTGTTCATGTATGATGACCAGTGTCCACCAGCAACTAACACGCTCCAGTCTCCACTATAATCGGCTATGGCAGGGGTTTTCAACAGGTGGTCCGATAGGATTCCAGGTGGTCCCCAGCTAAATGATGGAAAGTTGGTTAACCAGGTGTAATCTGGTTAACCAGGTGTAACCTGGTGCAAATGGACCCTTGCGGGTCCATTTGGTTTCATGTTTACGATCTCAAGAGTTAAAATATTCATCATGTGAATTATCCCAAGTCTACGCAACTAGAGAATGTAGAAGATTAATGGCCATTTTTGATCTGTATGTTTGACTGTTTGGTAAAAATGTCATCAAATGGTGCATGGTCCGTGGCTCAATCCTGAATAAATGGTGGTCCCTGAGATGAAAAAGGTTGAAAACCCCAGTACTCAGAGGAGCACCTGGAGATGTTACTTGGTGCTCCCAAAATACATCCATTAAAAATATTAGTAGTATTTTAGACTTTAGTTAGAATTATTTCATTTTCAAGGCTTTTTTTTTTTACTGGCAGTCATTAGCTATGTGGTGCTCAAAGGAGCTTTCCACCCCTGGGTTGACAGCTCATTGTAGGATTTTTTGGTGCTCGGCCTGAGCACCTGAGCACCACTTATGTGCACCCCTGGTTATAACATGTAAATCCCATGACCAAACATTGACTGTCTGTCTGTTCCTCCCAGGAAGCTGCGTGTTGGCTGTCTGCTCTGTGAGCCGCTGCAGCCGGATCCAGCAGCAGCAGCAGAGAGCTGCAGCCAAACATGCAGCACCATGTGGAACCAGTGATTCAGGATGCGGAGACTGCTCTGTTTGCACTGTCACTAAACACCTGTTTTTGCATCAACAAGCAAGCACCGCGTCGGCCGTTTTTTTTTTTTTTCATGAAGGCGTGTACACCCACGTAAAAATGATCGCCGTCCGCAGCACGTAGGTATACAAGGACAGCTGCTGATGGCTGATGTGGTTTATGTCAGCGGTTCCCAAAGTGGGGCCCAGGGACCCCTCAGGGGTCCTTGAGGGAGTTCCAGGGTGCAGGCTGTACTAGATTTTTTAAGAACTTACACAAAAATGTAAGGAGAAACATAAAGAAATACATTAGAGTGGAATGAGATGAATCAATGTCCAGTTTGTTACAAGAGATTTGTGCCTGGAACACAACACTCAGGGACAGGGGCGGATTGGCCATCTGGAGTACAGGGAGTTTTCCCGGTGGCCTGCGCCACCTAGTGGCCTGGACAAGATCCAAAATGCACTAGTGGCACTTCCAAAATGCACTAGAATGTGCTAGATGCTCGCCTGGAACATACAGATCAAAATGACCATTAATCTTCTACATTCTCTAGTTGTGTAGACCAAGTTGGGCTAATTCACATGATGAATATTTTAACTCTTGAGGGTGTAAAAATGAAACCAAATGGACCCGCAAGGGTCCATTTGGTTTCATTTTTACACTCTCAAAGAGTTACATCTGGTTAACCAGCTGCTCCCCCCCAGGGTGGCCTGGCAAAGGCAAAATTGTCCCGGTGGGAAAATATAATGTGCCAATCCGCCCCTGCTCAGGGAGTCTGCCTAAATGCAAGCCTCCCTAACCTACTTCACAGATAATTCTTTTAGTCTAGCTTTCACAGACAGAATGTTCATATAAGGATTGTTGTCTTGTACAAACTTTAGTGGCAGTAAGCATGTGCAGGAGTCATGTCAGGTGACAACAGTGACAGCTGCAGTCAGAGTGGACACTGGGAAATACAGACAAACTATTGGCATTCTAAAAAAAAAAAAAAATCCACTACAAGACCCCAGTTAAATGATGAACTATTGCTTGAGTGTAGTAAAATGTGCATTTGAGATGTTTGGCCTGAAGAGAGATTGGATGTCAGTGCTGGAAACTGGGTTTTTGTTACTATGGTGAAAATCCCACTGATGTCAGGTGATCAGGTGATCACTGATGTGAGCAAAGGATTCTCACTGAGGAATGAATCTTCGACAAGAACCAATCCAAGCAAACGCAGTATAATAATTTATTACATTCTATTTATTACATTTATTATTATTTACAGACTGCCTACCTTCTTTGCACTTACTACCGTTACTCCAGTACTGTCTTGTTTGCCCTGATGAGATGCGAAAATACTTTTCGTTGTACTGTATTTATACTGTGCATTGACAATAAATTGAATCTCATCTCATCATCTAATCTCATAAGCAGGGCCGGATCTAGGCATGTGCATGGGAGGGCAATGCCCCCCTAAATGCCCTGACTGCCCCACCAAACATGATGGCATGCATTGCAAACAACCCAAATTTCAAAGTTATTTCAAATTAAAGTGCTTATATTTAAAATGATTTCAAACACTACAACTGCTATACTAACTAGAATTGTGTCACCACTAAACCAACACCATTCCATCATTCAAAACAGAAATCTCTCTGAGTCAGACCTTTGGCTTTATGCATTCTGCGTGTCTATTGCAACTTCAACAACAACAATTGATCAACAACAACTTATTATTGATGCTTTTTGATTGGAGGGGCAAAATGGCATGCCATTTTCACCTGCCCCACCCCAATCGGAAAATGTTACATCCAGGCCTGAGTAAAGGAAAAATGCATCATGATAAAGGCAGTGTTGAATGTCGATGAAATCACATCATAATGTAATTCTTCACTGAAGGGAAAACTAACAGTATTGTTGTCCGACTGTACTATCTTTACAGGTCACTTTTTACACTGTCAGACAGAATGTTCTGCAGCTGCACTTGGTGTACCATCTTTAGCTTTCCTATAACAACTGAAAGGGGAATTCCACTCAATTTCAATTCTAATATGTCATTAGTATACCTTAAAGGTGCTGGCTGGACATGATAAAACTGTTTCCCCATTCTGTGTTTCCTAGAAATGGAGGTCTGAAGAAAATCATTAACATGGTGAAACACATCTTGGTGACATCATCAATGTATTTCACCATGTTAATGCATTTACCATGTTAATGGATTTAATGGATTTCTTTTTTTTTTCTGAAAAAAAAATGTTGAAAATGGGTGGAATTCCCCTTTAAGGCCTTGTATATACTCTCGAACAAGAGATATAGCTAAAATATCCAAACTGCGAGCTCCCAACAAGCCATGAGCTTATAGATCGGTGATTTTTCAAAACATTTGTCATCACTACTCGACAATTTCCAGCCAATCCAATGACATGCCCAGAATACGATGCTACAGGGGTTTGCAGTAATGTTGCAAACTAAAGTAAAGTTATTTTCTTCCATGGAACAACACACAAAAGCTTTGTGTAATGTTCCATGGAGGTGTGTCAATGTTGTCAGTTACTGAGAACTCTGATGGAGGATAATAAAAGCTTGCCGGTAGAGTCATCATTCTCTGGAAGTCGTGTACTCATAATAAGAGACAGTAGACACATGATACTACAGTATGCCATCACTCACAATGTGAGCTTTAATGGAATGTCGGATAAAATTTAACAGAATTATCAGAATGGAGTTGACTATCAGGTTGATTCTTAGTTACGGTTATTGAGGGTGGTGGTCCCTAGTTCACAATCAGTTGAAAACCTCTCTGCTATAGATTGAACTTGAAAGCTCCCCGTGGACCAGCCCCCCCACCTTTGCTTTGCATAACAAATAACACTTCAATAGACCACCACCAATGTCAGGGCTTGTACACCCCCACCCCACCCCCCCAGCCAGCCCAGCCCTCATTGTGGGGGCTGGCCTGCTGTCGACTACAGGCCAAACGTATACCTGTATACACACAGCGGATTTGTTAAGTAAAGGTACTCATTAGGACTTCTTTAGATGAACACAGGGCCCATCTGTGGGGGTCTCCTCCTCCACACAGATGGGCAGATGGGTATAGAATAGGTGGGACCCAGGCCAATTCAGACATCACACAAATTTCAGACGGCACGTTTTTTCACCTCCTGAGATTTGGGGGAGGTGAAGGCGACGCAAGGAACACGCTGTGCAAAACAGTATTTCAAATTAAAGGTAGGGTAAGTGATTTGAAATTCATCGTGTAGTAGCAGCCTGGTGCACTAGGGGCGCCCAAGAGTAGTAGCACTATGTGAACCTGCTGCTCGATCCTGATTGGAGGAGAATTCACCCTCCACCTGGGGAACTTTTATTAGCTCCTCTGCTAAAGTGGGGGAGGGGGAAACTCCATTATGGTCTGCACACCTTATAATAGAGCATTTTAACAGATTTTTTGGGGGGTGATATCTGACAAAAGTGAAATCACTTCCCCTACCTTTAAAGTGCTTATATTTGAAAATGATTTGAAACACTACTACTACTACTAACTAAATAACTAACTGCTACTTGCCGCACCACTAAACCAACACCATCATTGAAAACAGTAAAACTCTCTGAGTCAGACCTTTAGCTTTATGCATGCTGCGTGTCTGTTGCAACTTGAACAACAACTGATGTTATTATTGATGCTTTACTTGCCTAATATAACCTATAAGTCCTGTAACCGAAAATGGGTGCGGCTTCATCGCCCGGTGGCGCGCACGCGCACGTGCACGCACACACACACGCACGCACGCACGCACACACACACACACACACACTAATAATGATATATGTAGGCCATGTCTCCTGCTAGCGCCCGTTTTGCATCTTGGTTTGATTTGAACAATGCAGTCACATGACAGCAGCTGGTACCAGGCCAGCGTCCGCTCACTGGATGGAAAGTTATTTGCGTAGGAAAATAAAAGTATATAAGCCTTAATGGGAGAATACCAGAATATACACCTGTTGACAGACAGTGGTGCTGAAGTAAAACAAGCCCAGCATGTACTTAAGCAACTGCAGTTTCCTGCAGACAGTTGTCAAATGTCACCACTGGAAGAAACTGTCGTTATGCAATGTTATAGTTTTTGAGTATTTGTAGTAGATCAGTGGTTTTCAACCTGTGGTCTGGGGACCACCAGTGGTTCTTTGAGAGAGCTTCGGGTGGTGCCCAGTTAAATGATGGACAGTTGGTTAACCAGGTGTAACTCTTTGAGAGCTTAAACATGAGCTTAAGCATGTTTACACTCTCAAGAGTTAAAATATTCATCATCTGATTTAGCCCAAGTCCACACAATTAGAGAATGTGGAAGATTAATGGTCATTGTGATCAGTGTGTTTGACTGTTTTGTTTCCCAAATCCAGCCTGGAATTGTGGACAAAAGTAAGATCAATCTTTAGTTTTGGGGTCTGTGAGGCTAAGATGCCATCAAATGGCATCTTAGCATGGCATGTCCATGGCTCAAATTCTGAATAAATAGTGGGCCCTGGTGTCAAAAAGGTTGAAAATCACTGTAGTAGATAACAGCAGCATCAATTAAAATGTGCACTCAATGGCCAGAAGAACAATGAAGTATTTTTGTTTGACTATAGGTTCTATAGGGTCACCCCCCCCCCCCCCCCCCCCAGTACCATAATGCTCTGGTGCACTGCCCTTCAGGAGGTGCAACCTCCACTGATTGGTAATCAGTCACTGATTGGTAATCACAGGAGCGTTTCCTTGTGTTAAACACAGAGATTGTGGTTGTAAAAGGGGTGAAGTAAAGCTTCTGCCACTGTTGCTCTTTTCATTTCGATTTAATTCTTGAAATTAAAAGATGATTTTTTGATGGAGTTACTACATGGTTACACCCCTACTTAAAGATGAAGTGCCATGAATACACCAGATTACTTAAGTATAATACACCAGATACTGTAAGTACATACTTGTTAGTAGCAGGCAAAAAGGTAATAACCAAAAGGTGGCTGGAAAGAAATCCACCCACGAAAAGAGAGTGGAGAGCCATTGTACAGAACATATACAGTATGAAATGGAGAAACTTAGTTTCTCCATCACGATACAGTATGTATAATGTACAGATCAATTCTGTCTGAAACGGATGCTACACATGAGGACAGACATGATGTCACTGCTCTGATGTTTTGTTCCGTTTCTGTTCCTGTATACTCACTTCCCGTCTAGCTTGTTATTATTTCTATTTCTTTTGAATAAGGACTATAACACTAAGAATGGAAAGACTGGCAAAGACTGTAGTCACTCATAATGAGTCTCTTGGGACTGTTTGACCCATAACATGAGTGTAAAACCCACTTATGTAACATGTGATGTATAACATAATGTATTGTGATGCTCGACCTGACCTTCCTTTTGAAAAAAGAAAAAACAAACAAACAAACAAACAAACAACAAACAACAAACAAAATAAAGTTCCCTACAGGGCTTGACACTAACACTTGCCCGCTTGCCCGGGGCAAGTAAAAAAAATGGTAGGGCAAGTGAAGACTGCTACCTGGTTGCCCGATCGGGCAAGTGTGCAACTTAGTGCACTATAACACAACACAAGATAAATTTGTCTTGAAGGCAGTCATTGCACTCTGCCTCTGTGTCTTTCCCTGCTTTCTAGCTGTCCACAATTCCAGGCTGGATTTGGGAAACAAAACAGGCAAATTAACATACAGATCAAAATGACCTAATCTTCTACATTCTCTAGTTGTGTAGACCTGGGCTAATTAAGATGATGAATTTTAAC
>CM076968.1:49975008-50047508 GCA_039105355.1 Benthosema pterotum
CTGCCCTCACGTGGTTTGTCACTAGGACTGTGAAGTGTGAACCTACAGTATACTGTAGGTACTGTAAGTGGCCCACTACCATACCTCCCATAGACCCAATGGCCTTTGATTCAAATAAAAAAAGGTACAGTACTACAGAGGTGAGCTAAAAATAGCAAGTTGAGAAGAATGGGGAGTTCCGCAGTGTGTGTGTGTGTGTGTGTGTGTGTGTGTGTGTGTGTGTGTGTGTGTGCTGTGATAACCCGACCGACTGACTGGCCCTCGGTGTGTCCGCCTGCCTCCCGTTCAGCCAAGGGCAATTAGAAATTCTTGAGGGCAGGATTCCTTGGCTCAGATGCGTGTGTGTTGTGTGTGTGTGTGTGTGTTGTGTGTGTGTGTTGTGTGTGTGGGTTGTGTGTGTGGGTTGTGCGTATAAGGGGGCAGGGGCCCAGCACTGTACCAGGCAAAGGTTTCCACCAAACTTGCTCTTGCATAACCTCAGTGAGTGATAACACCAGTGCATTCCTCTCAACACACATCACAACTGCCAACATCCTCTCTCTCTCTCTCTCTCTCTCTCTCTCTCTCCTTATTGCTTCTCCCCCTCTTCTTCCTGCGGGCCGTGCCTACACCACCTCGGGCTAAAAACGCTGAAATACCGCCGCCGGTCTTATAATGCCCGCCGTCGCGCATTGGTTCAGCACGCTTTGCTTGCTCTCTCCTCTCTCAAGCGGATTTAATGAAAAGCGCGGCGAGGAGCTGAGGTGGTCCTGGATGGTCCTGAAATGAAGACACCCTTTTTTTGGCTTGTCTCTTTGAGGAGGAGGAGGAGGAGAGAGAGAGAGAGGTGACGGATCTGGGCTGGGCTGGGCTGTGCTCCGGGGGGTATAGAGGTCACATTCATCATGAACAGGTAGGTCAGCTCAGGTTATGTGCTGTAAGGTGTTCCCACATCTATAGGGTGTCTGTCCTGTCTGTCTCTCTGTCAGCCGAGACACAAAACAGAGCTACAGCTATATAGGCCGCCTCGGGGCGTCACGTCTTAACATGTGGTAGTAGAGTTAACGCAAGGTTCCGGGTTCAATCGCCAGCCATGCAGCTCCCCCTCAGTTAATAATGACGCAAAGTGTCCTTGAGCAAGACACTGCACCCGATGAGCAGTGCTCTGTCGTGTCGTGTGTGTGTGTGTGTGTATGATGTACTGTACATTGTACCTTTGAGAAAAGGCCGCTATATAAATGCACAATTTGCTAGTTTTTGTGAAACGCATTGGTCAAGTCACTGGTTAGTGTCGAAGTGTCCTTGAGCAAGACTCTGAACCCCTTATTGCTCCCGAATGATGATGCAACCTGCCCATCCGTTCCCCTGCCAACGGTGGAGGCGTATGAGTGTGTGGTTGTGTGGTTGTGTGTGTGTGTGTGTGTGTGCGTGCGTGTGTGTGTGTGTGTGTGTGTGAATGGGTGAATGCGGATAAAAGCGCTATATGAAAGCACCATTTACCATTCACCATTGTGTTGATTCAGAGACAACACACCTGCCTGTTCCTGAGTTGTAGTCGCTGTCCAAACGCTTTGGCTACAACAGAGCTTCTCAATTAAAGATTTCATTAAGGATTTTGCTTTTGTGAGAAGTGGTGGTCCCAAGTCTGCGGCCTAATACAGTGGTTTTCATACCAGTGGCCACTATTTATTCAGAATTTTAGCCATGGACCACGTTTGACGTTAAGTTTAAGCTCTTGGACCCAGAAACAAAGAATTTTTCAAGTTTTTGCCCTCCCAAGTTTTAAAGCAAAACTAAAAACACATTTTTACAGAGAGGCCTTTTTAACCTGACACCCTGTTTGTTTTATTGTTTTACTGTTTTACTACTCTTTTCTATTTGTTGTTGTTTGATTGTTTTAACCATGTTGTTAAGCACTTTGGGACACTGTTCAAAAAGGTGCTATATAAATAAAGTTTATTATTATTATTATTATTATTATTATTACAGTTTAGGAGAGATAACTGGCCAAATGGACCATAACTGCCGAAATTTGGTTTTCATCTTATTCTCTAAAGAGTTACAGATCTTTAAGGGTCCATTTGGTTACCGGCGGTCCATCATTTAGCTGATGGACCACCTGGAATCTTATCCAGGGCCCACTATTTATTCAGCATTTTAGCCATGGACCGTACGTTTGATGTTGAGTTTAATCTCTCAGACCCAAAAAACAAAGGATTGTGTGTACAATTCAGGAGAGATAACTGGAAAAAATGTTGGTCAAAAATAACAATTATGCTACATTTGCTAATAGTGTAGATTCTTGAAAATTAAGTCATTCAGATGTTTGAATATAAGTTAACTCTTGAGAACGACAAATGAAACCAAATGGACCCGTGAGGGTCCATTATAGTGGCACTATAAAATTACAGAACACAGGTGTGATATGCTATACCAGGGGGTTTTCAACCTTTTTCATCCCAGGGACCACCATTTATTCAGCATTTGAGCCACGGACCACCGTTTGATGACATTTTAGCCCCAAAGATCGCAAAACTAAAGATTTCTTTTGGTTTTGTCCACAATTCCAGGCTGGATTTGGGAAACAAAACAAGCAAAACATACATTCCAAAATGGCTAATTCAGATGATGAATATTTTAACTCTTGAGAGTGTAAAAATGAAACCAAATGGACCCGCCAGGGTCCATTTGGTTTCATTTTTACACTCTCAAGAGTTGCATCTGGTTAACCAACTTAGCTGGGGACCACCTGGAACCCTCTCAGGGACCACTGTGGTCCCCGGACCACCTGTTGAAAACCCCTGTGCTATAGAGAGGAGCTGTACCTGCATGCGTCCTCAGAGCATCGTTATCCATCAGCCTGAAGGAACAGCTGGTCTCCTTGACTCCTGCTGCCTCTCATAGGGCCCTGGCAGGGCTGGGACGCCGCTCTGCTGCACTATGATTGAGTGAGAGAGAGAGAGAGATAGAGAGATAGAGAGATGGAGAAGGAGAGAGAGAGAGAGATAGAGAGATGGAGAAGGAGAGAGAGAGAGAGATAGATAGAGAGATGGAGAAGGAGAGAGAGAGAGAGAGACAGAGAGAGAGACAGAGACAGAGACAGAGAGAGAGACAGAGACAGAGACAGAGAGACAGAGAGACAGAGACAGAGACAGAGAGAGAGAGAGAGAGAGACATAATTTTGGCATTTCAATTTCATTATACCGTAGACCAGAGGTTTTCAACCTTTTTGACATCAGGGCCCACTATTTATTCAGAATTTCAGCCACAGACCACTATTTGAGGACATTTAGCCCCACATACCCCAAGATTATTTTTGCTTTTCTACAATTCCACAATTCCAGGCTGGATTTCAGAGAAAACAAAACAGTCAAACATACAGCTCAAAATGACCATTAACCTTCTACATACATAAAAAACAAATGGACCCGCAAGGGTCCATTTCGTGGTCTTCGGTGGTCTTCCGGCAGGTGCTTCAAAGTGCCACTGAGCAACTAGTATTGAAATGAAGTGCAAGGGAGCGGGATATCCCTCCAGTTAAGCCTCTATATTGTATTACTCTCTGGTTCTGCCTCTAAGCGACAGATTATATTGCTTATGCCTAGAACCAGCGAGGGGGGGGGGGGGGGGGGGGGGGGGGGGGGGGTTGCAGCAGAAAGCAAGAGAAAGGGGATGGTCAGCTGATGTTTGGACTTTGATCTCATTTCCTTCCTGATTCATAACATTGAATGAAATCTGCTGATCATTGACTGGCCAGGGACCAGTCAGTCGCTGTGATTGAATTCAGTCAACCAGGCAGTTCCATCCTCCTCACGCCGTGCTGTGGCTGCATGGTGTCTTATCTTAAACCAATGGTTTTCAACCCTTTCACCTAGGGCCCCCTATTTATTCAAACTAACTAAAACTAAAGATTTATTTTGCTTTTGTCCACAATTCCAAGCTGGATTTAGGAGAAAACAAAACAGGCAAACACTCAGATCAAAATGACCATTAACCTTCTACAGTCTCTAGTTGTGTACAGACTTGGGTTAATTCAGATGGTGAATATATTTCAACTCTTGCTGCATTTTAACTCTGCAGCATGCTCACACTGGCAAATAGTATCTCTTCTGTCCCTACTCCGAAACCAAAACCGATAAATCCAAGGTTTTGTTTTCCACTTTCTGCTCTTCTCTGCGCTACTGTCCCGTTTGTAATGCCGTAGATGCTATAAACACATTTCAGTGTAAGCTGACAATTAAGACATCGTATCGTCTTGTGCTGTATATTATACTGTGTTGTACTGTATATTATATCTCAAAAAGACATCTCCAAAACAACAATGACATTAGTGGTGATACCTAACAAACTACATCCCCAGCCAAAGTAAGTGATAATGAAAGTACAAATTTATTAACCCATAGGACTGACTGATTCAATTTAATTCAATTCTAAAAAATAATTTGTCAGTGGTGCTCAAGTATTTTCATGTCAAGGACCCCAAAAACTACATATAATTGGCCGCTGATCCTCTGTCTGAAAATAGGTTTTTCCAGCGACCCCCAGAAGCACAGATCAAAAACAAGAAATAAAACAAGAAGTCAAAAACATTCACTGTTTTTTCATTTTGTGTCACGCCATGAGCTTGTAGATCTGCTATTATTTCAGTAGCTGCCATATGAAGCATAACATACTGTGTATGTGTAAAAGGATATTATTCCCTCTGTGACCTCATGGCTGCAGTAAAGCTGTAAAACCAAGCAGTGAAGTCATACACTGATGATAAGACCTTGATGCTGTCAGGCTGAAACCTGCTGTGTCTTCATACGATTTATGTTCTGTTGTGAATGAACATAGACTATATAGCTCAGGGATTTTCCACAGGTGGTCCGGGGACCACCAGTGGTCCCTGAGGGGGTTCCAGGTGGTCTCCAGGCTAAATGATGGAAAGTTGGTTAACCAGATGTAACTCTTTGAGAGCGTAAAAAACCTAATGGACCCTTGCGGGTCCATTTGGTTTCATTTTTACACTATCAATAGTTAAAATATGCGCCATATGAATTAACCCAAGTCTACACAACTAGAAGATGTAGAAGATTAATGGTCATTTTGATCTGTATGTTTGACTGTTTTGTTTCCCAAATCCAGCCTGGTATTGTGGACAAAAGCAAAATAAATCTTTAGTTTTGGGGTCTGTGGGGCTAAAAAATGTCATCAAATCGTGGTCCGTGGCTCAAATTCTGAATAAATAGTGGGCCCTGGTATCAAAAAGGTTGAAAACCACTGATATAGCTCATTTGTCATACAAGAGGGTCACACAAACGCAGCAAAAATATCCAATAACCCACATGGCCGTGTGGCGTGTCATCACCTCCTAGATCCTTTTTAAAAAAATGCATTTTAAGGCTGTGATTTTAATAAATCTTTAACTAATGACAAGTGTTAACTTGACTAAATAATAACTATGCTGGCTCCGTTGGCACACACACACGGCCATTATTTAAAGCTCCAATGTTTGCCCTTTAACTGTCATTTAGATACAGTAGCATGTTATCTAGACAGATGTCAGGTCCTGTGTAGACCTGCCAGTGTGTATACATTCAATGTACAGATTATATGAGTCCCTCCAATAACACATGGGTCGACGGATTGAATCCTGGCTGCTCCTGTCTAGTACATGTCGACGTGTCCTTGGGCAAGACACTGAACCTCAAATTGCTCCTGCTGTGCTGCTTCAGCCTTGCATGGTTCTTGCCACAATCGGCGTAGAATGGGTGAATGTGTCTTGGTTATAAAGTGCTGTATAAACTACCGGTAATCATTTTTATACTGCAGGGTATACAGTAGGCCAGTGGTTTTCAACCTTTTTCATTCCAGGGCCCACTATGGTTTGGTTACCAACTCTCCATCATGTAGCTGGGGACCACCTGGAATCCTCTCAGGGACCACTGGTTGAAAACGACTGGTATGGGATATAGGAAGAGATCCAGTAACGACCATGAACCTAATAATTCATAAGTTCTCTTATGGGGGTTTCCCTGCAGGCATATTTCACAAGGGATGCCTGCTGGCTAATTAGACCCCCAATTTGGGGGTCCTTGACGTGAAAGAGTTTGGGAACCACTGGTCCAGAAAACCAGGTGGTTTCCATTGTTCATGAAGTGCTGTTCCAGTGAAGGGCTGTGACGCTACCTTGTGCCCAAAGATTTAGTTCTGGTTGAATCTCTGGTTCACTCTCATATCCTTCATGAGATAAACGAGATGATTATAGAGTGAGTTATGGAGTGTCATAACTATCTTTTGAGGAGGTGAGTGAGCCTCAGCCCCCTGGGTGTCTGTCTGTCTGGGTGTCTGTCTGTCTGGGTGTCTCTCTGCCCACACCGCTGCTGAGGTCAGATGTGTGTTTTGGCTGTGGCTATCAGCATTACCAAGTGCTGCAAATCTCTTTTAATTGGAACCTTTAACCTGGCCGTACGTCTTGTGAATTGCAGACAAAGAAACCTGACTAGAATCTACTGTACGCTGGTTGTTTTCTACCGTCTGTCAGCAGGAGAAATGTCAAATATATCTATAACAAGAGAAAAATAAAAAACACAAATTAAGATCACTTGGAAAAATGAGGCGAAGCAACACAAACAGATGGAGTTAGTTGTTTTGCCATTTCACTCATAAGGTAGTAGTATTACAGCACTTTGTGATGCTGTAATACTGGGCATATTTCACTCATAAGGTAGTCGTTACTAGTGACTAAGTTCATTCATGCACATACTGTAGTTTCACTACATTGCATTTAAGAGAAAACTTACATTATTATCGCATACTATAACCACAAAATGCGTGTTTAACAGGGGCGGATTGGCCACCTGGAGTACAGGGAGTTTTCCCGGTGGCCTGTGCCAAGTAGTGGCCTGGACAAGATCCAAAATGCACTAGAATGTGCTAGATGCTCGCCTGGAACATACAGATCAAAATGACCATTAATCTTCTACATTCTCTAGTTGTGTAGACTAAGTTGAACTAATTCACATGATGAATATTTTAACTCTTGAGGGTGTAAAAATGAAACCAAATGGACCCGCAAGGGTCCATTTGGTTTCATTTTTACGCTCTCAAAGAGTTACATCTGGTTAACCAGCTGGCCTGGCAAAGGCAAAATTGTCCCGGTGGGAAAATATGTGCCAATCCGCCTGGTGTTTAAGTATACGGGCACGACGGGGCCAGGTTGGTTGGTGTGGTGTGTGGTGGTGGTCCCCAGCGTGGAAACGGGTCCCAGTGGGGACCAGGGACCAGGCTGTGTCTTCACCTCCCTGGAGGACCCCCTCTCTCTCCACATCACAAACACATGTTGCATCATTAGCCAGGTCTGCTGTTATCTATCTCGCTTCTGGTCTGCAGGGAACAGCTAGGCAGCACCGACAGGGCTCTATCATCATCACAGAGACGCTCTCTGGGAGAGAGAGAGAGACAGAGCGCTGCAGTGTTGCCAACTTGGTGCATTTGTCGCTATATTTAGCATTTTTTCCAGACCCATCTAGCACTAAAATTAGTGGAAAACTCCTGGTGGAAAATCTAGTGCTTTTTTTACTGGTGAGTTGGTGCGAAATTGATTGACAGGCGCCAGAGATAAAACCCTTGTTTTTCACTATTTTTTTCCTCCTATGATAGAGTCCTCCTTCCTTCCTAGAAAGGACCATTGGTAACCAAATGGACCCTTATAGATCTGTAACTCTTGAGAGCGTAAAATGATAACAAATGGACCCGTAAGGGTCCATTTGGTGCAGAATGCAGAATAAATACTGTGTAAGAAAATGGTTGAAAAACACTGATCTAGCTGCAATCTAGTGCAGTTTGGAAGTGCCACTAGTGCATTTTGGATTTTGCCATTTGGCAACACTGGTTGGCTGCTTATTCACGGTCTGTCAGCCTCACACACAGGCTGGAACCCATTGACTGGTGCTGTCTCTGTAGCTTAAACAATGCTTGAATGTTATACTGTATGTGAGATTTTGAAGCAGTGGTTTTTAAACTTTTTGATACCAGCGTCCAGTATTTATTCAGCATCCACTGACCACCATTTGAGAACTGTAAAAAGGATTTTACCTTCACAGACCCCAAACACTAAAGATTTCTTTTGCTTTTGTCCACAATATGCATTTGGGAAAGAAAACAGGTAAACATACAATAGACCAAAATGACCATTAATCTTCTACATTCTCTAGTTGTGTAGACCTGGTTGTGCTAAAATATTAGCACAACCTTTGTTCATTTTTGCCTTCCCCATCATATGGAACTACATCTTGGGCTTATTGATATGGACACAAAAAACAAGTCCCTGTGATTAAACTAGAGTTTGTGTGTGTGTGTGTGTGTGTGTGTGTGTGTGTGTGTGTGTGTGTGTGTGTGTGTGTGCACACGTGCATGCGCGCATGTGTGTGATGAGAGTTGCTACAATATAGATGGGATAGAAGAGAGAGGAAAGAGGGGGCCAAGAGTGTTGGACATACCACACATACAGTAGATCTCAAAAAAGAATAAAGTATTGCATCAGTTGGTTATCTGCCAGCCATGTACCATGAAGTCCCACTTTAATGGTTTAATTGTTTTGTTTTTTTGCCTATCATACAGTTAGAATCGATATAGTATGTGCAGTATGTGTGTTTTTTTCTTACCCTGCTACAAAATAGTATAGAGTTTACAGTTTACACGATGACTGGTCTATTATCAATACACTGTATGAATCGAATGAAATAATCTTTATTGTGCAAATGTGGACAATCTGGTCAATGGGAATAGTGTCCAACCTAGACTATTGTGTACTGAAACAGTGAAGTATTCATTTATGTCCATTTGCCCCTTTCCCCTTTCTACATGTAATAGTAATGATTATAGATAAGCGATTCATTACGGTTCATAAATGTACTAATATTTTATACAGAGGGCACTGCATACAGTTCCACTGCATAGATACAAGGAATTAGATACAACAGCATCTGTTATATCTAATTCATTGTATCTAATGCCTCAGCAGATACAACAGAATCTTTCTAACGTTCCTGAAAGAGTCTTTGTTGTGACCTGCTGGCAGCTGCTTAGGACAGAAAGAGTAGTTTGTTAGTTGGTTGGTTTGTCAGTTACAAACATTGTGAACAAACACTTAAACCCTACTAGTGTCCACAAACGTTATATAGAAAACACAAGTCACAAAACACATTGTATATACATTGTATGGGAGGGCTTAGGTTTCATGTGGTATTATAACGAATGCTAAATATCCTTTTCCCACTGTGCCCAAACATTAAAGGCGGTTTTAGATGGTGCAGTTGTGTGGGTGAATTAAGTGTCGCCTCTTGGACTAATCCGTGTGTCTTTTCTAGTCAAAAGGAGTGAAACATCTCATCCTTTGCTCATGACAAGTAAAAAGGGCCTGGAATGACCCACATAACCAGCCTTTTGTTGGCGTCACAGACACACTTTTCCTTTCCCCAGGGTGATCTCATAACACAAACATACAGTAGACTGAGGCGTACAATACAGCCATATATACGCTTCTGATGTTATTGAACTTTATTGAATCTATTGTCGTTTTCCTCATCATAATGCTTTAGGCAAACACATCACACAGCTCAGCTAATTACCTGGGACCAAACAGGAATCTTTTGGAATAAGGGAGAACGGGCAGGTGTGTTTGGAGATGTGTGTGTGTGTGTGTGTGTGTGTGTGCGCTATCATACATAGCCACTCATAATGCAGTCGACTGAGCACACACAGACCATTTCATGCTAGCAGACAATGCCCAGATTTGGTCCCAATATGGGCCGCGAGGCACAACCTATACACACAGGGGCGGATGTAACGTTTCCCAATGGGGGGGGGGGGGGGGGAGAAGAAAATGGTAAGGGGGCAGCTTCATCGCCCGTGTCGCTTCGCGCCACGGGCGATGAAGCCGCACCCATACCATTTTCAGTAGTGTTTCAAATATTTTTAAATATAAGCACTGAAATATCTCGGGTTGTTTTGTATGCCATCATGTTTGGAGGGGCAGACTGGGCATTTAGGGGGGCATCCCCCCCCCATACCTATGCCTAGATCCGCCCCTGTATACACATGCTATTTAGTGCGGTGCACAATGAGTCCTGACCTTGAGGTCGACGTTCAAACTCATTTTCTAAACAAACTCCCAACGTCTCAGGCATGGCTGCCTCTCTGAAACCTGACACAGGGCCATGCAGCCCTCCACAGAGCTGATTGATAGGCAATGGGAACCGCACCAACGGCACAGTGCGTGTCTGTGTGTGTGTGTCAGGGGCGGATCTAGGCATGGGCAAGAGGGGGGGGGGCAATGCCCCCCTAAATGCCCAATCTGCCCCACCAATCTGCCCCACCATCATGGCATGACACAAAACAACCCAAGATATTTCAAATTAACACAATAAACACTACTACTGCTACTAACTCTACAGCTGTGTCACCACTAAACCAACAGCATTTCATCATTGAAAACAGAAAACTCTCTGAGTCAGACCTTTAGCTTTATGCATGCTGCGTGTCTGTTGCAACTTCAACAACAACTGATGTTATTATTGATGCTTTACTTGACTAATAAAAGTCCTGTAACTGAAAATAGTATGGGTGCGGCATGATGAAGCCGCCCCCATACCATTTTCTCCTGCCCCCCCAATTGGGGAATGTACATCGGCCCCTGGTCTGTGTGTGTGCGTGCATGTTTGTGAATCCATTCATGCGTGTGTCTGACTGCGGTTGTGTGGGTGTGCATGTGTGTGTTGTGATTTAATCTTTGCGATCATCCTTATCATGTATTAAATTGTACTTATCACTACCAGTGGCTCTTAATGGGCACTCAATATACCCCAGGATAGATTATATATCACTGTAGACAGACTGTACATATTTATCCATTCTCCCACTGAGTGAGTAAGTCGGTACTACTAGTAGTAGCTCCCACCTTGAAAATAACCAATACAATACAAGTTCACAATGCCGTGATACATAGTGAACTTAGATCTGCTTCACAAAGGATTTAAAAAAAAAAATACATTTGGTCCTTTCAGTACATTTCCATGCACACACTTTCAGACATTTACCTACTTAATAATAAGAAAGCGTTTCTACAGTAAATTTGCAGTAGTGCTATTTGTTCTTTGAAATGGAGAATGCGCATAGTAGTTCCACAACTGCATATGACATACTGCAGTGGTTTTCAACCAGTGAGAGGGTTCTATTTGGTCCCCAGCTAAATGGTGGAAAGTTGGTTAACCAGATGTAACTTTTTGACAT
This sequence comes from Benthosema pterotum, assembly GCA_039105355.1. Taxonomy (NCBI): domain Eukaryota; kingdom Metazoa; phylum Chordata; class Actinopteri; order Myctophiformes; family Myctophidae; genus Benthosema; species Benthosema pterotum. The sequence goes on from CM076968.1 coordinate 49,986,262, forward strand.
GAAACCAAATGGACCCTTGCGGGTCCATTTGGTTTCATGTTTACACTCTCAAGAGTTAAATAAAATATTCGTCATCTGAATTAGCCCAAGTCTACACAACTAGAGAATGTAGAAGATAAATGCTTTGATCTGTATGTTTTGTTTCCTAATTCCAGCCATAGTATTGTGGACAAAAGCAAAATAAATCTTAAGTTTAGGGGTCTGTGGGGATGTTGATGTCCTCAAATGGTGGTCCGTGGCCCAAATGCCGAATAAATAGTGGTCCCTGGTGTCAAAAAGGTTGAAAACCCCTGACATACTGTATATGGATGGTGATAGATGACAGCCCGGACTGGACCTATAACCCATCCAAATGAATGAATTAGTTACTACCCGTACTCGACTCCTATGTGTGCCTGTCCTGTGTTTCATACAATGACATCTGAATGTCCTTTGTGGAACCAATAAAGGTCTGATATGTGTCAGATCCTGTTGGAGATTCACCCGGGTTTGAAATGGTAAATATTAACGTTCGCCCACAAAAAGTCCAACATCAGATGGTAAAATGCTTACTACATTCTTTAGGTGAGGTATTGTCATGCGGATTTACCATACATGTGGACGCAGATGTGCACATTGCGTAGAATTAAGTAGAATCATGTGGGTTTACCTGACATCGATTTACCATTTCCTTGCTGCATGGATAGTTGGATACTACAACTGCAATGCATACTGGTGTCTGTTATTGCTCTGGTGAAGTGAACCTTGAATTCTGTGGCTGGCTACTGTTATACCCTAAGAGGGCTCCTACTAATTGCCCAAAAGTACCCAAACAACCCAAAAGCGTACCCAAAACTACCCAAAAGCACCAAAAAGTACCCAAAAGCACCAAAAAGTACCCAAAAGCACCAAAAAGTACCCAAAAGAACCACCCAAAGTAGTTTTGGGTATGCTTTTGGGTACTTTGGGGTACTTTTGGGTATGCTTTTGGGTACATTTGGGTACGCTTTTGGGTGGTTTTGGGTACTTTTGGGTATGCTTTTGTGTAGTTTTGAGTATGCTTTTGTGTACTTTTGGTATGCTTTGGATATGCTTTTGGGTACTTTTGGGTAGTTTGGGGTATGCTTTTGTGTAGTTTTGGGTACTTTAAGGTAGTTTTGGGTATGCTTTTGTTTACCTTTGGGTAGTTTGGGGTACTTTGGGGTATGATTTTGGGTACTTTGGGGTACTTTTGGGTAGTTTTGGGTATGCTTTTGGGTACTTTTGGGTAGTTCTGGGGATGCCTTTGGGTAGTTTGGGGTACTTTTGGGTATACTTTTGTGTAGTTTTGGTATGCTTTTGGGTAGTTTTGGGTATGCTTTTGGATAGTTTTGGGTACTTTTGGGTATGCTTTTGGGTACGCTTTTGGGTAGTTTTGAGTACTTTTGGGTATGCTTTTGGGTACTTTTGGGTACTTATGGGTATGCTTTTGGGTACTTTTGGGTTGTTTTGGGGACTTTTGGGCAATTAGTAGGACCCCCTAAGAGTGCCAGTACATTTCTAGATGGCACTTACACAAACCTTCTAATGAAGAGGTTTTCAGCCAGTGGCCTGGAGACAACCAGTGGTCCTTGAGATGGTTCCAGGTGGTCCCAGTTGTGACTCTTGAGAGAGTAAAAATGAAACCAAATGGACCCACATTTGGTTTCATGTTTACACTCGTAAGAGTTAAAATAATCATCATATGAATTACCCCAAATCTACACAACTAGAAGATGAATAATGGTCATTTCAATCTGCATGTATGATTCTGCTGTATTTGACTGTTTTGTTTCCCAAATCCATACTGTGGACAAAAGCAAAAGAAATCTTTAGTTTTGGGGTCTGTGGGGCTAAAATGGTGAATAAATAGTGGGTCCTTGTTATCAAAAAGGTTGAAAACCCCTGTTCTAATGAAGGTGCAAAAACTCAGTTTGCTGCTACAGAGCTGATAACCAGGTTATATCATGGCTTGTTGTCTGGAATCCTGCATCAAAGCATTCCCTGATGTCATTGCTATGGGAGGGAGTCAGGGACACATGCATCAGTAAGCAGGAACTGCATGGGGAACGGCAATGAAGGAGCGGGTTGGGAGGTCTGGCGTGGCACTGTGAAACCCATGACCTCCACTGTGTGCATGTACTCTATAACAGGGGTTCTCAACCTCTTTGATCCCAGGCCCACCATGTATTCAGCATTTGAGCCAGGGACCACCATTTGATGACATTTTATCCCCACAGACCCAAAAACTAAAGATTTCTTTTGCTTTAGTCCACAATACCAGGCTGTATTTGGAAAACAAAACAGGCAAACATACAAATCTAACTAAGATGATGAATATTTTATCTCTTGAGAGTGTAAAAATGAAACCAAATGGACCCGCAAGGATCCATTTGGTTTCATTTTTACGTTCTCAAGAGTTACATCTGTTTAACCAACGTAGCTGAGGACCACCTGGAACCCTCTCAAGGACCACTGGCTGAAAATCCCTGCTCTACTGTATAAGACATTGTTTTTGATTATTTGACTTGTTTCTATCAGCACAGTTTTCCCATCGTCCTCCATTGCCATAAAAACGACAACATGGAAGGTGCAGGGGAAAACGTTTTTCACCCGCTTTCACTAGTACTGACTCTATTCAGGTGTGTGCTATCACATTATGCATTATAACGCATTATTATTACTATTATTAAGCATTATACATTATTCCTATCCCTATATGGTGAGGAAGGGCTTTCCCATCGCTTGCTCCCGACATCAGACTTAAAAACAATAGTGAGTCGGGCCTCAGCCATGCAGCCAAACAGGTGTGTTGTGGAAGAAGATGCAATAATAATTGGTGTGGCCCGCTCCCGCTCCCCCTTCCCCTCCCCGTCCCTATGGTAACAGCCCCGCGGGGGATTAACGGGGTACAGTGGTGACACACACACACCCCTTACTAAACCCTCTGGGGGCCAATTACCTGCTGCCACTGGAAGGCGGCAAGTCGGAGCAAGGCTGGCTGCGGTTGCTAGACGGCCTGCCCTGCGTGCACCGCACCGCCGTCCCTCTGCGACTCCCTTTCCGAATCCTTCATGAGGAGAAAAAAAAAGGATGCTCAGATCTCCTAAAGTCTCACACGCGTCTCGCGGGTTACCGTTCGTAGCACTCTGAGATTGCTTGTGAATGAAAAGTGCGTTACAAATAAAATTCATTATTAGCGTAAAACAGCGTAGCAGCGTAAAAGTCTTAGGGCTCCATTTTCGTTACCATCTAACCCCCTTATCCTAAAACCCTTATCATTTCTTTACTATTTTGAAAAACTTTTTGGAATAGTTCAACGTGCCAATCTATTGACACATTGTGAGCTTGTAGACTGGTCACTTAAACTATTGAAAAAGAAGTTAAGGGATAAGGGGTTTAGTGGTGACGCAAATGGAGGCCATACACTGTAAAAAATTAACGCAATCCGTCCGCCGTCATTCATGAGCCCATTCATTGCAAACCCATAGCGGGGAGGTTTTCAACCTTTTTCCTACCAGGGCCCACTTTTTAGCCACGGACCTGAGTTTAGTCTCTTGGACCCAAAGACCAATGGATTTATTTTTTTTTAAGTTTTTGTTCACAATTTAGGAGAGATAACTGGCAAAACAATGCTCAAAATAACACTTTCTTCTACATTTTATAATTGTGCAGATTCTTGAAAAAGTAATTCACATGTAATTTAACTCTTGAGAGCGTAAAATGATATACCAAATGGACCCGTAGCCTAATCATTTTACGCTCTCAAGAGTTACAGATATATAAAGAGTCCATTTGGTTACCAACTGTCCTGCATTTAGCTGGGGACCACCTGGAATCCTCTCAGGGACCACCGATGGTCCCCGGACCACCTGTTGAAAACCCCATAGGCATAGCGGTTTGCCTTGTTCTCCGGTAACCAGGCAGACGTTGGGGACGCTAATTGGCGAGAGACACTGGGTAGAAATCAATGGTTGAGTGGATGATCAGGGTAATGAGGGGCCTTTAAACATTCACACCTGTGCTATAAGTCCTCCAATTTCCTGTAAGACAATGTAAATCTATGTAATTATCTCAGAGTCACCTGAGCAGCAGGGCCTGTGCATGAAGACAGGTGGATGAAACGACAGAAAACTACCAAACAAAACAGATGCTATGTTTTGTTTTTTCTGTCTTTGTTATGGATGAAGGTGTTAATGAAGGTGTGTCTGCCAGTGGACTGTGTCACTGTTAGTGCTAAACCCCTTGGCCAAGATTTTCCTCACCGCTAAAACCCTTATCCCTTAACTTCTTTTTGCCTTTTTAAACTATTTAAAAACAAACATTTTTTCAATAGTTCAAATGGCCAATCTACATGCTCACAACGTGTCAATAGATTGGCACACTGAACTATTCCCAAAAGTTTTTTAAAAATACTCAAAAAGGGATAAGGGGTTTGGGGATAAGGGGTTTAGCATGTAATGAAAATGGAGCCCATAATCGTCTTTGCTTTTTTAAGCTATTTTAAATAGTAGGGCCGTGTTCAAAAAATCGATCCACGATCCAATATCGATTCACGCTAAAAAAAACGATATCGATCCAAAAATGTGTGGATCGATCTTCTCCAGGCGACTGGCACTATTTTCTTTTACGCAAAGGGAGGCGCACTATAGAAAGTGAGTGCCGGCGAAACTAAATCGAAACCTAAGAAGGCAAAATGGCTGAATCAGCCCGTAATACTTGTATTTTTTTTTTTACTAAAATAAATACTTGATACTTGACTCTTCTCTCTCTGTGTCCCTCTTACACATACACAGATACAATCACCAACACATGGGGCCGTCTTGTCTATTGGACAGTATTTATTTCCATTATGTCTGTAAATAGATCGATATCGAATCGAATCGGATCGAATCGTGGATCGAATCGGATCGTGACCTTGTGAATCGAAATCGAATCGATCTAGGGAATTCGGATCGATTCCCTATTAAGCCCTATTAAATAGTTATAATGGCCAGTCTGCAAGATCTAAATGTGTCAAAGATAAAAGTCAGATGTTCATGATCTGTTCTGTTTATGTTCAGTAGATAGACAGATCTTTATTGTCATTGCGCTAACGGAACATGGAAACTCAGTAAGACGGGGAGGGGGTTACGCTGCACAATGATGTAAATGCTAGGTCTAGGATATCTCTGTATTCAGTCTGCTAATATCAGGCTACACATCTCAACAGGAGGTGAAACAGGCATTGTGTTGGCGTAAAAGAGTTGACCTGTGTCTGTCGATGACCCATATGTTTACACCAGGCCCAGACGTGTTTGTTTAGCCTGCGTCACTGCAGGTTAACATATAGCAGGGGGTTTCAACCAGTGGTCCGGGGACCACATGTGGTCCTTGAGAGAGATCCACGTGGTCCCCAGGATAAAAGATGGAAAGTTGGTTAAGCAGATGTAACTCTTTGAGAGCGTAAAAACGAGTCTACACAACTAGAGAATGTAGAAGATTAATGGTCATTTTCATCTGTGTGTTTGACCGTTTAGTTTCCCAAATCCACCCTGGTATTATGGACAAAAGCAAAATCAATCCTTAGTTTTGGGGTTTGTGGGACTGAAATGTCATCAAATGGTGGTCTGTGGCTCAAATTCTGAATAAATAGTGGGCCCTGGCATCAAAAAGTCCAACCAGGGAAACTCCCACCTGTTAGGTGAAAAAAAGGCGGCGCGACTCCTCATGCCTTGAAGGAAGCATGAGCCCAGTCTGCTGCCTCCCCAGGTTGGTGGAGGGTGTGTAGTGCCCAGGATCACATTAGGAATTGGCACTGGGTGAAAAAATGGGTTGCAAAAATCGTGGGATAAAAATTATTTAAAAAAACGAAAACCATTGAGCTATAGCATACAGGTATATCGCCTCTACACATTGATAATGTATAGCACACAATGATACTCAATGTAACTGAACAGATCTTAAAACTGATTCACTGAACAGTTACTATATTTATATCAACATATTCCAACATGACAATATTACAACTACAATCATCATCAGTATTGCCAAAAGTTTTAGAAAGATTTTCTGACTTTACTTTCACTACATTCACTGACATCCATAAAATCTGAATGAATGAATGTTTGCTTTGTCTTTGTCAGTTTTTTTTTCTTCTAAAGTGCCGTTTGTTAACCTTTGCTCGTTGTAATGTAGTGTAGTGCTTTATAGCAGGGGTTTTCAACAGGTGGTCCGGGGACCACCAGTGGTCCTTGAGAGGATTCCAGGGGGTCCCCAGGCTAAATGATGGAAAGTTGGGTAACCAGATGTAACTCTTGAGAATGTAAAAATGAAACCAAATGGACCCTTGCGGGTCCATTTGGTTTCATTTTCACACTCTCAAGAGTTAAACTATTCATCATCTGAACTAGCACTATTTAATTAAGAAGTCTACACTGTTTTGTTTGCAAAATCCAGCCTGAAATTGTGAACAAAACCAAAAGAATTCTTTAGTCTTAGGTCTTTGAAGCTAAAATGTCCTCAAATGGTGGTCCGTGGCTCAAATGCTGAATAAATGGTGGTCCCTGGTGTCAAAAAGTTGAAAACCCCTGCTTTATAGTATACATAAAAGTTTGAGTTGAGTTAACAGCCTAAAACATTGTATTCTCTTCTAGATTAGCAGAACAAATATTAACTTGAAAAAAATCGAATGTTTGGAATTTACAGTAAATAGTGGGCTTTTGTGCAGCACCAACAATAAGGGCAATTACACACCTCTACATCTTCTTATCAGCTACTGTGAATTAGTTTGTGTCATTTGCATACAACTACAACAAGTTAGGCAACCTGAGAACCAAATTCTGAGAAGTAGTTCCATTCTGTACTATGTAAAAATTGTATGGTCACGCAGATCCATGTGGAATGCAAAAAATAAATAACAGTAAAATATGTAATATTAAAAATATAATTTGGGCCTGAATGGCAATATATGCACCATTATTGATTCAGTTCAACCTCTACAGAAATGGTCACCATGGATACCAAACACTGAGTACTGAGGAGGGACTACTGTAGTGTATATGCACAACTAACTGTTGAAATGAAAAGGACACCTGAAGAACAATACAACCGTTCGGTTTAACATATCAAACAACATGAAGCCATGGCATGGGTGCAGGTGGCACTGAATTCATGCTGACTGAGGTTACTGAGGTCACTGAGGTCACAGCCCGGGTTAGTTGATGAGTGCTATTGTCGGACTAATGCATGACGGACTGCAGAACCTACACTTTAACATACAGTACTGTCTCTACAACATACCTGGGCATTATGCGGCCCGGGGGGCAAATGCGGCCCTTTGGCTGACCCTGACCAGCCCGGGGACCACCAGTGGTCCTTGAGAAAGTTCCAGTTAAATATGGACAGTTGGTTAACCAGATGTAACTCCTTGAGAGCGTCCCGCAAGGGTCCATTTGGTTAAAATATTAATCATCTGAATTAGCCTAAGTCTACACAATCAGATAATGTAAAAAAGAATGGTCAATTTTGATCTATGTTATCCTGTTTTGTTTGTAAATTCAGCCTGATATTGTGGACAAAACACAAGTTAGTTCATTAGTTTTGGGGTCTGTGGGGCTAAAATGTCATCAAATGGTGGTCCGTGGCTGAAATACTGAATAAATAGTGGGCCCTGGAGTCAAAATGGTTGGTCTTACTCTTGGTCTTCTCCATGATATTTTATGCATCTCATTTTGTCCCTTTGGGAAAAATAACTGCCCAGCCCTGGTCTACAATGTCTGTTTGGCATACGCAGCCGTATACGTTTCCCCAGGGTAAACTGTTGCTGTTGTGGATGGCTGTTTGCTTAAGGATTTTGAGAACTACGGCGATTGCATCATCATAGCTCCCCATACTTCAGCCAAAAGGGAACCGCTGTGAAAATACGGCAGCGTAAACTCCCTAGTACTGTCAGGCAGGAGTGCTACTGCAGGCTCTAAGTCCAGACCAACTATGACTGGGACGGCTCTTTCCACCATGCGAACAATAGACAATAATAACGGTCTGTTTGGCCGCTTGCCGCACACACAGGCACAGGCGCGCGCGCACACACACACACACACACACACGCACGCACACGCACACGCACACGCACACACACACACACACACACACAGTATTGGTAACGTATTTAGCTGCTATTGGTAGCCTGGCTCAGCCCTGAATCAGCACATTAAAAAATACTAGCTTATTTTTTCTCTGTGATTCAAGGACTGGCTTCCCTGCCTTTGGGGCTGTTTGTGCCGGTTGGAAATCTAAGCCCAGCACCTGATTGGCCCACAGCCCTGTCACTCACTTCGTTTCACTTCATTATTCTTTAAAGAAGTGTCAGGTTTTAGGTTTTACAAACCTCATCATCCGACATATTTTACTGCTTTTGTTCACATGCTTTAACGCTCGTCGGCTGTGTTTGTTTAGTGAGCAACCAGGCTAACACATTAGCATAATAATGACAGCAACATCGTCTGCTTTTCCAATATTGATATGGGTTGGTATGAACCAATCACCGTGAAGACTGCTGCTTTGATCACGCCCATCCCAGAAACTGCTGGGATAGAGAGGGACTGCAGGCTGAATAATGAAGTGAAACGGAATGACAATTCAGACTGAAGTCAGGCTATGCTATTGGTTGATTGATTGAAATTGGATTAACAGTTTGGAGAATAATAGTACGGTACATTCCAAGCACGACGCTATACAAAGACTGTTAGCTGTGAGTGAACTACACCATAAAGCATTTCAGCTTGTTTACAACAGTGCCCGCAAGGTTCATTTCATCAGAACATTTACAGACACACAAATATTCCCTTCTGTGTAGCCAAAGGCAGGAAATCATAGTGGAGGTAGTAACTAACAGGGAAAACAAAAAATATGCATTGAAGTGAAAAGAGGTGGAAAGTTCCACTTATATGCTTTTATTACCGTATTTATTTACTACCATGGCATGTAAGAAATAATCTAATCTAGCATACCAGACCACCTTTATAATTCATCATCATCTCATAATACAATTACAATGTATGGGCTCCATTTTCGTCATCGCTAAACCCCTCATCCCTTAACTTTTTTTTTGCCTTTTTACTATTAAAACTATTAAAAACTATTAAAAAAGAACATTTTCAAAAGTTTAAATGGTCAGTATAGCTCACAATGTGTCAATAGATTGGCATGTTGAACTATTCCAAAAAGTTTTTCAAAATAGTAAAAAGAATTATAAGTGATTTAGAACAAGGGTTTAGATGGTAACGAAAATGGAGAAAGTGTTTGCTATTGTGTGCAATGCATACAGTGCAAGTGTGTGTGTGGCTGCATACGCTTGCATGTGTGTGTGTGTCCATGCACGCATAATGTGTGTTTCTTCTTATTGAGGGGTGCATGTGCAATGGCCGTCCTCCACCATTTGATGAAGAATAAATAGTGGGCACTGGTCTGGTATGAAAATGGTTGAAAAACACTAGCTCTAGCCGCATTCTATTGCATTTTGGAAGTGCCACTAGTGCATTTTGGATTTTGGCAGTTGGCAACACTGGCTGTGCACACATAATGCGTGTTTCTTGTTGTTGAGGGGTGCATGTGTTGCATGTGGTCTATTCTGTTTGGCTGCTGATTTTGGGCAGCCCATAGCCTCCTGCATTGCGTGACAGGGCCTGACAGATAGCCATCAGTATCCAAATGAGCTCAGGTCAGGGCCCTGCGCTTCACTCTAAACCTCATTTGGTATGCAAATGAATATCCGAAACAAAGCAAACCATTCAGACAGCTGGGGCAGGTCCACCGTTCACCATTTCCCCTGGAGAGGCCTGTAGCTTCATTCAGGGACAGAGGATGTTGAGAATGGTGATTGTAATGATAGAATGGTAGGACCATCTCTGAGGCTTCTGGAACAGTGATTCCCTAAACCAGGGGTACCCCCACACTTTTGTGCTTGAGAGCTACCGGTACTTTTAAAATGAGCGGCTCAACAAAATCTACACATCAAACATGATGGTGTTACTTACTGTCATATAGTGTTTAAGAATAATGCACTTATAATGAAAAATAGAGGGTGAAGAATTGGAAAAGTTTTCTGTTTTTTGTATATGCTACTACTGACGTTTGAAAACAGCATTTGGGGTTTGTCCACAATTGGGAAAGAGAACTGGCAAAACGTTGGCCAAATAACAATTATTCTCCATTTACTAATTGTGTAGACTCTTAAAAATTATGTAATTCAGATGTGTAACTATAATTTAAACTCTTAAGCGTGTAAAATGAAACCAAATGGACCCTTACGGGTCCATTTGGTTTCATTTTAACACTCTCAACTTGGTTTCATTTTAACACTCTCAACTTGAGTTATATCGCCAATGTCTTATGTTCTATATTTTAGGGGACTGTCATGTGATCTACCTGCATGGCCTGTGTGATCTACTGGTAGATCACAATCTACCTTTGGGCAGCCCAGCCCTAAACATTGTCATTTCAAGGTCCCCCAAGGTTGACACTTATTATCCCAATGGACCATATCTAAGTAGTTTATTTGATGAACAGAAGTGATGCATATATGGAACACGTAGGAAAACATGCTGCCATTGCAGTTAGCGAATTACTAAGGGCTTGATGTCATTTAAAAAAAAGGTAAATATAAATATAAAGGTTTCAAAAATAGCTGATCTACAAGTTGAAAACAGCTATCTTTGATACGACAGTACATCCAATGTGGCGCCTCTGGAGTAAGTGAGTGAGTGGTAATTTTAACAGACTTAAAACACATTTATAGCAGGAAAATATACACCAGAGAGCCAAATATCAGGGGCATTCGAACACTGAACTCTGTCCGTTACAATGTGGGACATCAGAGGCTCAATTTGTGGGACACCTGGAAATGAGGGACTGTCCCACTCAAAGAGGGACATCTACTCTGGTCACCCTAACAGGTGCTCTTGTACCGACCACATGTCCATAACAGCCATATTATTGCACACGTTCTGGTCCATCCTACGTCAAACTTGTTAATTTAACATTCATCAACGTATGAAATCTCAATCTGCCCCTGTCTGTGATGAAATCTGGTCAGGTTTTCTGCCTCACAGGTTCTATAATAACTAAGCGATGTCCTCTTTGCTCACTAGTGCCAGCACAGCACTGAGCAGCAGACAGCAACCTGCAGCAGTGCCACGCCCCTGCACTGAAACAGGATCCGGCTGCATGGGGCTTTGTGCTCATTGTTGAGAGACTAATCCAGACAATTACACCTCAAGACTGAGAGTGGCTTGCCTGCCTTGCCCAGCAGCTAGCTAGACCCAGCCTCGCCCTGGAAGGACAGACAGACAGACAGACAGACAGGGCCTGGGATTATAGCCCCCTTCGTGCCTTTGGGGCGGTGAGCCTCAAGCCTATAGGTATACCACCCCCTTCCCCTCCCTGTTGATTGACAACTCACTCCCAACTCACTGACTAGGCTGCAACTGCTTTGCTCTGAGCGAGTTTTATGACCAGACGTTTGGGCTTGGTCCCTCCCAGGATGGTTTGACCCGGCCGGACGGGTTTCAAGTACAGCAGGGGTTTTCAACCTTTTTGACTCCAGGACCACCATTTATTCAGCATTTGAGCTACGGACCACCATGTGATGACATTTTAGCCCCAAAGACCCTAAAACTAAAGAATTCTTTTGGTTTTGTTCACAATTCCAGGCTGGATTTGGCAAACAAAACAGTGTAGACTTCTTAATTAAATAGTGCTAATTCAGATGAATATTTTAACTCTTGAGAATTCTCAAGAGTTACATCTGGCTAACCAACTTTCCATCAATTAGCCTGGGGACCACCTGGAATCCTCTCAGGGACCACTGGTGGTCCCCGGACCACCTGCTGAAAACCCCTTCCTCCGAGATCCGATGGACATCTATCTGTAAAACAGGATATATCCGTTTTTTTTTTTACCATAGTTAAGACCTGAGCGTACAGTATAATACATAATGATAATAATCTTTATCCTCCCGAAGGATATTTGTCTTCGCAGTCTGTTCAAACACCAACAACAAAACAACGCAAAGCGCTACAGAAAACATGAGGTCGCCACTGTATACAAAACCATCACTGTCATACATGTACAGCAGCGGTGCCCACACTTTTTTGACTTGAGAGCTACTTTCAAAATGAGCGGCTCAACAAGATCTACACATCAAAAACGTGACTGTTCCATGACTGAAAAATCCATTTCAAGGCCCCCTAGAAAGTTTGAGCTTTGAAATAGTGGTGTTGGTGTTACTTACTGTTATAGTGTTTAAGAATAATGCACTTAGAATAATGCAAATGGAAGGTTTTGCTGTATATTCTATTACTGATGTTTGAAAACAGTATTTGACGTCTGAAAACAGTATTTGAGGTTTAAGTTGACAGTTTGTAATGTTGAGTTTAGTATCTTGCACCCAAAACTAAGAACTTTCACGTTTTTGACCACAATTGGGAAAGAACTGGCAAAATAACAATTATTCTCCATTTTCTAATTGTGTGGACTCTTGAAAATTACGTAATTCAGATGTTTAAATATAATTTAGAGAGGTTCTGTATATTTGTCCAGATGGCATGAGGTTAAAAAAAGTAATACAGAGAGTGATCAGTGGATAAACTGTGGATAAAGTGCTAGCCGTGTGTAATGTCGTTATTGTTCATATCAGAAAGCAAGGCTGCATGTGGGGAGTGTGATGATCTGTGATGATGTACTCATGAGTACATCACAAGGTTAATCAACCCTACAAAAAATATGTAACTGCCCGCCAACCCCATTTAGAAATATTACATACAAAAAGAAATATGACATATTCAAAGACCTTTTCGTGGTTTTTTCAAAAATAGCAGCTCTACAAGCTAGTAGAATCTGAAAACACATCTCTTCAGACTCCATCTTAGCCCATATAGCACTTCTTTTACATACCAAGCCATAGTACTTGCAGCAGTGGCTTATTATGTTTTAGCGCTTACATTGTATATTGTAATGTATATTGTAAATCCTGCTTAAACTGTAAACTTTAATCTGTATAATGCATTGCAAACTCCCCACTTGATGTCAAATCGCTCTGGATTAAGAGCGCCTGCTAAATGCCTGAATTGTAATTGTAAATTGATTTTAAGGGTCCTCTAAAACGGGGTTTTCAACAGGTGGCCCGGGACTACTAGTGGTCCCTGAGAGGATTCCAGGTGGTCCCCAGCTAAATGGAAAGTTGGTTAACTAGATGTAACTCTTTGAGAGCGTAAAATGTTTCATGTTTACACTCTCAAGAGTTAAAATATTCATCATCATTCACCATATTCATGTAAATTAGCCCAAGTCAGCCCAACTAGAGAATGTAGAAGATACAGTAGGTTTTTTTTATGTATGTTTGACAGTTTTTTCCTGGAATTGTGGACAAAAGCAAAAGGGGCCAGAATGTCCTCCTCAAATGGTGATCCGTGGCTCAAATGCTGAATAAATAGTTGGCCCTGGTATATGAAAAATCACCCTATAATAGCCTGAGCTCTCTTCTTACCGCCCCCATGGCCTCAAACCGCTCCAGTGTGGGCTCTGCTTTGCTTTGCTCACCTGCACTTTGTTCACTTCACCTGTCATTCTCCTCTCTATAAACGCAGCTAGGGCTATAGTATAGTAGTCGTTGGCCTCAAATGGGCGTGTGACCAGAAGGAGTGTAGAGAAACAAAGAAAGAGAGCGAGAAAGAAAGAAAGAAAGAGAGAAAGAAAGCGTTGGGCCTGGAAGAACAGGAAGGCGAGGGCAAAGGGCAGGTACTTCAGGTTACTGGCCGTGTCATACAGCCAAAAGAAGTAGGCCAGGGTTCATGTATGTCATAAAACGTGTGTATAGGCAGGGCGTCTTCAGGCTCGCACTGCCTGCATGCATGGGGAGTTAGTATAGTTGGACATTTTCTCAATACTTTTGAACTTTTTTCCACCGTCCGTCCATCCATCCATCCGTCGGAGAGAGAGGACGGTGGATGGTCCGACGGAGGATGACCGGCGCTTGCCGTCAACCGCTGTGAGTGCTGTGATATAGGACAGGGGTTTTCAACCTTTTTGACTCCAAGGACCACCATTTATTCAGCATTTGAGCCACGATTGAACCACCATTTGATTACATTTTCACACCAAAGACCTAAAATTAAAGAATTCTTTTGGTTTTGTCCACAATTCCACGCTGTATTTTGCCAACAAAACAGTGTAAACTTCTTAATTAAGCGGTGCTAATTCAGATGATGAATATTTTAACTCGAGAGTGTAAAAATTTCATTTTTACATTTTCAAGAGTTAACCAACTTTTCATCATTCAGTCGGGGGACCACCTGGAACCTTCTCAAGGACCACTGGTGATCCCCGGACCACCTGTTGAAAACCCCTGATATTAGGAAGATAGCTTCTGTCTTCCCACAGAAGCTGGAGCTGACATCATAAAAAAAAAAAAAAAAAACACAGACACACACAACAACAAGGTACCTGGGACGGATGAGAGGGGAGAGGGGAGGGCGGGTGGGGGCAGGCGAACCGGTGAGGTGGGAGTCGGGGGTAGTGGTGGTGGGTGGTGGAGAGGTGGGGTTTCGCGCAGGGGGGGCGGGGGACGGCCTAGGGGCGCTTCGTCTCGACCCGCGATTGGCTAAGCGTGTCGCGGTGGACACACCTGTGGGTGCCAGAGGCTAAGGAGATTGGCTGCGACCTGAAATTTACACCTGCGGGGGGAGGAGGGGGGACGGCTACATGTAAACCAAGCCCTTTACAAGTCTCTGTCTCTCTTCTTGAGGAGCTTAAACCGACGGAACATCGGCGACGAGAAGAACAACACCCGGAAAGAAAGAAGAAGCAGCAGGCGAAGAAGAAGAAGGCGAAGAAAAAAAACAACAACTACTTTAAAGTAGTCGGCGCCGGATGGGAGAGAATTTCACTACAGACTTTGACACGGTGGTTTGGGTTTTTGTTTTCGGCTCCTCTCCCGTCTTCTGGATGGATCCCAGCAAAGCCAACCCGACGCTCTATCTACGCGAAAAGAAAAGGACAGCGTCTTTTTTTTCGTTTCCACCATCGAAGCCCTACAAAAGTTGACCGCGCCGATCGAGGAGGAAAGAGGAAGACTAAAGCCAGGAAGGCGTCAGCACCGACCAGCCAGCGCACAATGATGCCTCTTGTCTTGGGTTTCTGGCTCAATGACCACACCTGGGGACAGACGGGGTAAAAACTCACAAGCGTGATACTTTCTTTTGTTCTGCATTTTATTTTTATTTTTATTTTGGTTTAAACGCTGGCCGTTTGTCGGCGACGTAGTCAAGGGCTTTACTGTACGGACATTTTTGGTTTATATTGTACTTACGGTATAGATAGGGGCTAGACAGGAAATGTGTGGCGAACCAATTGGGTCATTGCATGAAGCCCTCGGCGTTTGTACGCTGATATAGGAGGGTCGAGTTAGTTTCGATGGGAAGCAAAAGCTTAATCTGTATCAAATTCCAGCTCCATTTAAACGGAGAAAGGAGAGGAAACAATAGAAAGCCAACGCTCATTCCTAAACTGGATAGACCAGTCGGGGCAGGTAAAGGCAAGCTGCCAGACTTGTCAAAAGGATATGAAAACGGTGGCAGATCCCGGCTATGGGAAGACTGAAATGTTCTTTACAATAGGACATTTGAGCACTTATGGTAAAATTTATTATTATTCTTTACACATTGGAGGGCTTATTTGTTGTTTATTTATAGGGAAAACGTATTGTGGAATTGGATGTGCATAGTTCTAAGCGATTCTCGACCTCAGCAAGCGATAATTCATTATGAGAAACTGCGTCAACAAACTTTTCTCTAGCACCTGTTGACTGACAAGCCTTTGTGGTCGTTTGCTACGATATTGTCTGTAGAAGGAGGCAAAAATACCAAGAGTGGACGTGTTCTCGCTTGTCTTTTTGGCTTGTGTCGCCAGAGATTTGAGAAAATAATCCCTGTTTTTTTGCCTTTGATCTGAGAAAGGGAAAGCTAGTAGCACAGGGTGCAGAACTTAAAATGTCTGCTCATCCATTTTATTTACCTCCATGGTTACTGTGGCGGTTTGATAAGAGGTAGAGAGAGAGAGAGTTGCTCTGAGAAGAGAAACTCAAGAGAAACCTGCAAGTTAACTTTTTCCTTGGTTGGTTTAAGTTGTTCTTTCAATAGCTCTGCGTTAGGAGGTTTAGGAAAGGCATCGGTAAAATGGAGGGAAAATGTCGACCGCACACTGTAGTACGGCAGCGAACGCAGAGCGAGGAGGTGGAAGGTTGTGATTGGTGGAAAGGGAGACATTTGTTCGATTCTTTCATATAGTTGAATAGCTGCGAGTCACATGAGTTCTAACAGCTCTGCCAGCCAGTGTGTGACAACAGGGTGGAAACAAGAGTAGAATTTCAGCCAAAAGTGAGATGAAATGCGATGATAGGGACATCAAACAAAATGGTGGACCGACCTGCTTCTGAATGGTTGCTTTTATAATGTTTGTTCACAGCTAGCCATTTGAAGCAGGAGGGCGACTGCCTTGTAATAAAAAAAGGGAACTGTTGCTCTTATCACCGCACGGGGTGAGAGGTCAAGTTAAAGCAGCATTTGACGTTAGTGGATTGACATAATGACAGCTTTGCCTCGGCTGTGCCTCATGGTCAGTTTAAGCAGTGATCACAAGGCTGTGCAGGACGTATTTTTTCAATGGGAACTATTATTCTGACCAATAACTGCCATGTCATAGTAGTCTTAACCTAATAATAACTAATAGTTACAACTTTAAGGCAGCACTCAAATTTAATGAAACACATTTAAGTTACAGCACAGGATCTCCACCTGGGAATTCTTCAGTGAGCATTAGAGAATCACATAATGACGAGTACAAGCCTTTTTTGACTATCAAATTTCTTGCAAATTTCCCCCCATTCATTTAAATATTCAAAACAGGAGAGGGAAGCTGGGTGCATGAAGGGAGGAGTTGATGGTAGACAGTGGCTGTGGAAGGGAAATATTTACATATTTCCCAACAGAGTGAGACAAACTGAACCAAGTGGGAGCATAGCTAGATCTTTTAGACCTATATGGTTCTCAAAGTGGGGTTCAGGGGAACCCCAGGGGACTTTGAGGAGGGATCCCAGGGTCATGGGGGCGGTGGTCATTGATGGTGGGGGGTGGGGGGGGGGGTGGGGGGGGGGGGGGGGTCATAGGGTCATTAAGGGGGATCCCAGGGGGGACAGCTAAATTACTCACACACAACTACTTCACATTACAACAATATACTATACTGCAAAATAGCTTGTAGATCTGACATTTAAATTTGTATTTCTTCAAAATTTTTAAGATGTTTTTTTTTAAACATCATAAATCTTGTACAGAAGGAGGGGGGTCTTTGTACAAAAATATTTTCAGATTTGGTTACAAATTTTAATTTATTTAACATGGGATAGAAGATGTAAAGAGTAGTAAGTAGAAAACAAAACATACATGGACGCGGACCACACACACACACACACACACACACACACACACACACACACAACACACACAACACACACACACACACACACACACACACACACACACACACACACACACCACACACACACACACACACACACACACACACACACACACACACACCATGGTAACCAGGCGACTCCCCTAGTAGTAGTAGTAGGAGGAAGGCCCAATCAGGTGTCGTTGAGATAAGGTACGGTACTTAAATAAGGTTTTGGGTTTCCTCCCCGGCCCATTGTTTTCTCACACAAAGACGCCAGCTATTGATTAAGGACCAGGGCTCTGGGTTTTACCTATCAGGTTGTTCATTTCACAGTGGAGTCACATTCCAGCGCAGAGGGCAGGGTTACCTGAGCACGTCCTCACTGCCGCCGCAAAACTGCCACAAGCCGTTGCACTTAGTCAGTCAGTCAGTGGTACATGCATGGGGCGGCCGTAAGCGGCCGGTTCTCCCATGCACCAACCGTAACAGAAGAACAGAACGCAGCTTCAACAATGGATTTTTTTTTAACCCGCCGCACGCACCGCACGAGGAACAAAGTTTGCAGAAGAGGAAATTATTTTGGAAGGTTAGAACTAATCTCAAACTAAGGAAGTTGACTCCATGGAGGTATAGTGTTGTAGGGCAGGGGTTTTCAACCAGTGGTCCGGGGACCACCAGTGGTCCCTGAGAGGATTCCAGGTGGTCCCCAGGCTAAATGATGGAAAGTTGGTTAACCAGATGTAACTCTTGAGAATGTTTCATTTTCACACTCTCAAGAGTTAAAATATTCGTCATCTGAATTAGCACTATTTAATTAACAAGTCTACACTGTTTTGTTTGCAAAATCCAGCCTGGAATTGTGAACAAAACCTAAAGAATTCTTTAGTTTTAGGTCTTTGGGGCTAAATGTCATCAAGTGGTGGTCTATGGCTCAAATGCTGAATAAATAGTGGTCCCTGGAGTCAAAAAGGTTGAAAACCCTTGTTGTAGGGGTCTATCATTGAGAGGGGAGGGGGGTTGGAGATAGATAGGTACAGTATAATGCAGGACTAACTAACTCTACCTTGACCAGATTATATATGATTACTTTTTGTGGACACTGCTTCTTTCTGCCTACTCTGGGGCTAATCTTTTTTTTCTTTCTCTCCCTCTCTCCTCTCCCCTCTCTTCTCTTCCTCAGAGAGGGCCCGCAGCACTGGTTTATAATGCTGATGATTAACTAAATAGAGTCTGGGAGAGCAGGTCTGGCTTGGCTTTCTCATTTTCACTGACTGGGAAGAAGAAGACGCCGTCCGTCCGTCCGTCGCGGTTCTCAGACAACATGGCTGGAAATTCAAGTTTTTTTTTTTTTCTTTCTTTCCCTTCCTCCTCCTCCTCCTCCACTCTCTCTCTCCCCTCTCTCTCTTTTTGGTTTTGTTACAATCTTTCCTTGGGGTACCTTTCACGACGGTAAGGTTACAGGTGTATTCTACGTTTTCACTCTTCTTTCTTGCCTTCCTTTCCTTCTTGAACTTTTCCCCCCTCATTGCTCTGTTCTCTCTCTCTCTCTCTCTCTCTCTCTCTCTCTCTCTCCTCTCTCTCTCTCTCCCCCCTCCTCTCTCTCACACTCAAGCTCTTCTATTTCGCCTTGCTTTGCAGGATGACTGGAAACCTGTTCTCTCCCACCCACCCCATTTTTTTAATACCTCACGCTTACATAGCGCTTTTCTGAACATCCAAAGAGGCTTTTTTTTACATTTTGGCAGAGCACTAACAACAAAGTTAAAAAAACAACTTAATTAGAAAAGAGATAAACGTAACAAAGTAAAACGGGACACGTTAGAAACCCCCTAACCACTGAACTGTAACCGTAGACTGATTCGCTGAAAGAAAAATGGGGAACTTCCCTTTCGTTCGTTTGCCTACGTTATCTGTAGATTAGGCGGGCTAATACTGCTATAATTCAACTCTAACGTGACTAAAACATTTCGTAAATGCGTTCAAAACTCGGGCCTCAGCTGCCACCTGTAGATTGTATAGATTTAAATTTAGGCTGCGGTTGTAATTAAACGTTATGTATGGCATTATGCAGGACAGCACAAACAGGGAGGGTGTGAGTTTTATTTTTACACAGCGTACCTGTGAATGACACACGTTATTCAGTAAACGAGGGTCTGACTGCCTGACCTTCTGCCTGCACTGGTGTAGGCACCAGGGGCGGATCTAGGCATGGGCATGGGTGGGGGGCAATGCCCCCCTAAATGCCCAGACTGCCCCACCAAACATGGCATGCAAAACAAACCAAGTCAAATTAAAGTGCTTATAATTAAAATGATTTGAAACACTACTACTGCTACTAACTATAACTACAGTTGTGTCACCACTAAACCAACAGCATTTCATCATTGAAAACAGAAAACTCTCTGTGTCAGACCTTTAGCTTTATGCATGCTGCGTATATGTTGCAACTTCAACAACAACTGACGTTACTATTGATGCTTATACTTGCCTAATAAAAGTCCTGTAATCGAAAATGGTATGGGTGCGACTTCATGAAGCCGCCCCCATACCATTTTCTCCTGCCATCCCCCCGCCCCCTCCAATTGGGAAATGTTACATCCGCCCCTGGTAGGCACAGGTCAGCCTGAACGGCATTCCTTCAGGCTTTCATCACAATGCAAACAACAAAGACGCCGAGAGACTCAGAGAGAGAGAGGGGAGGTGACTGACTCATACCCCATCCCGCCGTTGTGTTGTGCGCCACATAAAAGTATGAATTGGGCTAGCGAGGAAAGAGAAGAAAAAGCAAAATTGCGTCCAAGTTGCTCATATTTCGTAAAAAAAAAAGAGAGAGCTCTGTTGAAATACATTTGACAGCGTGCATTTATTAGAGACTAAAAGCTAAAAGTGCGCCATGTTGCAACAACAAACGTTACGAAAACACGACCCCCCGTCGTTGCTCCTTAAGGGATATACGGTGCAAATAACTCCAGGGGTTGCAGGGTTTGCTTCGAGACTTTGTGGTATTACAGGATGTGCGTGTGTGTGTGTGTGTGTGTGTGTTGTGTGTGTGTGTGTGTGTGTGTGTGTGTGTGTGTGTGTGTGTGTCTGTGTGTGTGTGCGAGGAAATGTTTGAAATAAGTAACCGCCATCCATTGTGCGAGAAGCAGCTGTCGCAGCCTCGCCGTACGTGCCATAGATTCAGACCAGTCAGAACAGGTTTGGGCAATCATTAACAACGGCTTGTGGCCCAATCTTCTGTGACAGCTAGTTTTAAGGTAAAAAAAAAAAATTACAACACTCAACCAGAACAAAGGATCCGCAATAATACATAAAAGAGAGAGTGAGGGATGCAGATAATGACTTCTGCTCACGTTATAAAATGATAACTCTAGGCGCGCAGCACCTCACTTCCGGATGTCCTTCACAGCAGCAGTACAGTTTGTTACTACTAATAACCTAATTTTGGATTCACCAATATCTTAACCAATATCTCAGATAATTCACCAATATCTTAGAAAATATGACTTGAGCTTATCTGCTATTAGCTGAGTCAAACATTTTATAGAAATTAAAGCCCATGTAAAGTTTTTCTTGATTTGAAACCACTCCATCTTTCTTCTACCTTGTTTTCCAGTTTTAGAAGTCTTTAAGTTTTACAATGGCATGTCACAGGATTTAACTTCATGATTAACGTTATTCGGTAGCGGATATATCTCACGCGTTCCTTCACACCAGAGGCGTTTGTGTCAGGAGAAACCCGTAGCCACCCACCATGGACGATGATCTCCATCTTACGAGGCAGCATTGGATAGCATATCACTTTCTCTAATACTGCCTGGTAATGATGATGATCGCTGTCCACTACGCTGCGATGAGCCCTGCCCTGTTATGTTTGTACTGTACTTTAGCGAGATCGATGGCCTGCTACGAACGATTCTTATTATGATGAATATTATGATGATTACGCCTGGTAAAAAAGGGGGTTGTTTGCAGGTTGTTTGAAGGGGTTTTCCCAACAAACAAAACAAAAAAAAAGAACTGGCTCTCAGGACCCATCTTACCCGACAGTGCTGGATTGTACGTGTGTGTTCTAACACTGTCTGGTAACGATGTTTTCTGGGTGACCCATGAACTGCAGCCCATAATCCAACTCTGAAACATATACCACTCTCAATGCGTAACACTCCAGCACTGGTTCCCCATACACTGGGTTCAGGGGGGATAAATATGTGGGTTGCGGACATATTCTCACAGGTACCTGCCTTTTTGCTCACACAATACATGTTTTATTGTTATTATTGCAAAACATTTTCAGAAACACCCCCCTCCCCACCTAAAAAAAAATAATATTTCATGAATTATTTAAATTAAATAATTTAGAGTAGCCTACAAGCTCACAAGGCAGCACAAAGTTTAGAACTGTACCAATGGCATAGTTTTTCAGATACCCACTTGACGATTTCTAGCAAAAAGTAACAACATGGTGCACAAAGCGCTGCGGCGCAAGGCAGTGCATTGTGAGCTTGTAGATTTGCTATTTTCACTATAATTTAATGTCTAATCTCTCTTTTTGGGCCGCAGCCTGAAAGGTTTGGGAGCCAATGCTCCAAAGCACAGCCCTCTTGTGACATCTAATAGTTGTATCCCTGGATTTTAATGAATGTTTTTCCATCTACAAGATTCCTCTGATGATGTCACTGTTAGATAAACTTACTTCTGGGCCTTAGTCACCGTCATTATTTTAGCTGAAGTTAGTTCACCATTTAAGCTCTAGAGCCATAGCTGTAACCTCAGCATATTTGCATGATGACTCAGCACAGGCACCTACTTTATACAGCACCTACTACTACTACCACCTTTCCACAAGCTTGTATAGATCTGCAGTTTTCTTTGAATGTTTCGCTGACTGTTTTGTCTATAGTCTGTCTATGGCGCCTATGGCGACATACCCAGAATAGGGAGACTCTAGGTTTCATATGGACTAAAACCGATTTATAATTCCTCTCATAATCATCGAGATAAATTCCAATTCATTTCAGCCTCCTTTTGAGCTCTGACTGTGAGAAACAAATTATACGTCCCTCTGGGGAAGATGAGAAAGAGTAGACCCAAAAATTTCGGGCCCTAAAGCTAGAGGGCCATTGTTCCTCCTCTCTGTACTTCCCTGTCCTGTATTTTTTTCTCTCTCTCTCCTTTCTTTCTCTCTTTTTTATGGCGACCCCTCCCTAGTCCGAGAGTATCAGTCGATGGTTGATGGTTCCACCGGTCGTGCCGGGAGTCATTTCCTTGTTCCCTTCCCCCACACCTCCCTCCCCTCCCTCCCCCCGTACAGTGTGAGCCTTTGTGCTGTGTGGCCACGATTGGTCGGTAACTCGCCTTACCTGCGTGGCACATCCTGTAACTGACACATGAGCTCACCTGAGCACTTAACGACAAAAATAGACATCAACGACACACACTGCCACATCTAGTCTCCTCCCTCTCCCTCTCTCTCTACACACCCGCTAACCCGCAGCAGCGCCTGTGTGTGTGTGTGCTAACCGGCATATTTCCAGAGTCAAGAATGATTCATTCACGTGGGAAGAAGAGGTAAAGATATTAATTGAAAGGTTTTAGCATGCCGCCAACAAAAGGCTTTTTGAACAGCGCCAGAAGAACCTATACTCCCACACACATATTTTCCACCTTTTGAATTTCAGGGGGGGATGGATGCTGATAACGTAAGTCGTATAAGTGAAATGAGCTTCGGCTAGCTCCCTCCTCGAAGGCAAATGAGGGTTTTTATCCATTGCCAGCCAGGAAAATAAATCCCAATTAAATGAATGGAACCTTCAAACAGCCACCACAGACGAAGGCAAATAGCAAAGACAGAACTGGCAGAGGCCCGGTGTTTGTTTAAGGAGGGAGAATTACCCGGCAAATATTAAGCCACACCTATATTTGCCCACCCAGCTCCATTATCCGACGACTCACAGACACACGCAATATGTAGCTTAGCTGCTTTTTTTTGTCCTTCCCTTTTTGTTTAGTCACCGCCCTTTTCTTTCTCCTGGCGTCACAAAAAAGGCCAAACATCAGTCTCAGAGAGTAATGATGAAACCAGAAAGGCTTTGCAAAGGTTGTTTTAAAAAGAAAGAAAAAAAAAAAACACACCATGAAAAGACGTTGCCTTTAGCTTCCTTTGTCGTCACCCCTTGGCATGTACTTTGGTTTTGGTGTTCTAAGCATTATGTTATACTTTAGCTATTGACAAATATCAGATCTACAAGCTCATAGCGCGCCACCAAGTGGTGCGCTATGGGCTTGTAGGTCTGATATTTTTAAATCTTTCAATATATTATTTCAGAAGCAAACATTTTTTAACTCAAATCTTTGCTTCTGGGGGAATCCCTAGGATATGTTTTCAGATGGGGGTCCACAGCCAAATATAGATAATTCTGGTGGTTCTTGGCATGAAATCTGTGTTCCTGGCACAGGAAAAAATAGATTCTAGTGTCAGAAACTAGGATCTAGTGTCAAGAACTAGAATCTAGTGTCAAAAAATTAGAATGTAGTGTCGGAAACTAGAATGTAATGCCCTGAACTTGAAACTAGCGCCAAAAACAAGAATGTAGTATCTGGAACTAGAATCAAGCATTAGAAACTAGAATCTAGTGCCTGCAACTTGAATCTACCGCCGCAAACTAGAATGTAGGGTCAGAAACTAGAATGTAGCGTCAGAAGATAGAATCTAGTTTCAGAAACTAGAATCTAGACTGGACAAAATGGGTAAACCTACAGGCCAAAATGTCAGCTCTCTCTCCATGGGTTTATTGTTCCTGTCCATGCATGGCAAATATCAATACATCCAGTACTACTTGAACTACACTGTGTGGGGCTTTGTGGACGCGACACAAAGTACACAGTAAATTCCTAATAAGTGTATAATTCAGTCCAAAATCGTAACTCTGACAGACAAGTGTACAAATCCAGCCAAATGCCAGTTTTGGTCACATTCGTACACTCCTCCTCCACAGAGTACCGTATTTTCCAGACTATAAGGCACACTTAAAGGCCTTCAATTTCCTCGAAAAACGCCAGTGCGCCTTATAACCCAGTGCGCCTTATAGTGCGGAAAATACGGTAAAAGGAGTTTACTGTGTAGTCGTGTTGGTCGTCCTTTTTTTGCTGCTTGCATGTCTCACTATATACTGTCTCTTCTGGTTTCTCCTTCCACGGTCGCGTACAGGTACTGTAAAAATAAAACATAAAGCTCAGAGGTGATCCTTCCAGCCCGTTGATAGGCGTCTTACCAGACATGGTTAGATGTAATTATTTGTCTCTAATACTGTCTGGTAATGCCGTCCATTAAATGGCATTACCTTCCTACCTGCTCTCTCTCATCTCATTTGTTTCACTCTGTCACTCTTTAACGTGTTGTTAAAAGTGTCCCTCACTCCGTCACCTTTGGCAAGGCAGCACAGTGTATTTATTGACCGTGTACAGTGGATGATGACGCACTGAGGTGATTACGTATAGCGACAGATGGGGTTGGAATTAGACGCCGATAAAACGTATAATGGGAACTATGAGCCTTGCACTGGAAGAATGATTGAATTCTTGGGGTTTCTTCTATGTGGTTTGTGTCAGAGTTCCCTTCTGTTCTGCGGCCGTTCTTCCCCACCCATAATGCCCTTTTAGAACATGATTACCTGCACCTGCTGAATATTTGAGTTTCAATATAAAGGCTGTACATTTTGGAGGGTTAAGTGTGGACCATTAGACCAGTATCTATGTAGAATGTATTAAAATATGTTTTTTTTTTTTTTTTTTTTTCATGTTATGGACAGGTCCATTTTAGCTGTTTTAACTATGACAGTCGTAGCCTCATGTTTCTGAATGTATTACACTGATCTTCATGTGCAAAGTAACTGCATTCATTGCAATATTGTATTGTATCATTGTATTGTATCATGTTATGTACAGAAATCCTGAATAAAAAAAAGCTTAACACTGAAAATAAAAATGGTCTATGTTTCCTGATGTATGTAATAATTCTGTTTGTAGTCTTTCTAAAAAAGGACATTTAACCACCTAAACTCCCTACAAAATAAATTAGTGATGCTATAGAGCAGGGGCTTTGAACCAGTGGTCCTTGAGAGGGTTCCAGGTGACCCCAAGCTAAAGGTAAAAGTTGGTTAACCATGGTGTAACTCTTTGAGAGTGTAAAAATGAAAAATGATAAATGAAATGTTTACACCCTCAAGAGTTAACGTATTCATCATCTAAATTAGCACCACTAAATTGAGAGGTCCACACAAATAGAGAATGTAGAAGACATTTTGATGTTCTGCGAAATCCAGCCTGGGATTGTGGACCAAAACCAAAAGAATTCTTTACTTTTGGGGTCTGTGGGGTGAAAATGTCATCAAATGGTGGTGGCTCGAATGCTGAATAAATAGTGGGCCCTGGTATTTCAAAATGGTTGAAAACCATTGCTATAGAGCAGGGGTTTTCAACAGGTGGTCCGGGGACCACCTGTGGTCCTTGAGAAGGTTCCAGGTGGTCCCCAGGCTAAAGTTGGTTAACCAGATGTAACTCTTGAGAATGTAAAAATGAAACCAAATGGACCCGCAAGGGTCCATTTGGTTTCACTTTTACACTCTCAAGAGTTAAAATATTCATCATCTGAATTAGCACCACTTAATTAAGAAGTTTGCACTGTTTTGTTGGCAAAATCCAGCCTGGAATTGTGGACCAAAACCAAAAGAATTCTTTAAGTTTAGGTCTTTGGTGTGAAAATGTAATCAAACGGTGGCTCAAATGCTGAATAAATAGCGGGCCCTGGTATTTCAAAAATGGTTGAAAACCACTGCTATAGAGTCCAAGAGGTTAAAAACGTTATTTTAGGGATTTTATTATCCACCAGTCCTCCATTTCTCTGGTCATTGTGTTCCTGTAGAACTCTTGCCTTGCTCAGAGCGGAATGCCGTGCCTCCAGTCAGGTGTGTATCAGGTTACAGGCAGTGAACAGAGCTCCTTTTTAAATGCCTCATTTACCCATGAGCCCCCCACCCCTACCCCTGCCCCAACCCCCGCCCCTACCCCCCCCCCAATCAGCTAAGCCTTCATTGTGTCCTAGAAGAACAGGGGTTTTCAACAGTGGTCCGGGGACCACCAGTGAATTACTTCTAGTCCCGACAGCATAAAGTACTTTGAGTTTTCAACAATCTGTATTAAAAATCTTTTAGAAATAGCAGATCTACAACAGGGCTTGACAATAACACTTGCCCACTTGCCCGGGGCAAGTAAAAAAAATGATGGGGCAAGTGAAGACTGCTACCTGGTTGCCCGATCGGGCAAGTGTGCAACGTAGTGCAATATAACACAACACAAGATAAATTAGTCTTGAAGGCAATCATTGCAATCTGCCTCTGTGTCTTTCCCTATGTCTACTATCCACAATTCCAGGGATTTGGGAAACAAAACAGGCAAATAAACATACAGATCAAAATGACCATTAATCTTCTACATTCTCTAGTTTGTAAGACTTGGGATAATTAAGATGATGAATTATAATCTTGAGAGAGTAAAAAAGAAACCAAATGGACCCGCAGGGTCCATTTGGTTTTGATATTTACACTCTCAAGAGTTACAACTGGTTAACCAACTTAACTGGGGACCACCTGGAACCCTCTCAAGGACCACTGGTGGTCCCCGGACCACCTGCTGAAAACCACTGGTTTAAAGCACCCAAGTAGGAAGTAAACTTAAATGCAAAATATACAATATATTTTTGGGGGGCAAGTGACCATGACCTGAGGGCAAGTAGAACCTGACTTGCACCTGCCCGATGGGCAAGTGCCTCTGAGACCTTAGTGTCAACCCCTGTACAAGCGTGCAGTGTGCTGCACCGCCACACGTTGTGGAAAAAGTAGGAAATGAGATGTAGTAGTGGAGAAGAACTAATATTATTGGAAACTGGAAATACTCAAGTACAAGTACCTCAAAATTATACAGTAGTGGTCCCTGAGAGGGTTCCAGGTGGTCCCCAGCTGAGTCGGTTAACCAGATGTAACTCTTGAGAACGTAAAAATGAAACCAAATGGACCCTTGCGGGTCCATTTGGTTTCATTTTTACACTCTCAAGAGTTAAAAATATTCATCATCTGAATTAGCCCAAGTCTACACAACTAGAAGAAGATGGACAAAAGCAAAAGAAATCTTTAGTGTTTGGGGTCTGTGGGGCTAAAATGTCCTCAAATGGTGGTCCGTGGCTGAAATTCTGAATAAATGGTGGGCTCTGGTATGAAAAAGGGTGAAAACCACTGTCCTAGAACAGTGGTTCCCAAAGTGGGGTCCGGTGCCCCATGAGTCCTTGGGAAACTTCCAGAGCCCCCCCCCCCCCCCCCCCCCCCCCCCCCCCCCCCCCATGGCTAAATGATCATTTGGAACCAAATGGACCCTTATGGGACTGTACGAATGAGTAGTAATAAGGAGGGCTGTTGAATGATTCAAGTTTTCAATCAGATTAATCATGGCTTCAAAATTAATTTAATCGTGATTAATCACCATTCGAACTACGTCCAAAATATGTTTTCCTGTACAGCATTTTAACATTTAAAAAAGACAAATGATCTAGGAAAAAAAATGTTTTTTTTATATATTTATCAAAATATGTGGTCTACAAACCCCCAATGCTAATGCTTGCTATACCTATGGCTCTGGTTACAGGGAGACACACAGCTATATGTCTCCCTAAAACCATGCTCTACCCATTTGTTTCTATGAGAAAATACTCAGTGAGAGTCAGTGTGCACATGAGTTAATTGCATTATATGTTTTACATCAAATGAATCAACAAAATGAATTAAGGCCATTAACTCATTATTTTAAGAGCCTTACTAATAGTGCTAATAAGTGTCATTATGGGGGTCCATGACATGAAAAAGGTTGGGAACCATTGTCCAGGCAAAGCCCTGGCGACATGACCTGCTGGATAAGTCCAAGTAGCACAATGAGGGACACAGGTACTAATGCTAATGGTACAGTATTACCATTGGTGGAAAACGTACTCACATTCTGAACATTCTGGACTAAAAGTATCATTGTGGAACTACTAAGTAAAAAGTTTAGAATTCAAATTGCACTTGAGTGAAATTGGTACTTCTAGTTCCTACAGTATGAAGTTTTTTTGAGTTTTCAACTGCATTAAGAAATCTTTCCAAAATAGCAGGGGGGGGAGAAATATTATGAGTGCAGTGGGTTTGTTGAAATACACTCCAAATGCCCACATTGAATAGATACAGTAACTGTAAATTGCATCTATCTTAACACAAAGTCAATCTTCTATTTTATATATTTTGTGTGCCCTAGCGGGTCCATTTGGTTCCATTTGTACACTCTCAGAAAAAAGGAAACTCATAAAATATAACATTTCACCATGCTAATGATTTTTTTCTGACCTCCATTTCTAGGAAAACACCGAATGGGGAACTTTTTTACCATGTCCACACAACATCTCTAAGCTATATTAATGACAGTATAATATTGAAAATGACTGGAATTTCCATTTAAGACATGTGCATGCACACTTGCATTTGCATGCGCTATTAAAACAAGTATAGCATATTGAGAAAGATTGTTTACAATGCCTAACTGTATCCATAGAAGCAAAAAAAAAAAAAAAACATACGGTACGCCTACTTTTGCCCCAAAAATATTTTCGATGTGAGAAGTGGGGGGACGCCCACCCCCCCAGTTTGTCCCCCCTCCACTACAACCCTGACCCCCCCCCTCTCTCTCTCTACATCCCCCCACCCTCTCTCTCATCCACACAAACACACACACATAAATTGCAGGCCTATTTGTGTTTGATTAGGTCTCATAGCCTGGGAGTTCAATTGACTGCATGGTTAAATGCAGCTATCAGGAACGAAACACAAAGACAAAAAACATTCGGCCATTTACCAACTAGAACAGGCTCCTCGAGGCGCACCATTAGTCTCTTAGAGTAAGTGCTACTGCAAAGAAATAGGAGAGAAAAGGGACGGTCCAATCTGGGACTTAATTGAATGAATAACGTTATTTTATCCGAGGGGTTTACTTTACATTGACTTGTCTGCCTTTTGGTTTGCCATCAGCCTTACTATATGACAAGAAATAAGGTGCCCTTCAGCTAAACATAAAAAACAATATTGTTAGCATGACGTTGAAGCCAAGATGAACTGCACTAGCTAGCTAATAGTTTAGTCAGTGGTTGCCATTAGTAGAGGCTATAACCTATAATAAGTAATGTTATAACAAGCCATTTGTAGAAAAGGCATGCACAGTTTACAGTGCTTAAAGTGAATCCTTTAGAAAAAGTGAGTCTGTTAGAAAATCCAAACCAAATTACTAAATTAAAAATTAACATTACAAGTGATTTCTCCAGATTTTCAACATTTTACTATATCATTAATATAGCCTACCTTAGAGATGTGTGGACATAATAAAAAAAAAAACTCTCCCCATTCTGTGTTTCTAGAAATGGAGGTCTGAATAAAGTCATGGTGAAAGTTTATGACATCATCAAGTTGTGTTTCACCATGTTAATGATTTTTCTTTTTGGGCCTTTATTTTGAGAGCGTAAAAATGTACGCTCTCAGGAAAAAAATGTTGAAAATGGGTGGAATGTTGAAAATGGGTGGAAATCCCCATTAAGGACGGCAACAGAGGGTTCATTCAGATTTTTTTCAAAAGACAATAGAAACGCAATCCTAGAAGCTCACAACATGTTGATCATAAAGAAAATCTATTAGCAGTCTTTCACTATTCTTTGATATGTAAACCAAAAAACTAACTACGAAACCAAACACCCTTATTCAACGAAAAGAACACGTGACTTTCAGCATGCAAGGCAAGGGCAGGGAGCAGGGGAGAAATCCTGCTTTGTCATCCTGCGGGAGAACAGGACGAACAGAGAACTAAACGGACAGCGCCGGGGCCACTTGAGCGGCGGCCATCTTGAACGAGGCGTCTGTCTGTGACATCATCACAGACCGCGGCATGGCATTGCTACATTCCAGACAACGTGGAGAGAGAGCGCTTGTGAAAGGATTCCAGCGCTGGTCTGTGCATGCATGCTCCCCGTCCGACCAGATTCCTACGCACCTACCACTCCACTGAGGAGTGTTATAGGGCTTAAGTTCAATTGAGTTCAGGGGCGGATGTAACATTTCCCAATTGGGGGGGGGGGGGGGGCAAGAGAAAATAGTATGGGTGCGGCTTCATCGATTTTCATTTTACTGGACTTTTATTAGGCAAGTAACGTATCAATAATAACATCAGTTGTTGTTGAAGTTGCAACAGACACGCAGCATGCATAAAGCTAAAGGTCTGACTCAGAGAGTTTTCTGTTTTCAAATGATGAAATGCTGTTGGTTTAGTGGTGAGTGCAGTGGTGACACAACTGCAGTAGCATTAGTAGTGTTTCAAATCATTTTAAATATAAGCTCTTTAATTTTAAATAACTTGGGTTGTTTTGCATGCCATTGCGTTTGGTGGGGCAGTCTGGGCTTTTAGGGGGGCATTGCCCCCCCATGCCCATGCCTAGATCTGCCACTGATTGAGTTTGCCAGTGAGGTGGAACAGCAGCAGAGGAGCCGGGGCCAGGGCTAAACCGGTGTAACATAGTGTAACGTAGTAGTAGCTACAGGGGTGGGGTGTGACGTGGTAGAGGCCCGGGGCGGCTGGGTGGGCGGGCGGCGCGCTGTCACGCACCCACCCCAGGAGGGAACTCCTTTAAGTGGTGAGCCAGAGGCTTTGAAAAGAGCCAAACCGCAGGTGGAACTGTACAATACTTGTCAAAGAGTCATTTGGACTAGTAAACTATAGGTCGTATATAGATCAGTGTTTTTCAACCTTTTTCATCCCAGGGCTATTTCATACCAGTCTAATTATTCAGCATTTGAGCCACGGAATACCATTGGATGTCATTTTAGGCCCCACAGACCCCAAAAATAAAGGTTTTCTGTTTTCTGTTTTTGTCCACAATTCCGGGCTCGATTTCAGAAACAAAACAGTCAAAACATACAGATCAAAATGACCATTAATCTTCTACATCCTCTAGTTGTGTAGACTTGGGCTAATTCAGATGGTGAATATCTTAACTCTTATGAGCGTAAAAATGAAACCAAATGGACCCTTGTGGGTCCATTTGGTTTCATTTTTACGCTCTCAAAGAGGTACATCTGATTAACCAACGTTCCATTTAGCTGGGGACCACCTGTTGAAACCCCCTGCTATAGATGTAGTAGTAACGTGTGGTAGTAGTAGCCACTATCAGGAATACTGAAGACAGCCGGATTACAAAATAATCTTGTGTCTTCCATGAGAAAGGCAATACATTTAAGGTGAAAAGTAAAACCAAAATGCACTAAACCGTGGCGAGTTGGACAGAATCAGCCACTTCTCTTGTGTACCGTTGGAATGAGGCCAAGCCGTCGGAAAACAAAGGATCCTGTTCTACAATAGTGGCAGTTATGTCTGAATAATAAGCTCATGTGTGTCTTCATTGCGCTAATCTTCTGACTGGGTTAGCAGCTTTGCAACCAGGTGTGTCTGTGTTTAGAATGGCGGCCCAAAACGCTCCAGTCGCCAAGGGAACCGTACACACAAAGAGTGATGCTTTTTTAAGAAGTGCTGCTGATCCCTGAATATCTAGGCATGGGCATGGGGGGGCAATGACCCCCTAAATGCCCTAACTGCCCCACCAGAACACGATGGCATGCAAAACAACCTAAGATATTTCATAGTAAAGTGCCTATATTTAAAATGATGTGAAACACTACTACTGCTACTAACTAACTACAGCTGTGTCACCACTAAACCAACAGCATTTCATCCTGGAAAACAGAAAACTCTCTGAGTCAGACCTTTAGCTTTATGCATGCTGCGTGTCTGTTGAAACTTCAACAACTGATGCTATTATTGATGCTTTACTTGACTAATATACTGTAAGTCCTGTAACTGAAAATGGTATGGGTGTGACTTCGTCACCCGTGGCGCTAAGCGACACAGGCGATGAATAGAAGCCGCACCCATGCCATTTTCTCCTGCCCACCCAATAGGGAAATGTTAAATCCGCCCCTGCTTAATATTTTGTTATCATCCTTGATGCGCACACACAGCACACCCATTGTGTTTTCAAGCTCTGCAAAACCAGATCCTCAAGCTTGTTTTCTTTATATAAGCTTTATACAACGATGCTGCTTTTTTTTCAACCAAGGTACATGTTTTAGGTTGCTATTAGAGAAATTTAAAGGCCCTGATACAGTAGCAATATGTTGATCAATATCAACTAACAATGTCAACATCAAGAGGCAACATGATGAGACACATGGCAACAGTTGTTTTTGAGCAACAGGCAACACCTCCCATTAAGATGCATTGTTTTGGTAAAACAAAAAAAAAAAAAAACAATGTTATAAGACTAAGTATTATTAAAATATAATTCAATTTGTTTTTACAATTTGTTTTTGGTTGGAATTGAATCATTTTCAGCCAACAGTTTTTCAGCAGCCATGTGAAGCAGCAGTCATGTTTTCAGAAAGGTTTATCTGTGGGAGCCTGGGTGAAAAGGATCACGTGACTTCAATGAGGGCTGTTGTCGACCAGTAGAGGGCGCTGATGATCTGACTTTTCTAAACCAACCAGATGCTGATCATTTTGTTTTGATAAGTGAAAAGTCAACGTTGATAATTGACGTTGCTTGTTAATTTTTATCCCACGATTTTGTACCCCATTTTTTCACCCAGTGGCAATTTCTAATGTTATCCTGGGCTCTACACACCCTCTGCCAACCTGGGGAGACAGCGGCCAGGCCTCATGCTTCCTTCAATGCATGAGGAGTCAAAGCTGCCTTCTTTTCACCTGACAGGAGGGAGTTTCCCTGGTTGAACTTAGCGTGTGGAAATAACATGTTATTCCAACCAGTTCCAGTCCTCTCCATCAGGCACCCCGGCTGGCCAGGTTGAGGCAGTTTAGAGCCCAGGATTACTGTTTTTGTGAGGGTATCTACTAGGCCCGGGACTTTAGCGCGTTAATTGAGACTAATTAATTACAGAAAATATAGCGCGTTATAAAAAATAACGCATTTATTCGCACCTTTTCTTTGTCCACCATTGGAACGGAACGTTTGTCACTGATGGCCCATTCACACCATTGAAGTGGAACGTTTCTCACTGTATCACCGTTTCACACCTACCCAATATGCTAACGCACACGGAAGCGGCAGTCCACCCGGAGTCACGACATTGAGCAGTCAGAAACTGAGCGCTTGAGCGCTGTTCAAATGGCCTGAATAGGGACAAACTGCAGTTGAAGTCAATGTAGAAGAATCGCCATTGGTCTACTAGCTCTATGGAGTAAACGTAACTCAGTCTATACTCTAAAGCTCCGTCCGCCTCGTCGTCCTCTTCCCCGCAGCAAAAACAAAACAAAACAACTCGCAACATGAACAACAAACCAGATGAGCAAGCATTACTCGGCCCCGTTGATGGCAAATTTAGATTTAAGCAAAGAACGGATGGAAGCGTGGACAAAAAGCAGTTCATGCAACAAAGAATGTGCATACCATCGCAGCAGTTCGAGCCTCAAATCACATCCAACATGTTGGAGCTAGTGTTACTGTCCCCGTTTCGTAGAAATCTATGTAGAAGAGCCGCCATTGGACTGACCCCGTGAAGAGAAGGGAGCTTGGGTAAGTCTTTCTGCATTCTGGCTAGTACCAGAGCGACGTTGAGGTGTCCGACATTCAATGGCTTGAATAGGGACAAACTGGAGTTGGCGACCGGCGCTCATCAGTGCAGCTGGAGTCGAGTTCATATTGGCTGTAGCCGTGTGTGTGTGTGTGTGTGTGTGTGTGTGTGTGTGTGTGTGTGTGTGTGTGTGTGTGTGTGTGTGTGTGTGTGTGTGTGTGTGTGTGTGCGCGCGCTCAGATGATCAACTGACGTGGGCTTTGGGCAAACGGTTTGATCATAGTAGCCTAGTTCAGAGTAGTTCACTTCACTGTGTTTATCTGACACTAAATTGCATGATAATAATGACTGCTAAATGTACGCAAATGTATGCTCCAGAACAATCAGCGCTGTGTGTGTGGCACTGCCAGTATTTTATTTATTTTGCCCAGAGTCAATTATTGTACTGGACTGACTGAGAAAATGCTAACGTTTGTACTTGAATTTGGTAAATAAGAAGAAGAAAAAAAGAAAAGAGGAAAGCTTTGGAATTGGGGAATCTTTTTGAATCGAGAATTAAAAAAAAAAAATCTAGAAATCTAGTTTTTGGATCGAATCGTGACCCAGAAAATTGATACTGAATTGTATCGTGGGACACCCACAGATTCACAGGCCTAGTATTCAGTTCATTGCTTCACTCATTCAGTTCATTGCTTCACTCATAATATAATAATAATAATAATAATAATAATAATAATAATAATAATAATAATAATAATAAATTCAGTTCAAAAATGTGCTTTCTCACTTTTCTCAGGTAAATAATAATATGCGATTAAAATGAGATTAATTGAGATTAATTAATTATTGAGCCTCTAATTAATTAGATCAAAATTTTTAATCGAGTCCCACCCCTAGTATCTACCCTAGGGGACACGGGGAGAACATGCAAACTCCACACAGAAAGGCCCTTTCACCAACCCCACCTCAGGTATGGGCACTGATGACGTGGAGGAGGAGACACGCCGCCAACACCCACATCGAATCGAACCCAGGACCTTCTAGCTGTGAGGCGACAGCACTGACGACTGTGCCACTGTGTCACCGACGTTGCTTGTTGATATTGATCAAAAAATTGCTAGGTGTATCAGGGCACTAAACACTAAAGTTTACACACTAAAGTTGCCTCTAATACCTTTAACAACAGCACAAGGTGGGTTCAAAACTGGCCTCCATACGATGGTTGCATACATGTACAGTATGTCCAATTTTTAGCATTTATTCCCAAAAGACTGAGGTTTCACAGAGGGAGAGAGAGAGAGAGAGAGAGAGAGAGAGAGAGAGAGAGAGAGAGAGAGAGAGAGAGAGAGAGAGAGAGAGAGAGAGAGAGGGAGAGAGAGAGAGAGAGAGAGAGAAATAGCATTGTCCTTCTTGCGGTTTTTTGGATTTGTGTCAAAACCAGTTTTAGTGAAACTCGACTTTGAGCGCGACGACGACGTCCCCCATCTTGTATGTCTCACCTAGGGTGGGATGGATTGGCTCAAGAACCATGGGAAAAAGCAGCTTTCCCCTGCAGACCCCCCACCCTATCCCCACCCTTATCCCCACCCTCTCTGTGCAGAGGTAATTCTGTAAGGAAATCATGAATAGTGAGAGAGAGAAAAAGAGAAAGAGAGACAGGGGCGGATGTAACATATCCCATTTGGGAGGGGGGCAAGAGAACGTGTTGGAGGGGCAAGAGAAAATGGTATGGGGGCGGCATCATCGCCCGTGTCGCTTCGCGCCACGGGCGATGAAGCCGCCCCCATACCATTTTGCGGTTACAGGACTTTTATTAGGCAAGTATAAGCATCAATAATAACATCAGTTGTTGTTGAAGTTGCAACAGACACGCAGCATGCATAAAGCTAAAGGTCTGACTCAGGGAGTTTTCTGTTTTCAGTGATGAAATGCTGTTGGTTTAGTGGTGACACAGCTGTAGCAGTAGTTCAAATCATTTTAAATATAAGCACTTTAATTTGAAATATCTTGGGTTGTTTTGCATGGCATCGTGTTTGGAGGGGGCAGACTGGGTATTTAGGGGGGCATTACCCCCCCATGCCCATGCCTAGATCCGCCCCTGGAGAGAGAGAGAGAGCCAAAGAGACCCCATTGAAAACGGGTCTTTCTTTACATTGTAACTTAACTCCATTCCTTCCCCTATAACACCTTGACAAGGAGAATCCTTCCAAATAATGGGTTGTGCAGGGACACCATTGCTGCAGGCAGCACCCCTGTAATTGCAAAACTACTTCCTGGTGTGAGACCAAGGCGGTTGAGATGACATGGGAATGGGCCTGTCTCCAAAGACACACACACACACACACACACACACACACACACACACACACACACACACACACACACACACACACACACACACACACACACACACACACACACACACACACACACACACACACACACAGTGTCACCGCCCAGCCACCAGGCCCGCCCATCCCACTGGCTCACGTACACACCTACACACATACACACACATACACACGCACATGTTTGTATTACTAAACTTGTGAGGACTTAAAGGGGAACTCCACCCATTTTCAACATTTTACTATGTCATTAAATAGAGATGTTTTGTGGACATGATGCAAAGGTCCCCTCATTATGTGTTTGTGTGTCTGAAAAAAAAAATCATTAACATGGTCAAACACAACTTGATTGATGATGTCACAATTTGTGTCTCACCACGTTAACAATTTTTCTTTCAGATCCTTTTTTTCCTGAGGGTACCAAATGGAACCAAATGATCCACTAGGGTCCATTTGGTTCACATTTGTACCCTCTCCGGAAATTTTTGAAAATAGGTAGAATTCCCCTTTAAAGGAACAGAAGAAGAGGGGGGTCCCGCACACTGTCTTCACAAGTTTTATTTAGGCAAACAACGTTTCGGTCTGAACGGCCTTCATCAGGTATCCCTAACCGATACCTGATGAAGGTTGTTAGGCCCGCATCATCTCATCCTGATTGGACGGAAGGTTATTCCCCAAAAGCCCATACTGAAACTAACTCAATCATAATTGGAGGAATGGATTAAAAAAAACACTTTTTATCCCTAGGCCTTGGTGCACGTGCTGTTGGTCTGATTGGTCAAATCACCAAAATCACTGAACGCTCCCATTATTTATTTTGTTTTTTGTCCACCACAAAAGTTTGTATATATCAGTATTGGTTGATATTTGTATGGAAAATATCACAGGGGTTGACACTAAGGTCTCCGAGGCACTTGCCCATCGGGCAAGTGCAAGTCAGGTTCTACTTGCCCTCAGGTCATGGTCACTTGCCCCCCAGGTTCCAGGTGGTCCCCAGTTAATTTGGTTAACCAGATGTAACTCTTGAGAACGTAAAAATGAAACCAAATGGACCCTTGCGGGTCCATTTGGTTTCATTTTTACACTCTCAAGAGTTAAAATTCATCTTAATTAGCCCAGGTCTACACTGTAGAAGATTAATGGTCATTTTGATGTGTGTTAATTTGCCTGTTTTGTTTCCCAAATCCAGCCTGGAATTGTGGATAGCTAGAAAGCAGAGGCAGAGGCAAACAGAGGCAGAGTGCAATGACTGCCTTCAAGACAAATTTATCTTGTGTTGTGTTATAGTGTACTATGTTGCACACTTGCCCGATCGGGCAACCAGGTAGCAGTCTTCACTTGCCCCACCATTTTTTTTTTACTTGCCCCGGGCAAGCGGGCAAGTGTTAGTGTCAACCCCTGTATCAGGATATTGGATATCGATAAAAAGACATCTCTATTCCTAAGTCCTGACCATGTACATTTCTCAAATGTTGCTACACTAGTAGTTCAGACATGCTTCTACTTTGATGCTGCAGCTGTTTCCCTACAGACAGACACTTGCTTCGTCCTGCAGGCGGTCCAGAACTTTGTTGTTGTCAACAAATCGTGAAAAGCAAAACATTCGCCGGGCTCAGGAAAGGCGGTGCTAATTTGTGTAAACCAAAATATGTTTTAATCACGAAACACAAGAAAATGGTGCAGACATTTGGTCCTCGCAAGTATAGGAATACAACACACACACACACACACACACACACACACACACACACACACACACACACACACACGCTCAGACATTAAATAAGAGATACTCATGCACACACATATGCCCTTGCAGGTGCAGACACACACACACACACACACACACACACACACACACACACACACACACACACACACACACACACACACACACACACACACACACACACACACACACACACACACACAGAGAGTCTTGGCAGATGGCGGGCTGAAGGAATCGCTGGGGCTGTAAAACAAACCTGTTCTCATTGTCCAGCTCCGCGGCACTTTGCACAGTGTGTCTATCAGATGGCGGCTCTTTATCAAGGTGTGGCTGACACTGGGCTCAACACCAGACAAACACAAAGCACAAGAAATAATACATGGGGTCTGCACCGGCCTTCTATGCCAAAGACCCCTTTAGACCAGTGGTTTTCAACCTTTTTGATACCGGGGCCCACTATTTATTCATGATTTGAGTCACGGACGACCACCATTTCAGGGCAGGGTTTTGCAAACAAAACAGTGTAGACTTCTTACCGGTAATTAAGTGGTGATAATTCAGATGATGAATATTTTAACTCTTGAGAGTGTAAAAATGAAACCAAATGGACCCGCAAGGGTCCATTTGGTTTGATTTTTACATTCTCAAGAGTTACATCTGCTTAATCAGCTTTCCATCATTTAGCCTGGGGACCACCTGGAACTCTCCCAAGGACCACTAGTGGTCCCCGGACCACCTGTTAAAAACCCCTGGTTTAGAGCAGTGATTTTCAACCTTTTTGATACCGGGGCCCACTATTTATTCATGATTTGAGCCACGGACGACCACCATTTGAGGAGGTTTTAGCCACACAGAGCCCAAAACTAAGATTTCTTTTGCTTTCGTCCACAATCCCAGGCTGGATTTGGGAAACAAAACAGTCAAACATAGAGATCAAAATGACCTCAGATGATGAATATTTTAACTCTTGAGGGTGTAAACATGAAACCAAATGGACCCACAATAAGGGTCAGGCATGAGAATCTAGTGTCATAAACTAGAATTGAGTGTCATAAACTAGAATCTAGTGTCAGACACTAGAATCTAGTGTCATAAACTAGAATATAATGTCAGAAAATAGAATCTAGTGTCAGAAACTATAATCTAGTGTCAGAAACTGAAATCTGGTGTCAGACACTAGAATCTCGTATCATAAACTGGAATCTAGTGTCCTAAACTAGAATCTAGTGTCCTAAACTAGAATCTAGTGTCCTAAACTAGAATCTAGTGTCCTAAACTAGAATCTAGGGTCATAAACTAGAATCTAGTGTTAACAACCTGGTATATAGGGGGTATACGCCAACTACACACGCCTCATGATGAGATGATCCAATCCATAATTGTACGGTTGCATGGATGCGTGTTAGAAAAGACGCCCCTCCCTGTCAATTATCAGGCAGTCGGGAGGAAGAGGAGATTATGGTTAATTGCCAACTGTGGTTGGAGTCTGGGCGGGAACCTGGGTTATCACATCACAGAGACAGGGAGTGTGATTAGTGGGTTTTCCATACGGGGAGACAAATGTTGCTCAACTGCATGCGTTGGCAGTGCATCCCAGTAACTTCCCAATATAACTTTTATTATCAGTATGCCAAGAATAGCACATTCATGAGAAATTCGGTTGTGTGAATTCGAAAGCATTTCATGGCATATTCAATAATACAATAATAATAATAACTTCCCAATGTATGAATGAATGGACCATTGTAAACGC
Source organism: Benthosema pterotum (assembly GCA_039105355.1). Taxonomy (NCBI): domain Eukaryota; kingdom Metazoa; phylum Chordata; class Actinopteri; order Myctophiformes; family Myctophidae; genus Benthosema; species Benthosema pterotum. Next base: position 50,026,282 of record CM076968.1, read on the forward strand.
TTTGAGTATACACGCTGTGCATAGAAAAGCGCTATAAAAATACAAAATCCATTATTATTATTAATAATAATAATACAATAATTTGGGTGTAATGAGTGACAAAATAATACAGTAAGTCAGGAAGTCACTATAACACACACACACACACACACACACACACACACACACACACACACACACACACACACACACACACACACACACACACACACACACACACACACACACACACACACACACACACACACACGTTATGAATCTTAAAACTACGTAAGGCTACTAATGTAATTGCTAAAGTTGTTTGCTGTAGTTAGGCATATAAGGCAGTGTGCTCTCACCTTTGCCCTGACCTCATCAAACCCTGTACACAAAAGACACGCTCCATTCATGACCAGTACAGAATTCATTCCACATGACACCCCCCCCCATGCCAAAGCACAAGCACACGAGCACCAAAGTTGTGCCTTAATGTTATACATAATATTTGCCAATTTATAAAGGTTTACAAGTCCTTCAAAGTATATTCACTAATTTCACTTTCAGTTCAAATATCACTTATTTTTTATTACCTCACTTTAGCATAACTCCCTACTATGTGTCTGACCATATTTGCTGGACATGCTTTCGGCCCGTTGCACCTCCCCCTACTGTAGAGCATGTGCATGTGCACATGCTCTTGTTACCAGGGCACACCTTTTTTTTTTTTTTTCAAAATCTCCCAAATCACGGATTTGGCTGACTCTGACCGGCACTTGAAAGGGTACTGCGGTTTTCAACCAGTGGCCCTTGAGTGAGTTCCAGTTAAATATGGAAAGTTGGTTAACCAGACCTCTTTTTTTTAAAATAAATTTTATCCCCACGATTTTGCAACCCATTTTTAATCACCCAGTGCCAATTCCTAATGTGATCCTGGCCTCTACAAATCCTCTGCCAACATGGGGAGGCAGCGGACAGGCCTCATGCTTCCTTCAATGCATGAGGAGTCAGGTTGGAGGTACCATGTGGAAGGAACACGTTATTCCAACCCTTGCCTGTCCCCTCCATCAGGTGCCCCGGCTGGCCAGGTGGAGGCAGTTTAGAGTCCAGGATTACTGCATGTTTTTGTGAGGGTATCTACCCTAGGGGACACAGGGAGAACATGCAAACTCCACACAGAAAGGCCCTTTCACCAACCCCGCCTCGGGTATGGGCACTGATGATGCGGAGGAGCGGACACGCCGCCAGCACCCAGAGCGGCGTCTCTAGAGGGAATCAAACCCAGGACGTTCTAGCTGCGAGGTGACAGCACTAACCACTGTGCCACCGCCATGCTCCCGACTTTGCCCCTTTTCTATGTCTGGACACAATACGTTGGAAGGCCAACAACAAATCCATTTTGATTGACAGGCTGTTTCTCGTGTTACTCCCTATAGGGTTCACGGCAGACGAAAGGATTACTGGCAATTAATATTGAATGACGTTAAACGCAGGTAGAGGGCCAATGTGGGACACTTATCCTCGAGTGGTATGTGTTGGGTTGATTGTATGGCTTGTTTTCCGATATAATTATAGCAACGGTTGCCTAGGGGCCCATTGCCAGGGCAACCAGTGATTGTTTACACTGGACCCGTCAAGTGTGTGCCCACATTGACCGATGGAAGATGGGCCATGCAGGGGACTGTTCAGTTTCCACTGAACAGCTTGCAAAAGTTTTCACTGGAATACGTTTGGGCGGAGGAAGTGGAGGATTAGATGGGAGGAGGTTGCATGCATTTTTTTTTTGGCTGACCATGAAGTGAGTAAGTAAGTGACCCTCTTCAGTTCTAGAAAAACAGCAGTCAATAAGGTCAAATTTCACCCCATTTGGCAGCCAGAATGCCAAAATGCCACATTCATGTACAGTCCATGTGTTTATTTTTTTGTCGCCTTATATGTGCTAAAACTTCTGGTTTGTATTGACGTGGGAAAAATCCTACACCTATAAACTAAAAAACTTCAAGACCAATGAAAGACCACTACACCCTTTGCTGTGATGGGTGGACAACTTAGAGAATTCAATCCAAGCATGTGCAGTGTGTACGGCAGGATCCAACGCAAGCCAACGCAACTGCAGAGTGCAGAGCGCTCTCCTTTCAATGTATTTCAAGTCTATCTCCACTCAATCTACAGAATTGGATATAGCCTCTGTGTTCTCTGCTCTGTTAACCCGTTACAGGGCCGAGACAGCCAGACAGACAGGCAGGCAGACAGACAGGTGGACAGGCGGACAGACGTCCACCTCTCTCTCTCTCTCCCTCTTTGGCCGACGGCCAGGCCCCAATGGAAATTCTCGATTCTCCCCAGACGGCGTGGCGGGCGATCGGTGGCAGCCAATGACGTCATCCGAGTGTTGGGTTGAGCCCAGCAGCCCTGAGGGTGACGCTGGGCTGACGGCTCCGCCGGAGCCAGACGTCGCAGGGACACGACGAGTGAAGGAGGAGGAGGTGGAGGCGCGCCGGTGTCCCAACGGGACATCATCATCATCACAGCAGCAGGGGGACACAGAGGAGTCAGGAGGACGAGGTGATGCTTTAAGCAGGCCGAGCCGCAGCAGCGCAGCGTTGAATGAGGACGTAACGTCACCAGACGAAGGTCCAGAAGAGGAGGAGGGAACAGAGAGGTCCCGGGGGTCCCGGGGTCGGGGCAGGGCGGAGGAAGAGGAAGAGGAGGAGGAGGAGGACGAGGGCAGGAGCAGTGATGGAGGGCCAGGTGTGTGTGGGGAAAGGTGGGCTGTCTCATCATGATTCAAATGATTATACATCTGAGTGCTTAAAGGGCCATCTCACCTCTTTTGCAACTAGAGCTTATTTTAACCATGTTTACGACTAATGGAACTAGAGCTGCAACGATTAATAGCAATCAAATCGATTATTCAATTGTTGTTAGTAGTATTTTAGTCATCGATTAATCGGTATGACATGTTTTTACCCATTTTCCCCACTTAACCATAGTTAAGTGTTAAGTGTAACAAAGTCCACACATTTTAATCATTTTACTGTCCTGATTTAAAATACATATACAGCATGCTGTAGGACTTGATAAAAAAGCTGAAAAAAAATCATCACCATGGTGAAACACAACTTGACATGACATGTCTTGACATCATCAAGTTCTGTTTCACCATGTTAATTTTACTCTGAGGACCTTGTGTACAGACATTTGTATACTCTCAGGATTTTTTTGGAAAATGGGTGGACTCTCCCTTTGAGGTGGTAGATGAAGTATAATCCTATTAATTGATGAATCGGTTAAATAATCAGCCGATGAATGGACTATGAAAATAAACCATTCGTTGCAGCCTTAAATTGAACACTTCCTTTGGGTTTTTATGTATGCAATATAGTTATAGTAGTTATTTTAGTTATGAAGGGACGTTCATGAACATACAAAGTCAGACCTCCAGAACACCTCTCCTCTCTGTGGAGAGGCTGCATGGAGGTGCAGGGCTTGACACTAACACTTGCCCGCTTGACAGGGGCAAGTAAAAAAAATGGTGGGGCAAGTGAAGACTGCTAACTGGTTGGGGCAAGTGTGCAACTTAGTGCACTATAACACAACACAAGATAAATTTGTCTTGAAGGCAGTCATTGCACTCTGCCTCTGTGTCTTTCCCTGCTTTCTAGCTATCTCTACCTATCTCTCTCCCAGGTCCATTTGGTTTCAAACTATCATTTTGCTGGGGTCAGGGACCACTGGGTCTGTGACCACGATGGGCTAATTAAGATGATGAATTTTAACTCTTGAGAGTGTAAAAATGAAACCAAATGGACCCGCAAGGGTCCATTTGGTTTCATTTTTACGTTCTCAGGAGTTACATCTGGTTAACCAACTTAGCTGGGGACCACCTGGAACCCTGTCAGGGACCACTGGTGGTCCGCGGACCAAGTAGGAAGTAAACTTAAATGCAAAATTTACAATATATTTTTGGGGGGCAAAGTGACCATGACCTGAGGGCAAGTAGAACCTGACTTGCACTTGCCCAATGGGCAAGTGCCTCAGAGACCTTAGTGTCAACCCCTGAGGTGTGACATTCATGTTTGTGACCTCATGAACATCCGTTCATAACTAAAAGATATTTAAAAATATAATACAAAAAACTATATTACACACATAAAAATCCCAAGAAAGTGTGCTTTGTGTCCTAAACATTATTAAAATAAGCAAAATTGCCCAATTTTTACGTTTATTGTTCGCTACTCACCCCATGGAAGAGTTGACTCCTCCATGGGTGCTATTTAGGATGCATCATGTAAAGGTTTAGGGTCAGGTTTGGGGCCGGGCTACTGGGGAAAAAAGCAGATCTACAACAGCACACGCCCACAGCTTGTAGGTCTGCAATTTTTGGCTTGGGTTACTTACAGTACCACTACCAGTATAGCTAAAATCAAATGACCAAAAATGATTAAACAAAATCACCGTCCTATGATGACATCCACAGTACAGTATAATCCAACTGTAGTGTGTGTGTGTGTGTGTGTGTGTGTGTGTGTGTGTGTGTGTGTGTGTGTGTGTGTGTGTGTGTGTGTGTGTGTGTGCGTGTGTGTGTGTGTGTGTGTGTGTGCGTGTGTGTGTGTGCGCGTGTGTGTGTGCGTGCGTCAGGTGTGTGTCTGGTGGAGCGTTACTTCAGTGCGGTCAGCAGCAGCAGCAACAGGAGAACCCGGTCCTCCAGGCGATTGGAGGACCTCTCCTACCCAGACAGGGAGAGGGAACCCCGGGGTCCCGGACCCTTCTATTTCTTCGGTGGTGCCAACGGGGTGGAAATGTGAGTGTGGTTTCATTTTTACACTCTCAAAGAGTTACATCTGGTTAAACGTAGGGTAAGTGAAATTCATGGTGTAGTACCAGCCTGGTGCACTAGGGGCGCCCAACAGTAGCTACACTATGTGAACCTGCTGCTCGATCCTGATTGGAGGAGAATTCACCCTCCACCTGGGGAACTTTTATTAGCTCCTCTGCTAACGTGGGGGAGGGGGGAACTCCATATATGGTTTCCACACCTTATAATAGAGCATTTTAACAGAAAAAAAAATTGTGAGTGATATCTGACAAAAGTGAAATCACTTCCCCTACCTTTAACAGAAAAAAATATTTTTTGGGTGATATCTGACAAAAGTGAAATCACTTCCCCTACCTTTAACCAACTTTTCATCTGGTTAACCAAATTAGCTGGGGACCACCTGGAACCATCTCAAGGACTACTAGTGGTCCGTGGACCACTGGTTGAAAACCACTGGTATATAAGAGTACAGAGAATAGAAGCGTGATGGATTTTCTCTGGGTCCACAGAGTGAGCGATTACTGCGAGAGCAGAGGCTGGAGGCGGACCTACGATGCACGCAGGGAGGATTTCAAGCTGAAGTGGTGTGAGACCAAGTCTCCGGCCAATTACTGCAGCTTCAGAGAAGGTATAAGCAGTCATTGGTGATGTGAGACGACACCAAACACACTTTGTGGTAATTCTATACATTATACACTCCCTTATGGTAATTACAGTACACTGCTTTTCCCTGCACAGAAAACTGGGCCAACGTCTCACACCTGGTATTTTTTTTTCTTGTTATACTGAACAGTACACTGTCATCACTGTGATGGGAGAAGGGTGAACTCTGGTCCATGTATAACAGTGGTTTTCAACCTTTTTTCATACCAGGGCCCACTATTTATTCAGCATTTGAGTCACAGACCACCATTTGATGACATTTTCACCCCACAGGCCCCAAAACTAAAGATTTATTTTGTTTTTGTCCACAATTCCAGGCTTGCAAATAAAACAGTCAAACTATTAATTCAAATAAAAATGACCATTAATATTCTACATTCTCTAGTTGTGTAGAGTAGACTAGGGCTAATGAGAGTGTAAACATGAACATTTGGTTTCATGTTTTTACACTCGAAAGAGTTAGTGTATCTGGCTAACTTTCAATCATTTAGCTCAGGACCAACTGGAACTCTCTCAAGGACCACTGGTGGTCCCCGGACCACTGGTTGAAAACCACTGATGTATAGTGCTAGAAAGTTCTCCTTTAGTGCTCTATATGACTCTTATTTGGCGTCTTCGGCCAGTAAAAGTAAAAAGAATACACTTTTGCTACTCGGTGGGCGGTTTTAAAGGACAACTTTGTTTTTGTTTTTTTCAACCAAGGTTCATGTTTTAGGTTGTTATTAGACAAAGTAAAAGATGGGTGTTAATTGTTTTGCATTCCTTGCTTACTTTAGTTTTAGGGATTTTAGCTATGGGAGGGGGCATTCGAACATGGTCCTAAATACATACATATTTGCTTACACAATTTTATTATTATCTACTACAGTCCTAATAAAATCCAGGAAATTATAACTGCTAGCCTGGAGAGCCAGCCTCAAATGGTGTGGAGTCAGTCAGTCACTCAGATTTCCTGCCTTCTTCCATACGATACGATGCGATACGATACGACTTTATTGTCAGTTTGCACTGAAATTTGTCCTGCCTCCATGGCGACACTGTTCACATAATAAGACAACATACAAGTGCAACATACAATACATTACAGACAACGACAGGAAAAAAACAAAAAAACAAAACAAAAAAAAAACAAAGAGCAAGACATGACGAACAAGACCTTGGATTTAACGATTCTGGTTCCATGCAATAAGAATGGAAGTGACTGACTGACTCCACGCGATATGAGGCGGCTCGCCAGGCTAACAAACTGCCATATTAAGCCTCAATTTTGTGTAAAGTGCAGTGCGTTGTCCTGCCTCCTTCACATTCAGTAGATCCTGTGAATGTCCGTGGCTTTTTTTTGGCAGTTATCTCTCTTAAATTGTGCACAAAAACTTGAAAATCCTTAGTTTTGCATCCAAGAGACTAAAGTCAACATCAAATGGTGGTCTGTGGCTAAAATGCAGAATAAATAGTGGTCCCTGGTATCAAAATGGTTGAAAACCACTGGCGTAGAGGAAGAAACGCCAGGTAAAGTGGTTAATGGTGTTACAAAAAGTAAAGGAAACAAGATAGGGTATAACAACCACATGGTTTCCACAGGCACTCTGTAGCAGGCAAGTTGCAAGGTGTGATGAGCGAAGCACCAATGATGTGTTTGTTCACATGCGTGCGTAGTGACTGCACACATACAGTACATAATGACATATAGGCCTGTGATTGTGATATTCACCTGCTTTTCAGCAGGATTTACTGCAAAGGTTTGCTTAAAAAAATATAGGCCATATGTGCCACGGTTATCCACTGTTATCCTTTGTTGGGGGGGGGGGTGGCCTAAGATTTTGCCTCTTCATGGCCACGCAGTGACCCAAGCCCAGGGCACCCCCCTAGCTAAGGGCCCCTGGGCCTGGGCCCAACGTGCCTGTTGGATAATCCTCCTCTGCACATGCGCGCAAACACACACACTAATTCCAAATTCCATCCATGTCTGAATCCAGGTAAACAACTGGTGTTCCAGATTCCCAACAACAAGGTTCTGACCACCAAGATCGGACTTCTCTGCAGTCTCAGAGAGTATGAGCGCATCTGTACCAAAGTCAACCACGGTCAGGGACAGAGGTGAGACCAAATGCTACAGCACAGCTCGCTTCTATAGTGGATTTCACTCCATTTTGACATCCATTTTCCAAACGGGCACACAGTACACAGGTTGGTTTCAGGGGAGGGATGGATGGAGGAACCATTATGGCTCTCTATTGTCGTAAAAGAGAATACTGCCATGTTTTGAATTTCATGTCAGTGCTTTTATTCCGTTACACACACTAACGTTGCCTCTGGTATACTGTATCCCTTGGCTTCGATAAATAATGTCCACAATGGTTTTGCAAAACATCTCGGGGCAGAATATAACAACTTTCTGCAACACAATGTGAACGCAATCCTGTGGTGATGTCAGGATGTTTGTGGAGCAGCGTATTCCTTGGAGCACAGGCCTGCCGTTTACTCAGGTTTCAGTTAGGTGACCTCCTTGCAACAACTAGCTGTAGGCAAGCTTATATACGCTGATAGAGGTAGCAATACGGTAGGTAGGCTAAAGCAGGGGTGCCCAACCTTTTTATACTGAAGTACCACCTCAAAACCAAGTAGCCTCCAAGACACGGATATATTTGTACTAAAAAACAAAAAAATCTCTCTCTCTCTCTCTCTCTCTCTCTCTCTCTCTCTATATATATATATATATATATATCTATATCTATATATCTATATCTACTGTATATCTATATATCTATATATCTATATAGATAGATAGATAGATAGATAGATAGATAGATAGATAGATAGATAGATAGATAGATAGATAGATAGATAGATAGATAGATAGATAGATAGATAGATAGATAGATAGATAGATAGATACGGTATATATATAGATAGATATTTTAATATAATGAATGCCCATGTTCTATACATTCTATTAATCACAAAAATATATTTATTGCAGTCATCTTACATACTTTTATTAGGGTTAAAGGCTAAAGGTCAAAGGTTAAAAATCATCAAAATTGCCCTGAGTCCAGAGATTAATTGAAGAGATTAATTGCAGCCTCTGTGGGGGGCATTGCTATGACCAATTGCAATGAAATTCTGGCCTGGTATTTATGTGGAAAAAATAATGATAACATTTTTTAAATAATTAAAGGGTTAATGTTGCTAAAAAGCAACAGCGGGCCTTCTATGGCTATATTTTAATGTGATTAATCTGCTATCAAATCTTCCAAGGGTTCCAAAAGGTAATAGAGGCAACTCTTTAGCCAAAAATCAGGCTGGGTAGCCTATTTCACCCAATTGTTTGGTCAGAAGAACTGCCTGTACAAATATAAACATGTTATGCACTGTTGTCTTTTTTCTTTCCACCAGTGATACTAGTACCACTGGTTGGGAACCCTTGGGCTAAAGAACATACTGTATTGACACAAATACTAGTAGAAATAGAACCAATGTTCTGTTCTATATGCATGTAGACTATCTCAACCCTAAAGCACCAAAGGAACATCACACATCTACACATTCAATAGCTTGAATATAATCCACACTATTTAAAACCTCAAGTCCAACTGGCTTATAGGGATATTTCTGTTTTTATATTTGGATTTAATGTTATACATTCCAAAGCTGACAACTGTTAAAACAGAATGTGAGCTTGTAGATCTGTGAAGAGTTACTGTATATAGAGAAAAACCCCAAGTATGACCATTCTACATTATTCATGTGCTCCATTCATACTACTTCCACGTGGTCTGTAAGTACAGATTATTTTCTTAGCAAATATTCCATATTGTGGGTCAACTACAGTACACCATTTCTCCCCAAAGTAACCATTATACTAAAGAACTCCTCTACATTACTACACATTTCTGTTTTGTCAGTCCCTGTTGACTAACAACACTTGACTGCTTACTGAGTCACCTGCCAGAGAGGAGCCCCCACCGGGAAGACCTGGGGACATCTAGCTCTCTACACTAGAAACCAATCAAATCTGCTTGTTAAAAAATAAAAAAGGAACTGTGCAGACAGTTATCACCCAGTTCAGTGACGATTATCACCCTCGCTGCATGGCCAGCTTCACAAAGCTTGATGCACCATGGTGGATACAAACTCACAACAGGGGCGGATCTAGGCATGGGTATGGGGTGGCAATGGCCCTGACTGCCCCATCAAACATGATGGCGTGCAAAACAACCCAAGATATTTCAATTAAAGTGCTTATATTTAAAATGATTTGAAACACTACTACTGCTACTAACTAACTACAGCTGTGTCACCACTAAACCAACAGCATTTCACCATTGAAAACAGAAAACTCTCTGAGTCAGCCACATGCAATGAAGCCGCCCCCATACTATTTTATCTTGTCCCCATAATTGGGAAATGTTACATCCGCCCCTGAATCACAACTTCCAAGGTGGTGGTTATAGTATCTGGACAGGGGTCACTACAGTGTCATGCAAACCCTGAAACATGGAAACAGCAGATCTATAAAGCTTAATGCTTGTTTTAACTAAAAGTATACCTAATTGATTCTTGCTTATTATAGATTTGTTGGATTAACTAATGAACCCATACATTAGTCAGGGCCTCTGTTGATAATTCCCTATTGTGTGCCGTTTAATAGGAGACTGAAAATGGAGGACTTCTTCCCTGCAACATTCCGCCTGGACGTGAAGGACGAGAGAGAGGCTTTCTTTGCCCTACAGGAAGGTAAAAAATGGTGGCACAGTGCTGCACAATAGCATGCAGATAGTATCACACTGGTTAAACTAGATTCCTGTTGTGTGTGAGGGGGGGCGATCGTGGGAAAAGTTAGCAAGAAGGTAAAGAACTCGTTCTAGTTGTTGAGTTTGCACAGAGAAAAGGAAGGAATTACAGTATGAATTCGCCTGGTGATGCAACTATCGTTAATCATTTTTTGGATCAACTTTGTGGATTGATAGAAACATTCGGAAATGTTTTACTTGCTACAAAAACGTTGAACATGATCAGCACATAATCACTATTTTATACCTAGAATACAATTCAGACAACAATTCAGGGCAACAACTGTTCAACTTCTAGACCATAGGTGTCAAACTCTGGCCCGCGGGCCAATTTTGGCCCGCTGTGTAATTTCCTTTGGCCCTTGAGGCAATATCAACATTAGAGCAGCCCACCGGTATTATACAGCCGTGGCGCCGCTGTAACACTGCATTCACCGCTAATACTACAAATGCCATAATGCTCTGCACGGACCACCATTTGAGGATATTTTAGCCCTACACACCCCCCCAAACTAAAGATTTCCTTTGATTCTGTCCATGACCATTAATATTCTAGTTGTGTAGATTAGGACTAATTCACATGATGAATATTTCAACCCTTGAGAGCGTAAAAGAGCGTAATTTTTTTTACGTTCTCAAGAGTTACATCCGGTTAAACAACTTAGCTAGAGACCACCTGGAACCTACATTTTGGCCCACTCTGTATTAGAGTTTGACACCCCTGTTCTAGACGATGATAAGGCGATAGCCACCTTGTTTCATGGGTGGGGGGTGCTTGGGGGTTAGTGCACTTCACCTCCCATAAGGCCATGGGAAACGCACCAGCGGAACATGCTGTTGCCATAGCGACCAGCCAGAAGAGGGCAGGGCAGAGACTCACAAAGGGAAATGTTCAACAGACCCAGACCCAGGCCTGTACAGTACTATGTTGCTATTGGACTGTAGAAAGCCCAGTCCAGTGGCCGAGCTTGGAGCTGGCAGTGGTGGAAGAGATACTCTGATTTTACACTATAAGTAAAAACATCCATCCTACAATACTACAACTACAATAATGTAGAATTGCTCGGTTACAAGTAAAAACGTACAGTAGCAAAGTAAAAGTTATTGTTATGATGGCCCGAAAAGAAATGTGTGAATAATCAATTTCAATATACCAATGTAATGAAAGTACGATAATGTTGCACTGTATTAAAGACACTTAGTTGACTGTCCATCACTGTGTACTGAACAAAACTGCGAGCATAGAATCTCCCGCTGGTTTTAGTAAAATGCTGACCGCTCAGAGTGGCCAGTCGCTGTCATTTACAGCCTAACGCTACCCTCAGTAAAACTATAATATACTGTATGTATGTATGTATGGTATGTCATCTTCTGCTTCAACTGGCTGAAGGTTACATGCTTGCTTACAACATTCACTCCAGTGGCCATGCCTGTAGCCGTGGGCACAAGGAATGGTTCAGTCACCATGCAGACTCTGTACTCACTTAAGGCATAGTTCAGATTTTTTTAATTTAAGCTATTATTATAGTATTAATATAGTGGTTACAACTGCAATAATTGATTAACAGAGTACCATGGCAGGAATTCTGCTATGGTTTGTGTGAAATAAGAAGTAGTTCCGGACTAGGCACCTCCCACTACATCTCAGAGCGGCAAATATTTTGTTTGTTACTCTGTTACATTTATTCGTGCATACATTTTGTCCATTCGAAAATAGCCGATCTACAAGGTCTGCGTGTTGTTCATTGAGGCGTGAGGCCTTTGGCGTTATGTCAACATGAGGCACGGACGGTAATGGCGAACATATGGTTATCAGAAAGTCAATACAAACACACAGTCACCTTTCATCTCTGGGAGTGGGAGATGAATGAATCTGTGCAACATGTACAGTACAGAAAGACTCAGCTTAAACCTGAACAGATCAGGGAATGATTTGTAGACTTTGCTGCCCTCCCTCTCACGAGGGGTGTAAGTGCAGTACAGTATAAGGGGTGGAGACATTTTGGAGACGCTCATGCTAATTCAGTCTCTCAAGACAAGAGACAGACTGTTGCTTCACCCAATTCTCAAACCCTTCTATCGTACATCAGAAGACCTAATGCAGTTCAAAGTTGGTAAAATAATTATGTGTGAGCCTCCTCTTGACTTCTGTTCAATATTTGCAGTTGCGTAAATAATTCTGTAGCCTACATCAAATTGTTTATATAGCGTAGATGTTTAGCAGAAATTCAAAATATTATTTTGAATTTCACCTTGGCAACATTTTTCCTGAAGATTATGCAGAAAGGTCATGATTCTCTTTGTTGGCTGAAGAATGTTCTATACTGCAAGGACAACAGAAAACGTCATTGTCACCAAGCCTCAGAAAGCCTGTGTTAATTATAACAACAAGCTTATGGTGGATCCTACAGTATTATTTTAAGTTTGTAAGGGGTCGCCTGTAAAATCTCTCAATTCTGCGAATCACTGGTCCATTTTATTAACGTCACTCTCATACACACCAATTCCTAATTTGTTCCAACCATTACTTGCATTCCTGGTTTTGCACTGTTTTAATTTATTTGGCACTCCTGTCTAAACTGTAATACTTAGAAATAATTTTAATTGTAATCCATAGTTTATTTGGCTTTTCAAAATACGGCAGATTGTAATTTGTGAATGGTCCTCCAAACAGATATGCTACTGTACTTCTATAGAGACACTATGATGACCAAGTATCAGATGGAGAATCCATGTAAGATGATCAATTTATTCATTTCATTCAATAACAAACACAACAGGAGTACAGTGTCAAAGCAGTGTTTGAAAGAATTGTTGAATACAATTAATCATCGTCATTACATCATTTTGATGTCTCATCAGGGTCGCCTCATAAAGGGAAGAGCAGGAAGCCAGTGAAAGTGCATTCATCATCAAAATCACTGTACAGGCCCCACCCTGAGGGTATACGCAGGTACACCACATCCCCCTTTCTCATTTCAACCAGGATAGCATTAGAAGCAGATACATCGTCATTTACATTACGCTCAAAAGTATACATGAGTGCCTTGTCATTAAGGTAAAGCTGGACCCCTGCATACTGAGAATTTTTCCAATCATAGGCAGTGAAGGTGAAGTAGTAGACTCCTCCCACGGGGGCAGTGAAGATGCCTTCAACAGAGACAAATTATATAACCGTTAAGGTTGTGAGCTTGTAGATCTCTTAGTTTCTGTCAACACTATGATGGCCATCCCCACAATGCTTGGGTTTGAGTGGTTAAGAACATATGCAAATACAGTATATACTGTACTGACTGTATATGTTCACAGAAAAATACTAGTGAAATGCATAAATAAAATGCAAGACCACCAATGATCTTGACAGTTACTAAACATAATTATTACTGATGCCGATATTTGAATTAAAAAAAAAAAAAAACTAAATAAGCATACACTATATTGGTATTGACATTGGCTATCATTTAAATTGTTATTTTACACAGTGGTATCAGCCAAGGATTTCCGGAGCACCTTTAATAATTCTAGAACATATTCAGTACCGTACCTGTATTTTTGTTATAGGCAGAGCCAGTGTTGACATGGACTGCATCGTATTTCAGTGTGGTTTCACTGCTGTAGGGTCCAATGTGTCCTTTAGTCCAGCTAGCAGAGAATGCTACCTTAGGTGTGTCTGTGAGGAAAGCATGCCATTAATCATAGTGGCAATCACATCAATTGATTTAATTTCATTGGGAGTTGCAACCGCAGTCATTTGTTAGCAAAATTATTAGAAAAATGGATGTTTTACGGTACGTTTTTTTTAGGACATCATGCCGACTGCTTTGTCTGACGGATCTTATGTTCTTTATTTGTATTTTCTTTAATGAGTAGGTTACACATACGTTTAGTGTTAGGCATAGTTTTACTGGGGTTTATATAGGGTTAGTTTTAGGCATAGTTGTACTGAGGTTAAGGTTAGGAATCAGGATAGGTTTAACCATGTAAGCATAATTTACATTGTACTTGTAAAGGGGCAAGTCTTCTGGTATTCGATTCGGGACATCCCTAATAATCAGTCATGGTGGATATGGCATGTGTTGACAACTGTTGGCATGGAGGTGTGCTTTCTCTAGTGCAGGGGTTTTCAACCAGTGGTCCGGGGACCACCAGTGGTCCCTGAGAGGATTCAAGGTGGTCCCCAGCTAAGCTGGTTAACCAGATGTAACTCTTGAGAACGTAAAAATGAAACCAAATGGACCCTTGCGGGTCCATTTGGTTTCATTTTTACACTCTCAAGAGTTAAAATATTCATCATGTGAATTACCCTAAGTCTACACAACTAGAAGATTAATGGTCATTTTGGTCTGTATGTTTTGCCTGTTTTGTTTCCCAAATCCAGCCTGGAATTGTGGACAAAAGCAAAAGAAATCTTTAGTTTTGGGGTCTGTGGTCTGTGGTCTAAAATGTCCTCAAATGGTGGTTCGTGGCTTAAATGCTGTATAATTGGTGGACCCTGGTATCAAAAAGGTTGAAAACCCCTGCTCTAGTGCAAGCTCTCTAACACATCATAACAAACTACCTGCAATCCTTCTCTCCAAGTCCTCTACTTGTTTCTTCTGGATGTCCACATCCATAACGGTGGCATTCAACTCCTCTCCCAGAGCCATCACCTCGTTCTTCTGGCCTGCCATCTCCTCCTCGCTGCTTGTTAGTCTGGCCTCCAAAGCTATGAAATGGCATTTGACATTTTTAACAAAATTATCAGAAAATATCATCTGATATTTTGATCAACTAAAGGAATGGATGCACCTCCAATCATGTGTGAAAAAGATCAAAACAATATTACATTCAGTCTCTTGTATCGCCACTTTAAAAACTAACAACATATAGACATCATATATCAGGAAAAATGGATGCAACATCTTTTCCTGTGTGGTGTCATCACATGCAATACAAAATATTGCTAAAACATACACAAAATCTCTCTCATCTCAAACAAAGGATCAGTAAACACAAAAGTTCAATCAGTAGTACAAGTAGGCCATGGCCTACTTGTGAACAACGCGCAAGTATGCAGTCTACCGAGTGCTGATCTAGTTGATGATTGCTTTATCTCTGTTCGTAATAATAATAATGTTCGTAGTAATATTTAGGAGTCTTACTGTATGTCTAATGTTAGTGGACACTTGTGTCCACTAGTTCACTAAATGATTACATTACAATAAAGGGCAACTACCATGTAATGAAATGTTTGACACAAATGTGGCACTTTTACCTATAAAGTGATGCACGTTATATTCTGCCCTACAGTATATCTTACTGTTTGAACACCAGTAGACAGTAAAGCTTGCAATAAAAATAAAAAATAACCCAATCGTGCACAGACTTGAATGTGCAGTGCCTTTAACTTCTAAACTTCCGTGACACCAACTTTAGTAAGTAATATTAATTTTAGAAATGTCTTTGAATAAATTCACAATCAAGGGGAAAAATACATAATCTCAGGTGATATCTTGAAAAGACATCTGCATAGTGTTAGTATGGAATAATGCTGTCTGCTTTAAATCATCATAACTGCAATACCTGCCATCTTTATTTCCAAGTCCTCTACTTGTTTCTTCTGTACCCCCAGATTCAGAGCCATCTCTGTCTCGGTGGTTGTCAGTCTGGCCTCCAAAGCTATGATCAATGACACAGAAAGATTTTGTCATTCGTAAACAAAATAATATATGTTGATCTATCAAATCGATCTTCAAAATAGTATTTACTTTCTCCCTTTTTGGTCTATACATCTACATAAATGTTAAGATTTCAAAATAAACTAGGTTACTTCCCGCATTGCCACACATTTATTTAAAGAAAGATAATATTATATACCTGCTTTGTCTCTCTCCAGTTGTTCAACCTTGCTCTCGCTCTCCTTCAGCCTGGCCTGCATGTCATTCATCTCCACCTTCTGGTCCACCAAAGTGAGTCCTAAACGTTGGACCATGTCCCTGAGTTCTTTCACCTCTGTTGAGAGGTCAGGTTCGGTACTGCTGGTCAGCCTGTCGGCCTGTTGTCCGCTTGTCTCTGCCTGAGCCCAGTAGGGCCCAGACAGGCAGAGCAGCAGCAGCACTGTGTGAGCTACAACGCGCTTCATGATGAGAGGAACACCACAGATAGACAGGGACCTAGCTGTTCTTTATATACACTACTACTACGTGAGGGAAACCGTGTGAGAATGGTGCACATGTTGCTTGGCAAATTCACGGTAAATAGGCATCCAAGGACTCTGATAAACAGATCCATGTGCGTTAGGTGTGCTGCTTTGATAAGCTCATAAACATATTGTGTATTCCCACCGATAATCTATTAATACAGTGGTCATCCTTGAGCTAAAAAGACACATGCAAGCATTCAGTAACTGTAGAATTAGTTGAAAAATAAGCCCAGTTGTGAATAAAGTCTCACAATTCCGAATTAATTTCTTCAGAAATGTTTTAAGTCCACTATGAAATATTCCAAACACATCAGTGCGGAAAGAGGACTTCGCTTTCTTTTAAATGACTTAATTAAATTGTATAATATACTTTTGCTGTTTTACCTTATTTGTATATTTATGTATTGTCTTGAATCTATACGTATTGTTCTGAACAAAACAAAATTCCCTAGTGGATAATAAGACATTTAATTTAAAAAATCGGCTAAAAAGGTTTGATTCTCAAGCCTGCATGTCATTCTCAGGCTCTCTCACACTTCACACAATGAAGGTAGAAATTTAACAAAATGACTTTAAGGATAAATGAATAATTGTCACTTTAAATTTAATGTAGTAGGGACCTACACTAACAAGTAACGCCCTTACATAAGGTATTACTTTTTGCAGTAACTTGTAAAGTAATTGTACATTTTCCCCAAGTCTCCTCCTGCCCCTTCATGTAAACTGCTCCCAGAGTGAAACACATTTCACATGAGAAAAGGTCTGACTATGCACTGGCAGGGAATCAATATCGTTGCTAAATGGTCAGTTATTCACATACTCTTCCGATATTTTTTATGCAATATCTGCGGAGACTGCTCACTGAGTAGAACTGTCTGCATGTACTGTAGATTGATACAGTGACAGACAGACAGACACTACGGGGATCTGCTGTCCTCAGGAGGTGTGTGTGTGTGTGTGTGTGTGTGTGTGTGTGTGTGTGTGTGTGTGTGTGTGTGTGTGTGTGTGTGTGTGTGTGTGTGTGTGTGTGTGTGTGTGTGGGGGGGGGGGGGGGGGGGGGGGGGTATACTGGTGCTGGTGCGTCTATTTACAATTTTAATTACAATTTTAATTACAATTTTAATGGCGGTGCGTGAAAGAAAACAACTCTAAAGTACAGTAAGTTGTTCCTCCATGACATGACAATATGACACGATACTTGTGAGAGAGAGACAGAGAGAGAGAGAGAGAGAGAGAGAGAGAGAGAGAGAGAGAGAGGGGGGGGGGGGGGGGGGGGAGAGGGAGAGAGAGAGGCTGTGCACTGAGTGTGCACACGTGTGCCAGCAGTGTGCTTGTGTGTGCAGGGACGTGCAGAGAGTAGGAGTAGGGGCTGATCAACGAGACTTCAAGGAAAAAAAGCAATTCTCCTGAATGCTAGCATGGAAAGGACTCAAAAGGAGTGGCTTATGCATTTCTGCATTTCTTTACAGATACTGTAGTTGGGACAATCCATTTCATACCCTTCGTGAAATGGATTGTCCCAGGTTTTACTTTTACTGCAATGTCATGAAATAAATCAATGAAGTGACACACCAAATAATGACAAAAATCCTATCCTGGAGGAGGGAGATCCTAGAAAATCCTACTTGCTGAGATTCTTTGTACTACTTTCCATAGGACGCAATTACAGATTCTATGTATCATCCTAAAGATTGTAGAATAGGTTGTATGGTTTCAAGGACTATTCAGGGGTTGACACTACGGTCTCGGAGGCACTTGCCCATCAGGCAAATGCAAGTCAGGTTCTACTTGCCCTCAGCTCATGGTCACTTGCCCCCCAAAAATATATTGTAAATTTTGCAGATGTAACTCTTGAGAACGTAAAAATGAAACCAAATGGACCCTTGCGGGTCCATTTGGTTTCATTTTTACACTCTCAAGAGTTAAAATTCATCATCTTAATTAGCCCAGGTCTACACAACTAGAGAATGTAGAAGATTAGGTAATTTTGATGTGAATGTTAATTTGCCTGTTTTGTTTCCCAAATCCAGCCTGGAATTGTGGATAGCTAGAAAGCAGGGAAAGACACAGAGTGCAATGACAAATTTATCTTGTGTTGTGTTATAGTGCACTAAGTTGCACACTTGCCCGATCGGGCAACCAGGTAGCAGTCTTCACTTGCCCAACCATTTTTTTTACTTGCCCCAGGCAAGCAGGCAAGTGTTAGTGTCAAGCTGTGCTATTACTACACTAATACCATAGGGAGGGATCTCATCAAGTCTTACACCCCCAGCAGCCCATAGGGCAGACTTACTAGCGATCTCTCTCTCTCTGCCTGGTGGTTGCTACCGTAGGTGCCAACAACAGGGAGACGTGCATGTGGATATGTAAGCCCACGGGTCTGAACCAGGGGAGAGGCATCTTCCTCCTGAGAGGCCAGAGAGACATCACTACCCTCAGACTGATGCTGAAGGATCTGGAGGACAGCCAGCAGTACAAGATGCACGTCCGCCAGCCTCAGGCACGCATCGTACAACAGTGAGTCAACACAGTTCTTCAACTACCGTACTCTGTTGCATTACATTCGAGCGTTCTGTACAAGTGAAACCATATGGACCCTTTTGGTTGCATTGTGTACATTTTCTCAGAGATACTCTAGGTCAGGGGTGTCCAAAAGGTAGATTTGCTGTGATTTGCTGGTAGATTACACAGGCCATGCAGGTAGATCACATGACAGTCCCCTAAAATGTATGGATCTGTAACTCTTGAGAGTGTTAAAATGAAACCAAATGGACCAGTCCATTTGGTTTCATTTTAACACTCTACATAAACTGAATTATGTAATTTCAAGAGTCCACACAATTAGAAAATGGAGAATAATTGTTACTTTGACCAACGTTTTGCCAGTTCTCTTTCCCAATTGGACAAAAACGTGAAAGTTATTAGCTTTGAGTGCAAGAGACTAAATTCCACAACACAAACTGACAACTCAAACCCCAAATAGTAGTAGTAGCATATACAAGAAAACCTTCCAATTCTCCCCCTCCATTTTTCATGAAAGTGCATTATTCTTAAACACTATAACAGTAAGTAACACCATCACCACTATTTCAAAGTCAAACTTTCTTGGTGGCCTTGAAATTTTTTTTTTTTTTTTTTTTTTTTAAGTGTGTAGATCTTGTTGAGCCGGTCATTTTGAAAGTAGCTCTCAAGTCTGAAATGTTTGTATGTCATTTGGTGGTCAAACCTTTTCCTGTCAACGACCCCTAAAATATGCATTTGGCCGTACACCCCTCTCTGAAGGCATGTTGTTTCAGGGACCTCCCCAAAAGCTAAATGTGTGTCACAATTTCCCAAAAAAATAGCTGCTCGACAAGCTTGTAGCACAGCTGTGAGCTTGTAGATCTGTTATTTTTCAACAACAAAAAAGCCAAGGTGTTCCAGGTCTTAATGGGGGAGGCTGGATTGAGATTCAATGCTTCAGAAGTTGACCTATCAACCAATGTCCCCCCTGCACACACACAGGTACATTCAGAACCCGCTGCTCCTGAAGGGGCGGAAGTTTGACGTGCGTTCCTACCTGATAATCGCCTGCACGTCTCCTTACATGGTCTTCTTTCGCCACGGCTACGTACGGCTGACCTGCGATCCCTACGACCCAAACTCCAACAATCTGTCCGCCCATCTCACCAACCAGGTAGGGTCTGGAACTGGAACAGATTATACCAGTATCAGCACAATAATGTACAACTTTACACCCTCTCCCCCAAATTGTGGCTCAAGTGATTTATAATCAGTCAGATTATCCATATATTGCAAGCGTCAAGTTGCACAAGCAATGCGAGTTGCGCAACAGATGATAGAGCTGTTTCATCTCCCCATTTCCCTCCTTCTCGTGTTGTAAAACATTCTGCAGACACTCAATACATTATGATCAATTAACCTTACCATAATATCAAAAACCAACATGTTCAGAACATGCTGCAAATTCAAATGTGGTTTCACTTGTCATGCCGTTACCCTATTGGCTTTTTTTTTTCATTGGAAATATCCTAAAAATGGAGTCATCTTATATTTGGGCACTATATTACTTGACATTCAATGCTCTTTTTACACAAGACTTTTAAAGAATGAGAATGAAAAAGAACAATATGGTGCAATGAATGACTAACACGGAGTTGCACTGGGCTGGAGACCGTGCTGCACAACAATGAAAAAGCAGTCATCAAATAATTTTACTGGAAACTAGACCAGCCCTGTTGTTTTTTGTAATGCTTAGAAACTTGTTAAGTTTCCTTGAAAATAACTCCACCACAGCAGATACTGTGGTACCTAGTTGAGTTGTTTTCCAAGTACCTTCAAGGGTTGGACTATTGCCAAGTACATACCTGTCATTGTGTCCATGGTATATACCCAGGCAGGGGTTAGGGGTTAAGTGTGCTGCTCGATGAGTTTTAGGGTCAGACCAGCGATCTTGCAATTTCCAGATGACCTCCACACTGTCGGTCCATTCATCCTTTGCTGCACAGTAGATCCCTGTAATAGTTTGGGATGACAACAGATTATTAGTCGGATCGTATCTTACCGATCTGTGACCGTGGAGAGTAAAGGTCTATTTCTTCATAGATTATAAAAAAAAACAAAAAACTAATTGAGCCCCCATGTACATCACAAAAATTAAAATTAATACATTAATTGATAAAATTAATTCCGCTTTTAAGTAGCACAATGCACTTCGTTCGACCACCATTTGATGACACCACAGACCCCAAAACTAAAGATTTCTTTTGCTTTTGTTCACAATTTTTTGCTCACA
>CM076968.1:50052508-50092508 GCA_039105355.1 Benthosema pterotum
CGAGAGAAAGGCGCCGCGTTGCATCAACAGCAGCTTCCCTGGCAACGTGTGCGAGTCAGTCGGAGGCTGACAGTTCGAATCCCGATTGTCCCTCTGCGATTTCAACCTCCCCTGTCCGTCATTCTGCTCCAACGAGTGGACACCTATCAATGCAGCAGGCACCTCGGGATTCATCCGCTGACCCGCTGGCTGCTCCAAAACCACATCATGACGTAGCTAAACCAGCAGAGCCCCCCTGCAGACACCACCTGCCTTTGCGGAAGTCGCAGTCTCAGCCCCGGGCTGAGCTCAAGCTCAGCAAATACACCTGGGTTCACCCCCCAGGTGGGGGCCCTGTCCCGGCCCACCTCGCGGCCCCTGAGCTGCGCCGGAGGACGAGTGACATCAAGTCACTTTCGACGCCGTCTCTGAGCGAGGTGTCGAGGGTCTCCTCTCGCACGGTGCGTTCTGTGTGGATGGAGAGTCGCGACAACAGACATGGAGCAGACAAGCAGGAGTGTGGAGAACATGTAAACAACACAGGGATCAACTTAAAAGACAAAATGAAACCGTAATTGTATGCAGCAAATATGCAGTTAGTTCAGTTGTTTTCAACAGATGGTCTGCAGGGGTATTCCAAGTGGTTTCTGACCATTCATTTAGTAATGTGGGATTTGTTGGTTTCAAAAAATGTATATCTGTCCACTAGTTGAGAAACAGTGAACTGAATGGCCTGTGATAACCATTCATGTAGTAATTTACTGACAAGTTGGAGACCAGGAAATTCAACTAAAAAAAGGAGTTAATCTCAAGAGGAAGTTCACCAGATTGTCTATTAGTAGTCAGTGGATTGTTTTATAGAGAAACAGCAGTGGGATGTATACATCAAGCGAGGGACACTTTACAAAAGCACTAAATCTTAGCCCATACCCCAGCGTGCTTGCGCGCACCCCACACAACAGTGGTCCATCCCCAGAATAAGTCTAAATCAGAGTGGTCCATGCACAACTCCTGGCAGTGGTGAAATAACATGTTTGTGTAAAGTGTTGGTGTAAAGTATGATAAAGTGTACAGCAATCTCTCTTCATAATGACTTTGTAGTATTGTATTGATCATGAATCTATCAAACATGACTCTGCTGACTGAATGTTGTTTTGAATTTTTTTCCTTGCCCTGCAGTGACACGTCCAAAAATGTAAATTACCTCTTCACCAGATCTATAAACACCGGATGTAGCTGCATGACCTTTTTTTCCCCCTCCTTTTTCTGCAGTTGAAAATGGTGCAATGATGAACAGACAGACAACCACAAACCACAGCATACAGCCGGGTTCAACAGCGTCTGTCTGTAGCTATAGGCCAGATGCATTGTGGTTGATGCTTCACGTGACAGATCAAATGGCCTGTGGACTCCCCTCCTGTCTGGATCCCACAGCAACACAGAGACATGACATTGTGCGCTCATACTTTACACCAGGGGCGGATTGGCCATCTGGAGTACAGGGAATTTTCCCGGTGGCCTGCGCCACTTAGTGGCCTGGACAAGATCCAAAATGCACTAGTGGCACTTCCAAAATGCACTAGAATGCGCTAGATGCTCACCTGGAACATACAGATCAAAATGACCATTAATCTTCTACATTCACTAGTTGTGTAGACTAAGTTGGGCTAATTCACATGATGAATATTTTAACTCTTGAGGGTGTAAAAATGAAACCAAATGGACCCGCAAGGGTCCATTTGGTTTCATTTTTACGCTCTCAAAGAGTTACATCTGGTTAACCAGCTGCCCCCCTCCCAGGGTGGCCTGGCAAAGACAAAATTGTCCCGGTGGGAAAATATGTGCCAATCCGCCCCTGCTTTACACCCACACATTGCACATTGATCTCCTAATCGACTGTGGTCACGGCTTGCTGTCATGACTGCAACAACCCCTTGCCTTGCCTCACGGTTTCATAACGGCGTATTACTTTGCCTGACAGCTCACGTTCAGGTTCTGCACATTGTAAACACAGGCGTTACACCTCTCCACCGATTCGCCTACACGGCCGGATTTAGCCAGCCCTACTAGGATGGGGTGGGCTGGAAGAATGGCAGGGTGCAGGGCAACTCCAAAGTTTTTCATATGAAGCAGTGGTTTTCAACCTTTTTGATGCCAGGGCCCACTATTTATTTGGCATTTGAGCCACGGACCAACCATTTGATGACATTTTAGCCTCACAGACCCAAAACTAAAGATTTCTTTTGCTTTTGTCCACAATACCAGGCTGGATTTGGGAAACAAAACAGTCAAAGCCCAAGTCTACACAGACTTGGGCTTTGACTGTTTTGCTTCCCAAATCCAGTGAATATTTTAACTCTTGAGAGTTAAAATATTCTCAAAGAGTTACATCTGGTTAACCAACTTCAAGGACCACTAGTGGTTCTCTGACCACTGGTTGAAAACCACTGATATTACCTTTCATTGGGTGGGCAGGATGCACGTTTGAGTGGGCCCTGCCCCCCCCTGCCCCCCTCTAGATCCGGCCTTGTTCGCCTACATGGCCAGGTCTTTCCCAACGGCTCTGCCATCAGTCACTGATCCACCCGCGGCAAGGTGGAGGTGCCTCCAAAAACAGGCTGACAACATCAGGGGGGATTGCTGCTTGGGAGAAGAAAAAAAAAACACAGGAGGGGAATGAATGACTCCTCAGCAACTTAATCGTTTCTGAGTGCAATTGTTCAACACTGTTGCCAGGAGGACCTTGAGGTCAACTCGACTGTGTTTGACAGTCACTGACAACAAAGCCTGTCTCCTGACAGCAGTTAAAGTGTCCGCAGGTTCCCGGTTTGAGGCTTGGCTTGAAAAAGAAAGAAAAAAAAAAGAGTGAGGAAGCTGCATGCTTGGTGCCCTGCACTGAGGCAAACCAGGAAGGAAGAAACAAACTGGTTATAGTAGCAACTCATGATCAGCTTTGACACCTCTCTCTTTCTTGAGCCTCCATGCAGCAGGCATGTACTGCATTTGGTGGCAAAAAGGGGAAACTACTAGGGCTTAGCTTCAACCCCCTCCCTCCTTCTCCTGGTGCAGAATAATATCCTCTTTTGGTGCACAACACAACACCAGCCGCCTGTCTATATCTACGTCTCCGTCTCTTTTGGTGTGGGTGAGTCACAGTTGGACAGATGGTACTCACTGTGTGGAGACTAGTGGAGCTGGAGGTGCAGTAGGAGTTGTCATTGAAGGAGCGCTTGACACTTTTTGTTGGTCATGGGATGTTGCAGTGTGACCCAGAGTCATACTGGGATTGATGAGGTGGGACCAGACGAGATTGAACTCCTGGAACTCTCTGGGGACAATTTAGGGTAAGGAAAATAACATGCATCCATAAGGTAACTCAGACAGCAGCTCATATGTTTATCTTATAGATGTTATACAATATTAACTCATCTTATATGGGGGGCTGTTCTGTACACTTCAGCAGAAAAGGAAGTGGTAAATTAGCTGTGTCGTACTTTGTTTGCTCTTGTTTCGACATTTGTGGCTTTCTATGACAATTTGCATGTGCACTGGCTGTATCCACTGCCCACAGTATATGTACCAACGTACCACTGAGCCTTATGCAGTCACTTTTGGCAGGCCACAACTGCATTTTGTTAACCTGGCAGTTTTAGGTGTTTTGCAACTCTTTATCTATCTCTTTATGTTGCAGCTTTTCTTTTGTGAGTTTTGGGTTCTGACGCAAAGCAGCAAATATGGTTACCGGTAATCAATTCATTGATTTGTATATAAACGATTAGAGAAGAAACCTTGCTTCTCGGCTTTCTTAATAATTGAAAATATAACAGTAACAGATAGTTAGGTAGTTGCAGATCCTATAGCGAGCAGACGGCCTCCTTGATTATATCCATGGACACCGGAGCGGCTTAATGAGGCAGGACAACTAATTAGTGTGCATTTACACAACATGAACTTGGAAGTCAGTGATGCAGCGCTGATGTGATTAGAGGATTGTAAAAAGACAATGGATGATGGTGCCTCAGCCAGTTTAAAACACAGTATACCACATCATTACATACCACATCATGTGAGTTGCGAGGAGGACACGGGTTCGAGCCGGAAACCCTGGAATGGAGTCTTATGTGCCTTAATGGCTCTATGTGAACATAGCTGAAAATGTTCAAATCAAAACAGCCTGGCCGCGAAGAACCATGATTCCGTTTTGTAAAAATGAGGGAGTTTAGCACAGAGATCATGGGTGAGACAAATCCCCACTCATTTCTGAGACTGGGGGATTATCAGGAGCTAATAGCTGTCCATCCATATGTGCCTGAACTGTCTGTAACTTTTGCCAGCAGCCATATAAAGTACGCACACATCACTGGCATATATGCACCTGTAAAGCAATCCTGATGTGTATGCTTGGCAGTGATGGGCAAGTTACTTGCCCATCTACTAATGTACTAATCTTACTAATGTAGTAAGCTACACTACTTGTTACTCTTGAAAAAATGTAGCTAAGCTACACTACAAGCTATACCCAGAAAATTGTAGTAAGCTACACTACAAGCTATGCCCCTAAAATTGTAGCAAGCTACACTACAAGCTATTCCCAGAAAATTGTAGTAAGCTACACTACAAGTTACGGTAAAATGTAGTTAAGCTATGTAGCTTAGCTACTTGTAACAAGTCACTGAACATCACTGATGCTTGGATGTGTACTTGATGTACACATACTGTACAGAAAGGCCTACATGCATTGCAAGCACCTATACACACACATGCACCCTAAAAGAGTGAGCAGTTATCGCAGAGGTGAAAAGCAACCCATCGTGTCAGATCCAGTCATAGCCTTAAAACCAGGGCCGGATCTAGAGGGGGTAGGGGCCGCCGGGAGGCAGGGCCCACCCAAACGTGCATCCTGCCCACCCAATGAAATGCAATATCAGTGGTTTTCAAACAGTGGTCCTTGAGGGAGTTCCAGGTGGTCCCAGGCTAAATGGTGGAAAGTTGGTTAACTAGAGGTAACTCTTTGAGAGCGTAAAAATGAAACCAAATGGATCCATTTCAAGAGTTAATATATTCATCAACTGAATTAGCCCAAGACTACACAACTACACCAAATCCAGCCTGAACAAAAACAAAAGAAATCTTTAGTTTTGGGGTCTGTGGGGCTAAAATGTCTTCAAATGGTGGTCCGTGGCTCAAATGCCGAATAAATAGTGGGCCCTGGTGTCAAAAAGATTGAAAACCACTGGTACATATGAAAAACTTTGGAGTTTCCCACCCTGCCATTCTTTGTGCCCACCCTAGTAAGGCTGGCTAAATCCGGCCCTGCTGATACATTTGTCGAACGTCGAATGTTTCCAGTTGTTTTTTTGCATGATATGCAGTCTCACTGTATATGAGATGAGCCAGATCTGTGTGTATTCAAGAGGAAAATCACACCTGCGTGATCACACGTGGCTGCCACATTACGTCACGCACGGGGTCCTGTGTTTTTATAAGCCAGTGGAGGGGTCAGTGCCCCTCGCAAAGGTCAGACGGTGCAAGTCTGACTGTGCACTCTGACACACAGTAATCTGATTATGTCTGAGTATTGTCTGGCAACAGCTAGTATAGAGGGTTCACATCTTTTTTTTTGGTAAATATAGGTAGTGCCTGGCCAAGTAAGTAACTGACAATGGTAACTGACATTTAAAATAACAAAATGGTATACCTTTCTAATGACACTGTGTGATGATAAAAAAAGACCACAATTGAAATTTGCCCTGAAACTGTATTGTGTTTTAGCCTTCCGACGGATACCGATAAATACTGTGTGCTGTGAAGCATACACAATACAAATTCTCATGAGTTTTACTTTGCCCATCGCCTGGTTGTTACTAGTTCTGTTCCAATCAGAGTCATAGAATCCACTTTCGAAGCACCATACAGTAAAACTGCATAAAACCCTGCTCCAATCACAATCACCTATAAGATACATACCAGTATAATGAAGTGCTTGTATGGTTCAGGGTATGGAAGCTTGGTGAAAGCAGACTGCAGCTGGCAGTGAGGGATGGAGACGATGAACCACCACCTCAACACCCCTCAGTAAGTCACCTTAGATTCTAGAACAAAAAAAAAACTAAAAAACAAACATTACATCACAAAAAAGGTTGTCAAGTATAAAAAAGGTTGTCAAGTATAGGCAGTACTTCTGTCCAATCTGTTCTTCTACCTCGACTTCTCAGAGACAAATAATGTATTAGGTACCACTAATTGTTGAAAACTTTAGTTACTATTTATTTGAAGTTTTAGATTATCATTGCAAAATACTAGAACTACGTCAGCATATCTACAAGCTTGCAATGTGATGCATTGTAAGCTTATACGCTAGATCCGCTATTTTCAAAATATTGGGTTTTATATGTTTTGAACTTCACATGTAACAGGACATTCTGTACAAGGAGTACTTTTACTTTTAGTACTTTGGTATATTTTGAATTTTAGAATTGTATACTTTTACTTCTCAGAGAGCATTCTACTCAGTGCAGTCTTGATGGTTTTACTGTCCTATCAGCAGCAACATGTAGGCCCAGGCCACGCGGATAGGAGGTCTTCAGTGCCTTGCTCAGGGACACCTCCTCGCAGCGAAGCCAGGAGGAGCCGGGGATCGAACCGAGCTTCCAATCCCCCGACGGCCGCTGTCCTACCTCCTGAACCACTGCCGCCTGCCAGGGGACAAGAGGTCAGTGGAATTGTGTGTGCGTGCGTGTGTGCGTGCGTGCGTGTGTGTGTGCGTGTGTGTGTGTGTGTGTGTGTGTGTGTGTGTGTGTGTGTGTGTGTGTGTGTGTGTGTGTGTGTGCGTGCGTGCGTGTGTGTGTGTGCGAGAGAGCTTGCATACAAACAGAGACATGGTGAGGAAGAGAGATATTTATATATAATATTATATTATATTATTGTATTAATAATAATTAATAATAGAAGTCGGTTGCTAAATTTGAGCAAATAAACAAATACATTTGCACATGTGGTAATATCAGAGTGAGGCAGGCAGTTTGCACCGGTTTTCCCAAATCTCCCGAATCACTTACTATACCTTTAAGTAATTCAGATGTTTAAAATTCAACTCTTGAGAGTGTAAAATGATACCTTAAAATGATCATTTTATGATCTCAAGAGTTACAGATCTATAAGGTTCCACTTGTTTACCAACTGTCCATCATTTAGCCTGCGGACCACCTGGAATCCTCTCAGGGACCACTGGTTGAAAACCACTGGTCTTCGCCATCAACATTTTCCGCTCTAAACTGTTATTTTGCGTTGAGTCATGTTCCATAAAATACAGTTCACATAGACCACAGGAATTTCCATGACACAGGTGACACTACACTACTGTATAGAGTTCTTCATTTTTACTGTGTGAATGTTTTCCAACCCAAAATAGGCTTAAGGGAAGAAATAACACAGCAGCAGCCCAAGAAGGAAAACAGTTATTCCCATTTTTCTCAAGTAAAATGGGAATGTCACCGCTGGGTTGTTGTTCTAAACAAAGGGAACTGGCGTCAAGTCAATAGTCTTATAATTATTACTGTGTACCACAGGTTGTTTTGAGGAACTAATCTAGGGTCAGTCACAATATGGGCCAGAGTCTCAATTTGTGACTTGAAAAGTCTTGGAAACGAGGGACTGTCCCACACAAAAAGGGACACATGGTCACCCTAAAGCAGGGCTGCCCAAAAGGTAGATCGTGATCTACCAGTAGATCACACAGGCTGTGCAGGTAGATCAATGTACTGTATAACGGTCAACTCAAACTGCAAATACTTTGCAGCATATACAAGAAACCCTGTCCAATACTCCCCCTCTTTTTTTTTTTTTTTTTTTTCATTTTAAGCGCATTATTCTTAAACACTGTATAACAGTAAGTAACACCTTCACCACTATTTCAAAGCTCACCCTTTCTAGGGGCCTTGAAATGGATTTTCAGTAATGGGATCATCACTTTTTTGATGTGTATAGATCTTTTTGAGACAGTCATTTTGAAAGTAGCTCTCAACCCCTGCCCTAAATGCACACCAATAGTTTGCGAGTGCTGATGACTTTTGTGCTATTGTGTGGCCACTATCAGCACCCATAGGCCTACCATTTTTGGTTACAGGACTTTTATTAGGCAATTAAGCATCAATAACAACATCAGTTGTTGAAGTTGCAACAGACACGTAGCATGCATAAAGCTAAAGGTCTGACTCAGAGAGTTTTCTGTTTTCAATGATGAAATGCTGTTGGTTTAGCAGTAGTATTGTTTCAAATCATTTTAAATATAGGCACTTTAATTTTAAATATCTTGGGGTGTATTGTATGCCTCTCATGTTTGGTGGGGCAGACTGGGCATTTTGGGGGGCATTGCCCCCCTCTAGATCCGCCCCTGGCTATACAGTATGTAATGTCTGTCTGTCTGTCTGTCTGTCTGTCTGTCTGTCTGTCTGTCTGTCTGTCTGTCTGTCTGTCTGTCTGTCTGTCTGTCTGTCTGTCTGTCTGTCTGTCTGTCGGGGATATGTCACCTGCTACAGCTCTTACAAAGCCAATAACCTTTAATGACAAGAGGAAGTATATTGTATATCTGCTTGTTCCTCCCTAATAGTATTGTCCAAAAATCACCACACAGGAAATACAGGAGGTATTTCCTGTGTGGTGATTTTTGGACAATACTTTTTACAACTAGGTTGTAAAGAGAACAATGTTTACAATTTCATGGACTATTCTTATTCTACACAAATCAGGATAAACGTGACAAAGATGTATAAATGTGTCACCCAGCTGTACAAAATAATCACTGGCATTCTGACCTGAACTCCAGTACGAAGTTACAGTAACAAATAGTTACTGTAACTTAAAGGACCATTTCATCACTTTTCAATGTATCTTTAGGTCATACATGTCAAACTCAAAGCCTGGGGGCCAAATCAGGCCTGTGAATGAATTATCTGTGGCCCGCGCGATGATATTTGAATTAGTCATAAAACTAGGTATATTTGATGCATCATGATAAAAAAAAAAAAACATGCTAATTATTTGATTAACTTTATCATTTCACTATAAAAGCAGTTCTTCTTGAAGTTCATAGAACATCTCTCCCTCTCTCTCCACTAGGTGGTGCTGTGGGGCAGGAGCAGCAGTGAGCTGTGTGACAGGCTGTACTCCCAGCAGTGTGTTCAGGGCTGGGAGGGTCAGCCTGTACACATGTATGGAGAGATCCTACACTCCTCCTTGGTGGCTGTCTTCAACACCTACACACAGGTTGGCCTTCTTATATCCTTTGATGGGGGTATGTTTTAAAATGTAGCTAATGAAAATATAATACCAGGGCTTGACACTAACACTGCCTCGGAGACCTTAGTGTCAACCCCTGTACACACTATAACAAATCTATTAGGCTATAACCTCTTTGGTGACATTTTATGCTATCTTGAAAATAATGTGTTGGCAATAATGGCATAATGCCCAAAATAGGGATTACAAATTGATTATTAAATTATTGATTATAATTGATTATGATTGATTTGATGAGCTGATTGTTTGAACCGATTAGCCCTCCAAAATGACTCATTTTCTAACCTCATCTGACAAAAACATGAAATCTCCTTAAATTCAAGACTTCTCGGGGAGCGTAATTTATAAAGGATAACTCATTTTTGGGGTGAATTATTCTCCTTTAACAGTTGAACCCATCTACAGTTGTGTTTGAGATTATTCTTCAAACACAACCTTTTTTTGTACTGTTGACTTTAAAAATCCTCATTTCTATTTTAACGTCGGACAATCACCACCAGCAGGATATACACTTTTACCTAATAAAGTAACTCACAAATAACTATGTAACACTTTAAGCTAGCCTAATTCAACATTTCTGAGACAGTGTGGTTGTCTGAAATTGCTAGCACGTTCAAGTTATGCACAACATTGGAAACTTGCTCTGTTATAGGCTTTTTAACATATTTTTTGTGGGGGAGAAGGCGCACCTACCTGGCTTCCCAGATGCTGTAGGTACATGTTACTACTTATGTTCTTGAGAAACCAAATAGTTTGTTTTTTCAAAATACAGCTTCCTCTGGGACCATTGAGAGCACAGGTAGTGAAGCGTTGACGTCATGCTGATTGGAGCAGATGTGCTGCCTGTCTGTCAGAACCATTTAATGTAGTGATTAATGTCCATTCTGTCCCCACAGGAAACAAGAGAACACTTCCTGGTTCTGTTCTCTTTCCACTTGTTGCTGCTGTCTCTGGACCACTGTCACCATGACTTTATTTATGAGGTACTCTGTTCTAACACTTAAAACCTATACGTAAGCCTTGGGACGTAAAACAAACCCTGTCAACTAGACTGGAATAATTGCACATATACAGTATAGTATATGCTTATACACAAATCGATAGTAGCTGCTCGACATCCATATAGATCACAAATCTCTTTTCTGGCCATGATAGATTAAGAAAACATGACACAAACATGCACCCACTATATAGTGAGTGCACCCACTATATAGTAGGCTGCAGTAGGTTACAGTAGGCTACAGTAGGTTACAGTAGGCTACAGTAGGCTTCATCACCATACATTTTTGTTACAGGACTTTTATTAGCCAGTAAAGCATCAATAATAATATCAGTTGTTGTTGAAGTTACAACAAACACGCAGCATGCATAAAGCTAAAGGTCTGACTCAGAGAGTTTTGTTTTTCAATGATGAAAAGACATTGGTCTAACAGGTCACAGGTCTCATTTTAACAAATCAGATTCCATGCTCAATGTGTCAGATTCAGGCGTAACATTTACCAATGGGGGGGGGGGCAGGAGAAAATGGCATTGGCGTTGTTTTGCATGCCATCATGTTTGGTGGGGCAGACTGGGCATTTAGGGGGGCATTGCCCCCCCCCCAGGCCTGTGCCTAGATCCGCCCCTGACTCGAAATCCAGCAAGCTATTTTGAGATTCTAACCTCCTTTTCTGTAGCATTTCTTAACCTTCATCAGGCTTGTTAGGCCGGTTTTACACTGGCGGCCAGATCTAGCCCGAATCAGATCTGTGTCACTTCAAGATAGAAATCTGATTGGTCTAACAGGTCACATGGCTCATTTTAACGAATCAGATTCCATGCTTAATGTGTCAGATCTGATTCAGGCTGAATTTGCCTTTGCAATGTTAAATCAACATCAACATACTTCCTTGGAACGTTACACAAAGCTTTATTAAGTGCTGTTCCACAGAATCGACTATTTCTGCACTAGTCATAGCAGGTCTTGTGATTAAACAGCGCTGAGTTCAGCCCAAAACTTGGATATATAGCCTATACTTTGTTCCATTTAAATGTTGTGTGCTGTGTTATGGTTGTGTCCTGGGAATATTTCTTTAGGCAAGACAACAAACAAGAATTATATGAGTTTATGCTAAACAAAGAGAAACCTTGAAATGAATGGAATAGCCACAACAAAAGATGAATTCCATGGCTGGGATCTGCTGTTGGGGGTATTTCATGGGAGATAAAAGCCCCATTGTGCTGCCAGAGAATATACAGCACATCTACAGCATGTAAAACGTATAGAATAACCTACAGGTGTGCTCTGGTAAAGGGACACTAAGACCATATACAGCACAGAACTGTAACACACAGGTGGATCTAGGCATGGGCATGTGGTGCATTATTCCCCTAAATACCCAGACTGTCCCACCAAACATGATGGTATGCAAAAACAACACACATTTCAAAGATATTTCCAAGTGAAGTGCTTATAATTAAAATGATTTGAAACACAACGCCACACAACTAGCTACAATCGCAGCACCACTAAACCAACACCATTTCATCATTCAAAAAAGGAAACTCTCAAAGCGCTTCATGTATGCTGTGTACCTGTTGCAACTTCAACTTATGTTATTATTGATACTTGCCTATTAAAAGTCCTGTAACTGAAAATGGTATGGGTGCCGCCCCCATACCATTTGCTCCTGCCCCCCACCTCCCTTGTTATATCCGGGTCTGACTGTATGCTGTGTCTTCAGTGAAACTGATTCACTTGAGTGTGAAAAAACAAATACTGATACTCTGTTTGTTCGGTAACTAACCGGGGGTCTCCCCCGTCTCTTTAGTAAACAGAAAACAAACTGCCTCAATTTGCGTTCCAGTCCCATTTCTTCTCTTCTATAACAACAACAATAATCATCATTACAAAGTGCTAAAAACCAACCCAACAACGTGGCCTGGTTGGTTGGCATATCCGTCACTTGATCTAATTGGAACTGGGTCTGACTGGCCTGCATTGATGTTGATGTTTTATTGTTGTTGGGGATTTCCAGTGAAACGTATATACTGTATCTATGACAGGTCAGGGCGCTGTTCAAAGGCACTATTAGTAGAAATACTATGGCCTCCATTTTCATCAGGTGTTAAACCCCTTATCCCTAAATTATTTGGCTTTTTTTTTTCTTACTGTTTTGAAAAACCTTTTGGTGTAGTTCAACATGCCATCTATCGACATGTTGTGAACTTGTAGACTGGCCATTTTACAATTGAAAAAAAAAGTTTTAAAATAGTTTAAAAAGGCAAAGAAGTTAAGGGATAAGGGGTTTAGTGGTGATGAAAATCTAGGCCTACGTCTATTCAATTTTTCATTTGAAGCACAAAAGTATTAAAGGTAGTTGAGGCATACTTTATATAGAGCTATGTTTTTGCCTTTTTCCCTCTCTATGTTGCTTCTACTTGATGCTGCAGCTATTTCCCTGATGCTGAATAAATGGTGGGCCCTGGTATCAAGCAGGTTGAAAACCACTGCTATATACTATAGTACTACAAATAATATTTTCCAGCCCTGATGAGCCTGGTCTTATCTCCTCAGGGTATCCTTCCTCTGTCTGGACTGTCGGTGAGAGCGGTGTCCGTCCCTGACCCGTCATATTCATCACACAACATGTTTGAGATCAGTGGTGAGTCATGGGACACTTGACCTTTCACCAGTGTTTCTACACCTACGTCAGTGGTGCTCTGACACACTTATCTGTGTTTGGCCACAGCAGACCTCCATCTGAAAAATGTTCCAGAGAGAGACCCCCCCCCCCCCAATGATATCTTTAAAGTTGGTTATTGTAATATTGTAGGAGTGCCGGTGTAGCCAGAAAAAATGAGTTTTTTTTTTCTTCTTCTTGGAAATAGCCAGCAATGGTGGCACTTCGTTTAATCAGAATCACATAATAAAACAATGGCAATCACTTGTCGCATAGGTAACACGTCAACACCTCGGAGGTGTGTTCTCTCACTCTTGCACATGCAATGCACACTATGCATTGCATTCAAATCAATACTGCCTATGGCCAAAAGAACAAGCATAATAAACATGGGCAAGAACACAGTCAATTTTAACTGAAATAATCAACTGTCCCATGTGTGCATGTCCACCACATTATAGAATAATAGCCAAGTATAAACCAACCCCTTGTAAATCCACATTTAAAGACCATTGGACCTTTAATCCAGGGATAAAAGCATGGAACTCTATGAAAAATAAGGTTTTAAGTATACCAGAAATAAGGACATCAAACAATGAAGTGGGTTCTGGAACAGGCCTTACAAGTGCAAGTGAATCCTATCTTACAGTAAGTTTGATTCAGAGAGCTTTTTACAGTTGCAAAGAGATAGAAGAGAGTGTGTCCACAATGCATTGATCTTAGCTCTGAACAATATCACAATCAATTTACAAGCATTTTTATACAAAGACAATGCATGTGATTTCAGTCCATACTCCATAGTCGTCTCATTTCCACAGGTTGGTTTGTCATAAACACAGGGAAGTGTCATGATGGTGTCATCTGGTGACATGTGGTCTGAGGCCTGTTTTCCACACTGGACACGTGAATTCTTAGAAGTAACTTCCAGACAGTATGCCTCTTTATCACTGAGGCCGAAGGATTTTCATTGTTGTCGTTCTCATCTTTAAGGCCATTATGTTGTTTCCATCTTTGTCTTTATGCTTGGTATCACACTGTATGTTTTTCTCTTTGACATTTTCCTGGTAAGGGTCATCATTTTCCCTTTGCAATCTGCAGTGGGCGACAGCTGGAAGTAGACTATACAATACACATGCAAACATTACAGAAAAATAGGGCATAGTGTGACAGTTCAGTACTGTACAGATACATTACAAAGGAAAGAAAAGTATGATGGGTCAGTCTCATACATGCAGACATTTTTAACATTTTCATAAGACGTCATCACAAACACCCGAGAAGCAAAGATTTAATTTAAATATATATACTGTATATATTCAAAGATTTGAGACAAAGATTTTTTTTTCAAAAGTAGCAGATCTACAAGTTCGTAGGGTGGCTCTCCCTGTGCCGTGCTACGAGCTTGTGGATTGCCCGCAGTATTTTTAAATATCCAATGCACTTTCGTTATAAAATAAGGGTTGTTTTACTTGAAAAATGTACTCATTTTCAAGTAAAACACAGACAGAGTGGCGTGCTATGAGGCGCGAATACCTGCTGTTTTTTTTTGGGGGGGGGGGGGGGGGTCGTGAAAATGCAGCACAAATCTTTGGATATTATACGTTTTTCACAGCGAACGTTTTGTAGAATATTTATAATATTTTGAACATTAACACATTTGGCTAAATGGCAGAGTTTGATTCCTACACTTTTTTCTTTGTACTGTTTTTGTTTCAGGTCCAATGGTGGATCCCAAGGTGTTTATCTGTTCCAGTGATACAGAGTTGAGGACATGGATGGAGTACTTGGAACACAGAAGATACCAGTCGACAGAACAAGCCCTCAGTCCCTCCCACTGTCCACTTCCATATCTAGTAAGAACACTAATAAGATACCAGTATGACATTTGGGGCGAGAATTTAGGAGAGATAACTGGCAAACCGTTGTCCAAAATAACAATTATTCTACATTTTCTAATTGTGTACATTCTTGAAAATTAAGTCATTTAAATGTTACAGTTATGAAAAGTGTCCAAGTCTATGGTATTTACACGCACATCGACAGTGGGTGCAGGGCCAATGTGGCAATCATGGTAGTAGAGTCGGACCTGATGAGCATCTGGTGAGATCGAAACGTTGTCCTTTTTTCAATAAAGTAAATTCTTTGCCATAAGACTGGTGTTTCTTTGCCATAAGACTGGCTATTCTACTACAGTTATGAAAAGTGTCAGTGCCAGGTGACCAAAACTGTCGTGCCAGGTGACCAAAACTGTCGTGCCAGGTGACCAAAACTGTCGTGCCAGGTGAACAAAACTGTCGTGCCAGGTGACCAAAACTGTCGTGCCAGGTGACCAAAACTGTCGTGCCAGGTGAACAAAACTGTCGCGCCAGGTGAACAAAACTGTCGCGACCGTTATGTGAAACGGTTTTGGTCACCTGCCGCAGTTGCAAATGGATTTCAGCCCTATTTTTTTTTTTTTACATTGATATACTGATCTACTCTGCTCCTTGTGTTTACAGCTGCCCTGTGATGAACACTGGAAACGAGAGGAGCTGAAAGTATACCTACAAAAAGCTCCAATATGGCAGTGGGAAGGGTCTGCTATCCAGCACATGGGTCAGCCTGGATATATATCCCTGGTGCACATCATTAATGCCCAAAGACAGGTAAACGAGCTCCGCCATGTACTAAAAACGCCGTTGCTGCGATATGTGTGCCGGGAACCTGCCCAGAGGGTTACCTATTATGGTATAAAGTCGTGGCTTCGCTGCAAGCTTTTCGCACTGCTGTTTTTGTTTGTGTTGGACATTCTCAGGCTTCTTCCATCGTTACGAGTTTCTCGGGGAGTTTATAAAGTGCCAAAACACAAAACCCCTTTTTGGGATGTTGTAAAAGTAAAAGTGCACGAGGAAGGCAAAATGTTTGAGTGCATTTCAAAAGACAGGACAGATAAACAGCCTCATAACAATCTGTTTACATTATGTTGTGGCTCAACCAGTCTGGGAACCCATGGTTAGAGGGACATTATATCAATTTTGCAAAAAAAAAAAAAAAAAAAAAAAAGACATATAGAATATGTAAAACCACATACATCACAAATAAAGTTCACCAGGACAGTGCTCTAAATATTCTTCTTTAAAGGGCTTTTCACACGGGGAGTAATAAATCGCGCCTCCAGTTCATTTTCAACAGGAACGGCCTTTTAAAAAATGCTGTGCGATGAAGCAATCATGTGACACCAGCGTTATTGCACGGTGTTCAGTGTTTGTTGCGCACGTGCTTGTTTCGTGCACACACACTACGGTTTATTTTAGACCTCAATCCTATGTTTTTTTTTCGTTCTCGCTACACGATTCTCGTCTGTCAGTACGGTGGAACCGCAGCGATAATGCGCGGGTTTCAGACTCCCCGTTTATAAAGCCCCTTGAAGTGCTTTTCACACGGAATAATACATCACGCCTCCAGTTAAAGGGGAATTCCACCCATTTTCAACATTTTTTCTGAGAGCGTACAAATGCAACCAAATGAAACCTAACGGGTTTTCATTTGGCATAGAAAAAAGCAGCATCTAAAGAAATCCATTAACATGGTGAAAATGCATCTTGGTGATGTCATCAAGATGTTTCACCATGTTAGTGGTTTTCTTCAGAACTCCATTTCTTGGGAACACAGAATGGGGGAACTTTTTTTATCAAGTCCACACAACACCTTGATGGTTACATCAATGACATAGTAAAATATTGAAGATGGGTGGACTTCCCCTTTTCCCAATTTTCAACGGGATTGGCGTTTTGTGTTTAGAAAACGCTGCGTGATAAAGCAAGAGTGTAACGCCGGGTGTTAACGCTCAGCACTGTGTGGTTTGTTGCGCGCATGCTCTTTTTGTGCATACGCACACGTCTTATTTTAGACCTCAATTCTGGTAAGCTTTTTTTTTTCCCCACCCTGAGCGATAATCGCCCAGTCATCAGGTGAGGGGCACAGCGGAATCGCCGGGATAATGCAGGCATTTATTATCACTCCCATCTGTAATCCTCTCAAAGTCTCAAAACAAGTCTTGTATATACAGTTCAAGTCAGGGTTGAGCTACTCACGTCGGGGTCCAGAGCATTGGAGCCTTGGCCTTGAAGTCTTTGCAAGCTGTCAAACACATTACTCAAGTCCTACTAGAATACAGTACATGTGACTCTACCCAGTCTAGTCCACACATCTGTCCAGGGGAGGATTATCCAACAGGCACGTTGGGCCCCTGAGCCTGGACCACTGTTACCCCCCCAAAAAAGGGGTAACAGTGAATTATATTGGCGCACACAATGCTTTTCACTATTATTTACAAGGGGATTATTAATTTTGTATCAATAAAATAACTCCAAAAGTCCTAAACCATATATCATGATGTGGTACATTACTGCAAGTGTTTGCATTTGGTCCCCATGTCTCCCAAGGCCGTTTTCCTTTTAGAGCCATATAAAGTATATTTTTCGTTTTTTGGCTAAAATCGTTTTTTATTCACATTAAAAAAAAAGTAGGAGCTCTGAATTGAATAAAAATGATTTTAGCCAAAAAATGAAAAATATACTTTAGATGGCTCTAAAAGGAAAACGGCCTTGGGAGACATGGGGACCAAAGCACCAGATTCTATCACATTTATTTGGCTTAGTTATTTTGGCTGTTTATTATTTTCAAGCAATCCCTTGCTGTAAAACCGCCTATATGTCATAATTGATATGTGCACATGTGTGCAGCTACTATGTACCGCGTCGGTAAGACAAATCCTCCGGTATAGGGGGTTGGGTCAGCCAATGCAGGGGCCCATAATTTCTAGATCCGTCTATGCCAGGGGTCAGCAACCTGCGGCTCAGGAGCCGCATGCGGCTCTAGAGCACAGCCCTAGTGGCTCAGTGGCTGTAGCATTATTACATACACACACTGGGGTGATCTGCAACAAAATAGTTTCAGTCACCCAAAACGGTTTGTGCTGTCTGACAGTTGCCAGTTAAAGTAGCACTTGGCCCAGCAGTTATCAGAGGTGGAGCTTTCAATCTGAACCACCCATTTTCAACAGTTTACTCAGTTTACTATGTCATTAATATACCTTAGAGATGTTGTGTGGACTAGAAATGGAGTTCTGTAAAACTTTAGAAACTCCATTTCTGAAGAAAGGTTGTGTTTCACCATGTTAATGTTTTTTCTTTGAGGACCTTTTTTTCTGAGAGTGTGCAAA
This sequence comes from Benthosema pterotum, assembly GCA_039105355.1. Taxonomy (NCBI): domain Eukaryota; kingdom Metazoa; phylum Chordata; class Actinopteri; order Myctophiformes; family Myctophidae; genus Benthosema; species Benthosema pterotum. The sequence continues at coordinate 50,070,650 of CM076968.1, forward strand.
TGGAACCAAATGGACCCGCCAGGGTCCATTTGGTTCACATTTGCACACTCTCAGGAAAAAATAAAATAATAAAATGCGGCTCCAGACAGATTTTGAATTTAATTTTGGGTCGAAAATGGCTCTTTCAACATCTTGGGTTGCCGATCCGTCTATGCATCCGTCCCCATATCAAGATCAAGTCCTCTATTTCTATTTATACATGGTGTTATGACAGCCCAACACAATGATGGTAATTGTGACTCTGCATGGTGGGGTTTTTGTTGCAGGGAATCCAAGAAAGACTCATGATCCTCTTTCCTCAAGATGTCCTTCTGCTGTCAGTGGACAACAAACGGCTGAATGTGAGATATGAGGTAGCGTAAAACGACACTGTGGGAACGCTCCACGATAATACCGCCGAACACTGTGACCTATCCATCTGTTATTATTACACACTGCTTGTTCTTTTGACATCATTACACACTGACGTTGCTACACGCATGATACCCACCCATAACGGCCGTCTGCGCTGTGACGTGAGGCTGAATTATGATCTAAATCAGTGGTTTTCAACCTTTTTGATCCCAGGGCCCACTATTTATTCATGATTTGAGCCACGGACCACCATTTGATGACATTTTAGCCTCACAAACCCCAAAACTAAAGATTTCTTTTGCTTTTGTCCACAATACCAGGTTGGATTTGGGGAAACAAAACAGTTTCCCCATTGGTGGTACCCGGACCACTGGTTGAAAACCACTGATCTAAATGTAACGCTATGTCTCTTGCTGAGAAGCAACTGGTCAATGCTACCACATGTGCTTCAGTGTACCATGTATGGATCAAAATCAAATGCTATATTTCTTGTCAACCACAACAGGGCAGGTTACCCAGGAAGAGCATCAGGGCGGTGGAGAGGTCCTCGATTCCTGGGAGGCTCCAGTTTGAACTGACAGGTGACTAGCATTATATTGTAGTTATAGAGCTGTCAGTCGATTCAAATATTTAATTGTGATTAATCGCATGATTGCCCATAGTTAATTTTTGATTAATCAAGGGCACGGTGGCACAGTGGTTAGTGGGGAGTTGCGGAGTGTGGAGTTTGCATGTTCTTCGCGTGTTCCCTAGGGTAGATACCCTCACAAAAACATGTGAGGGTATCATGTAAACTGCCTCCCCCTGGCCAGCCGGGGCGCCTGATGGAGTGGACAGGAACTGGTTGGAATAACGTGTTCCTTCCACGCTCTACGTCCAACCAGGGAAACACTCCAATATGGCAGGAGTCACTCTGGCTTCTTTTCACATGACAGGGGGGAAGGCGGAGTGTCTCCTCATGCCTTGAAGGAAGCATGAGCCTAGTCTGCTGGACCAATCGTATTGGCAGAGGAAGAATAGGGCCTGGATTACAGTTTAGGCAATTGGCACTGGCTGAAAAAAAAGTATGATATGGTTTGGTTTCATTTGCACACTCTTGGAATTGAATCAACACAAGGACAGTATTGTGTAGACCGTGAAGCAAACTCCTGTACAGTACAGTGATGCATGCTGAATAATGTATTTTGCTTCAGGTGTGCTGATGGAGCCGCTGCAAGTCATCTGTACCAGTCCAGAAGACTACCAGAACTGGATCTTTCATTTACAACAGGTATACCACTCTCTCCCTCTCTCTCTCATCCGAATCACAGTTCATTTCTCTCAGTCCCGTAAATGTAGACTCTATGGATATACATGTACACTCCACAGAAATATAAACGCAACACTTTTGTTTTTGCTCCCATTTTTCATGAGATGGACTTAAAAGATCTAAAATGAATTCCAGATATACAATATTACCATTTCTCTCAAACATTGTTCACCAATCTGTCTAAATGTGTGATAGTGAGCACTTCTGCTTTACTGAGATAATCCATCCCACCTCAAAGGTGTGCCACATCAAGATGCAAATGTGACATGGCAAAAACAAAAGTGTTGCGTTTATATTTTTGTTGAGTGTATGAAAGTCACATATGTACATGATTCAATTTTTTTTAATCTGCCTGTGTGATCCCCAGCCTGACAGAAACAGCCACGTCACAGCGGATCACGGCGCTCCTCCAATCATGCCAAAGCGACACAGGAACAGAAAGGAATCTCAGGAACCAATGATAACCTCTGAGCACACCAATGGATGGAGCTGATTCGTCGGTTAATTGCTCTCCTGTACTGTATAATTAAATTATAAACACCCAAACATGTAGATAATGTGTACATTAGTTTCTATAAGGACACCACAACAAGATACTATACTATACTAGCCTGGAACCATAATCCGTTTACGTTGTATAAGTTGAAGTTCAAATTCAACTTTGCAACTCCATCTGGCAAGGAGGAGCCTACCGGTATCTCCATGAGTGGGCGTGGCTTATGAAAGTTGAAATACCGTTGAGGCTTCTGATTCGTTGTGGAGGTGAAAAAAAACAGTTTACCTTTGTTGGAACCAGAGTCTTCTAGTGGGAGAGTTAGGATATTGAGGGGCCAGAAACCAGAACGGAGCATGTGACTATACAGAGCCTCTCCGAGTGCAAACTACAGTTAGGAATACATTGTTTTCAACGAGAACGGCACAAATAAGAGCTATTTTAGGTACGTATGCAAAACGACAACTGTTTTAAAGTAACGTTCAGTCACAAATACAGTCTCTGTAATGTTTATGTTGTACTACTATTAAAGAACAAGGGTTTTAAAGTCATTAAAGCTGGATTAAATATCTGAGTCCAATGCATTTCTGCATACTCCTACTGCTACATTGCACTCAGAGCAGCCTCGCAGGCAGTCTCGCGAGACGCCCCTGTATCGCGAGATTGTCAGTTGCTAACAGTGTGTGTGAATGGGGTGCTGTTGGCTCTATGCTCCTCCAGCAGATTGTCAGTTGCTAACAGTGTGTGTGAATGGGGTGCTGTTGGCTCTATGCTCCTCCAGCAGATTGTCAGTTGTTAACAGTGTGTGAATGGGGTGCTGTTGGCTCTATGCTCCTCCAGCAGATTGTCAGTTGTTAACAGTGTGTGAATGGGGTGCTGTTGGCTCTATGCTCCTCCAGCAGATTGTCAGTTGTTAACAGTGTGTGAATGGGGTGCTGTTGGCTCTATGCTCCTCCAGCAGATTGTCAGTTGTTAACAGTGTGTGAATGGGGTGCTGTTGGCTCTATGCTCCTCCAGCAGATTGTCAGTTGCTAACAGTGTGTGTGAATGGGGTGCTGTTGGCTCTATGCTCCTCCAGCAGCGCGAGCGACCTGGCGCACAGGAGTGAACGGGAATATCCTAACTCTCCCACTAGAAGGCTCTGGTTGGAACAACATCCAATCAGAAACAACAGTGCTACACAACACGTGACGTAGTGGAAACAGACACAGATGCCGGAAGTCGAAATGTTGCAACGACAATTGAGGCTGGTCCCAGGCTAGTACCGTACTGTACTCTAATGAAATCTCAAGCAAAGGGTTCTATTTCAGTCCTGTAGCCAAAGTTACTTAGGGTTTATGCTTGCTCTGGGAGCCTGGCTGGCTAATGAGAATGCACTTATATAGCTGTATACTGTGAGGGACTTGAACACAATCATGGCCATTGTGAGACCTGAGTCACTGTTTAAATAAATGCCAGGCTGTGTTAGGGTCTGTAAGGGCAATCTCACGCCTTGGGTAGTTGCAGAGAACAACAAGTTTTCACATTTGGTTGAACATTGATTGTGTTGTACTACTGTTGTATTACTTAGGGACTTTTAGCAGATATTGTGTATGTTCTGGGAGTTAAATTGTTACCAAGAAATGCGAACATTTCTAATGGTGGAGTTGGGGTTAGAAGGCAAAACATGCAAAAAGTCATTGTGCTTTATGTAGCATGTAGTAGTTTGCAAAAAAAAACAGTCATTGTACTGAAAACGGCCATAGCGCTTGGGCCAAATGTGCTGACTAAGCACAGTTATGATGACCGGTATGGCTGTTTTTAGCTAAAAAACAAACAAACAAACAAAAAAAACGAATGCTTAGAATGGATTCAGCATCATGGAAACTCCCATAGTTAGACATATCACATGCTACATGAAGCATGATGAAATTTAGAAACACATTGGTGAAGAAATGTTTTGTTAACGATTTAGTCCCCAGGTTTTCATAACTTTCCTTAACTATATTGCCGCTGTAATGACTAGATACTACCATTGCAGGAGACAAGCTCAAGATCACAACACGGTCCATATTGCACATTTTCATCTCCATCCTGAACTCTTTCTTTTTGACTGATATAATACAGTAACAACTTTTTTTTGTTTAGTTTTTTTTAAATCAAGCAATAAAGAGTTTTTAAAAAGTGACTGAAATGTGAAACAACAATAAAAGGAGTATTTGCATTTATTTTAAGAGTCAAACATATACAGTGGTGTGCTGAAAATCCAGTAAACATCCAGTGTAACATACTATTTAATATTGCTATCTTTCACTGCCAAATTCAGCATTATGGAATATCAAATCCTGCTCATATAAATTATCATAAACGTAAATGAATATACTATTTCTTTTTTTTTAATACATGTAGCTACGTACATCTAGTACAGAAAGTAAATTTACATCAGTCTCTCCATAGAGAATAACCAGCTATAGGAGCATAAATACCGCGATCATAAAACAGCAATCTTTAAATTAGAACTACCATCATAGTTGGTGTAACAAAAGTCGATTTTTATAAACATTTCATGTGCCACTGAATTGGTTTACATCTTAATGTCATTAATAGTGGTTTACCGATAACATACACTTTAACACATTATGTTAGTGTATTGCAAGTTCCACCTCACTCCAAAACTATAGATCCAATCTCATTTGATGGCCTAAATGCAAGTCAGTGCTCTGTGTATACGTTTTAAATACAAGCGTTGAGTCTAGGAACTTTTTTGTTTTTTAGTTCGGCTGTTTTAGACTCATACTGTATGTACCAAAATCACTTAACTTAACTTGCCTTTTAATGTGAGTTATAGAAGCCTTTTCAAGATGGCCACGCGGATACAGAGCCAAAGCTTTGAGAAATAATGTGCTTAGTCATTTTAAAAGAGCATCGAATGCATTCACAGCCAGCATGCAAAAAAAAAAGGATGTTGCAATTTTGGCATGTTCTAGCAGCTGCATATATGAAGACCCAAGTGAATTTAACCATGAAAAAACATCAACGCAGAAGCTTTAAAGTCGTAACTGAATTGTAGACGTCGCGACACGGAGCACAGATCACGCGGCGCACCGTTAACGACGGACGTATTTCAGTGTTCCACCTCCAGTTTCTGCGTGACACACTTGATGCGTATGTTGTCTCGGAGGTTGCGGAGGCGCGCGCTGCGACTCGTGATCTCCTCCACGTAGGTTTTGGGGAACCAGCCCCGTTCCCCGTCAGACAGCCGGATGCCTTCCACCCAACCTGAGGGGGGAAATACATACAGGAACCCTTAGTGACACACGGTACCTGACAGGGGCGGATCTAGGCATGGGCATGGGGGGAGAGTAATGCCCTGACTGCCCCACCAAACATAATAGCATGCAAAACAACCCAAGATATTTCAAATGTGCTTATTTTTTTAAAATGACTTGAAACAGTACTACTGCTACTACCTAACTACAAGTGTCACACCACTAAACCAGCACCATTTCATTATTGAAAACAGAAAACTCTCTGAGTCAGACCTTTAGCTGTATGCATGCTGTGTGTCTGTTGCAACTTCAACAACAACTGATGTTATCATTGATGCTTTACTTGCCTAATAAAAGTCCTGTTACCGAAAATGGTATGGGTGCGACTTAGAGCCGCCCCCATACCATTTCTCTACTGCTCCCCCTCACACACACACACACAATTGGCAAATGTTACATCCGCCCCTGGTACCTAAATGTTTTTTTTGCCATTTCTCTACTGTAATGTTGACACTGAATCATTTGCTAACAGATGAATTGATGTCAGAGTCTTACCGTCACTGGTAATGGTTTTGGCTTGAAGAATATCTGCCTTCTCCAACGTCAGCTCATCGTGCTCTTGTGCCTTGTAGCTCTTTATGCACTGAACTTGGGATAGATCTAACGACGAAAGACACAAAAGAAACATCGGTGAAGCCCCTACACACACACAGGCTGCGTACGGTACGGCGCACGCCAAAACAGCCTCCTCCATTATTTCCAACGGACCTATCCCACACCGGCACCGTCAGACACACATCCATGCGTTGCACGGCGCACTGATGCGCCAATGTTCCATTTCCAGCAGCAGCACGCCACGTCCTGTTGATGTTGACGGGTTGCACTTGATGTGCGGCAATACTGTGGTGCTATGCTACGCTTCCAGTGTGTGTAGGGCTTAAGATAATGACACTTTTTCGCACATCAACACATTCTTCCAACTTAAATAAATGGCATGGCAGCCTTCACTATGCTGAAAATATATAAAAAAAACATTCTTGACTATACAAGGTAGAACCCTATATAGAATTTTGCTTTATGGGTTTTTCATTCATTATAAGGAATCCTTCAAATACATATAGGGTAGATTTTGTGGAATTTTAATTTGCCTGGACCATTGAGCCACTGCCCAGGCTATTAGTGAACAGCTTTAAGTGGTGCAACCACTTCAGTAAGGAGATCTGTGTGTCTGTCCCTGGGTTCCTGTCTCAGCACTAAACTTGTGTGGTCTGGGGTAACTTGAGACTGAGCTGGGCCATCAGGTGTATGGGAAAGATGGCCTCCTCGGTGGGCATACAGTGGAGAGAGTCAAGGCCCCTTATTGACCCTGAAGTATGTGCATATACAGTGCAAAACTGCACTGTCTAGTGTCCAACAGGTTACCAGGTGAACAAATGCGACATGCCAGGACTACAGAGTCCCTCCCATGTCTGAAAACCCTCCAGCAGCTGGCTCAGACATGTCTCATGGTGACATGTCTCAGAGGTTTGGCCGTGTGATATACAAGAAGTTGTAGAACAGGGACAATCTGTCGCGAGGAATATAAGTTCATGCAGTATAGTGAAGTTCAACTTTCTCTTCAGATGTTCATATTTTTGATGTAGGCTATATAAGCTTGTCTGCATCTGGTTAAATGAATGAAGGAATGGCTAAATGCAGTCATGCGGTCCATAGTCCTGACTCCTGACTGCTCGTATTTAGACCACGTGTCGCCAATATTGTGTCCCGCGTTCACCGCGGGGCTCCTGTTCATAGCCCCCTCGCTGCATAGTCTAATTATCAGTGATGTTTGGAACTTATGCGAGGGTTATTTGATTTGACCACTCACAGATATCGGAAAAACACGATTTGTGTGGAAAAAATGAGAAAGAAATGATAACCTCCGGGAAGACGGGTCCCGGAGGCATTCCCGGGAGGGAAATTAAGTCAGTTGTACCGGGCGTCCCGAGAATCCGGGATCCCGGCATTAAACCCTAGTCAGGACTACCATCAAGGCCCTAGTGGTGCACTTGGGAGCCCAGGACCAATGCTCATAGGCAGCTAGAGAGAGAGTGGTTCTAATGGCCCAAACCAGACCAATGTGACTAGTTGTAACTCTGCCCAACAGGGATAATGGTTGCATACAACTACATGCAACTATTCACTACTACTGAACAGGGGTGTCTTGCTTTTTTTTTTTTGAGCTTTCCTTACCACTGCCTGAACCAAAAAGGTTCTAAGTTCAACATTGCCAAACCCGACCAAACCCATAGTACTCACCTTCATTCTCACTGGCCTGATCAATGTCTGAGTCAGATGGAAACATCGCTGTGATCCACCTCTGCTTCCCACTCCTTGGTAGTAGAAAACAAACAAACAAACAAATTAAATGTTTGGAGCAAAGGCTCAAATGTCCAATCAATTAGAAGGGTAAGGAAATGGTTTCTAAAAAGAAGCACTCTTGCACGGTTCAGGACTTTTGAAGATCACAATTCATAGGAAATTACTCCTCAGGGCTATAATGGCAATAATCTAAGTGTAAAAGGAAAAAACAGAGTTATAGCAAATAGTGAACCTAGCCTCAAAGGCAGTAAGAGGTAAGAGATAGAAACAAATAAGTGGTACTGTATCTATGAGGAAGTAATTTAGAAAAAAAGCATCAAGATAGCAAACAACACTTATCCCATCCTCTCCTGCAGAGAGTGATTTAATATTAGCATTAACAACATAGCTGTTTTTATTTATAAATGAAAACAATCGAACTATTTATCCATTTCTTGTAGTATATCACGTAACGTCCTGACAACTCGCATTCAGTGAGTGTCTAACAATTCACATGCATGGCTATTAACAACATTATGTTTGCTATAATAATTGAAGTAGGCTACCACCCAAAAAAGAAAAATAAAGTGGGAGGAACGTGTGCTTACAATTTAATAATTAAAGTGCCTTCCTCAAAGAAATTTTAGGGGAAAAAAGGTGTCGGGCTGTTGGGCTGGGCTGTACATATATTTTAATAATAATATTCGGGCTAGGGCCGGGCTGGACAGAAAGCTCTCGGTGACGGGCGAGGGCCGGGCTGAAAAAAGTCGGCCCGAACCGAACCCAGCTCTAATATATATAGGTAGGTATATAAGCTGATGGGAGTAGTAGTAAGGAATGCTCACTCAGTCTGGGCTTTGAGTAAGATCTGATGCTTGAGCTGCGGACCCTCGCAGAGCTGGAGGTGGAAGATGAAGCCTGAAATGCCCTGAAGCTTCTGGCTGAGGTCCTTCACTTTCAGCTCTCCGATCTTGGCGTGGACGAACACCATGAACTTCCACGTGCTGCAGCAGAAACACACCAGAAAGAACACGTCATTCTGGGAACAATGCAGAGGCGGATTGGCCATCTGGAGTACAGGGAGTTTTCCCGGTGGCCTGTGCCAAGTAGTGGCCTGGACAGTTTTTTTTTTTTTTTTTTTTTTGCCATGATCCAACTTTCATGATCCAAAATGCACTAGTGGCACTTCCAAAATGCACTAGAATGTGCTAGATGCTCGCCTGGAACATACAGATCAAAATGACCATTAATCTTCTACATTCTCTAGTTGTGTAAATTAAGTTGGGCTAATTCACATGATGAATATTTTAACTCTTGAGGGTGTAAAAATGAAACCAAATGGACCCGCAAGGGTCCATTTGGTTTCATTTTTGCGCTCTCAAAGAGTTACATCTGGTTAACCAGCTGCCTCCACCAGGGTGGCCTGGCAAAGGCAAAATTGTCCCGGTGGGAAAATATGTGCCAATCCGCCCATGGACCAATGTGAACCCAACACACACTTAGAGATAAGGTTTGTTACGTTTGAGATAAGGTTCATGTGTTCAGTTTGCTGTTTCATTGTTCACCCATGAAGTAAAATGCTGGTTGATTTTTGTCCAGAGGTGTGAACATCTCTGGAGTGGACAATGCTTTACAACATGTTAAGCATTGTTAAGCAAATTAATCAGAAAAGTAGTAGTTTTAGCACCCTTAATTGTGTTTTTTTTGTAATATTATGCTTTTGTACTGTGAATCCATAATGTTGTGCTTTTGTGCTTAGATAATGCTTACTTTGTAGAATAGGTCTATTGTTTTGAGCATAGCGTAACTTATTATAGAAGACCTAACCAGGGACTGGGGTTGAAAATTAGCCTTGGCTAAACCCTTATACAATGCAACCATTACATGTTTTTAAACTTGATACATCGTTTTTGGTAGTGTCCCTGTCAAATATACGTATACCGGTAAATAAAAAAAATACCATTAAATAAAATGTACTGTAATTTAAATACCCTCTATTATTAGTTAGTTAGTAATAATAAATAAACAAACCATTTTTTGAAGCTTGGATATATGAATGGTATCAGAACTTACTCCAGGCCCGGATGTAACATTTCCCAATTGGTGGAATGAGGGCGGCTTCATTGCCCATTTCATTTATTTTTTTTTAGTTCTGTGACCCACAAGATATATATGTTGTACAGGACTTATATTGGGAAAGAAGAGCATCAATAATAACATCAGTTGTTGTTGTTGAAGTTGCAACAGACACGCAGCATGCATAAAGCTAAAGGTCTGACTTAGAGAGTTTTCTGTTTTGAATAATGGTGTTGGTTTAGTGGTGCCACAAGTGAAGTTAGTTAGTAGCAGTAGTAGTGTTTCAAATCATTTTAAATATAAGGACTTTAATTTGAAATATCTTATTTATGTAATTTATGTAATTTGGGTTGTTTTGCATGCCATCGTGTTTGGTGGGGCAGTCAGGGCATTTCGGGGGCCTGTAGATGATATATGGTGATGTTATCATGCAGAACTCACTCCTTCCTCCTGGACAGCAGCAGACAGTCGTTGAACAGGTGGAGGTACACAGGCTTGGTGGGGAACTTGAGCTTTGACCCAGAGATGCTCATGACCTGAGTGTCCACCTCTAGCAGCTCTCCATGCTTCACCAGCCAACGGGACTGAGAGATCAGAGGGAAGATCTGGAAGGGAGAAGATCTACAGCAGTTAGTCCAAGAGCATTAGCTCAAAATTGAGTCAAACCCGGAACAAATTAGTCACAGGCTGAAATTTTCAGTATATGTTCAGAATACCTTTAGGAATGACATATTAAAAGACCCCGTGAATCCCCCTTGTGAGATATTCAAGATAGCGTCCAAAATTGCTAATAGATATAATGGGGGATGAAAAGGGCAAAAATTAAAACTGAGAGATATTTCTACGAAACTTCACAGATTGACCAATTATATAAATACAAAAAAAATTGTATTGGAACTTTCCATGAAATCCAATATGGCCGCCCAATATAGCAGCCAGAATATAGGCAATAGGATTTCATGTAAAGTTCCAATACAAAAAGTGTTTGTATTTATATAATTGATCAACCTGCAAAGTTTCATGGAAACATCCGTCAGTTTAAATTTTTGCCCTTTTCATCCCCCAACCCTATTATTACTGGACTAAGTGTACAGGTTCCAAAACCTTTTCATGTCAAGAAGGACCCCCGCACTGACACTGGATCAGGGGGGGGGGGGTCCCTGGCACTAGATATGAAGCTTTTTACAGCTCTAGAAGAGATTCTCGACCTGTCTAATTTAAAAGGACCCCCAGTTTGACATGCATTAAGCCTTTCTGTACTGTACTTGTGTTTTTTTTAACTTTCATTGAAAAAGAGCAGGCGTTCACGGCTCATAGCGTGCCACAGAGTGGCGCGCTATGAGCCGTGAACACCCATTCAGAGGCATTTCTATCTCTGGGACGCCAATTTATTTAATTTGTAAAAATTAAAAAATCAGTTAATTTACCACAGCCTTACGCAATTTGAACCATATGTACACTCTGAGTTAGAGACCCCATAGGGTCCGTTTTGGTTCCAAACTAGCATTTTAGCTGCCCTGGAACTCCCTCAAGGACCCATTCTGGCTGCCCCGGACCCCACTTTGGGAAGGTGTACAGTAAACATTGGCATTATTAGCTACAATAGATTGTAAAAGTAAGACACACAGGTAGCAACAACAAAAAAGTGCAAAATCGTACCTTCCCCTCAAAATTTATTTTCTTGTTGAGGTGAATGAGCTCCTCCATTCTTTTCATAGACTGCACACTGAAATTACATTCCGTTATGATCTGTGGAGACATACAGTCATGCAACGTAGCCATTACTGTCAGGTAATAACAACGTAACAGCGTTACACACCGGTTATTATTCACTGCAGTCAATCACTACCTTTTTCAGCTCATTGAAGGCTTTGGTGGCAGTGTCTTCATCTCGCGAGCCTGGTGTTGTCCTCTTTAGGATGTTCTACAAGGTAAAGCAAGATGTCACTGAAAGCAAACTTTATCAGAATAAATACCAGCACTCGCGCTGTTGCATTTAGGATTGGTAAAATGGTATGGGTGCGACTTCCGCACCCATACCATTTTCCGCTACAGGGCTTTTATTAGGCAAGTAAAGCATCAATAATAACATCAGTTGTTAAAGTTGCAACAGACACACATAAAGCTAGAGGTCTGACTCAGAGAGTTTTCTGTTTTCAATGATGAAATGCTGTTGGTTTTGTGGTGCCACAGTTGTAGTTAGTTAGTAGTAGGGTAGTGTTTCAAATCATTTTAAAAATACTGTAAGCACTTTAATTTGAAATATCTTTGACATTTGCGTTGCATGCCATCATGTTTGGTGGGGCAGTCAGGGCATTTAGCCATATCCATGCCTAGATCCGGGGGCGGATTGGCACATATTTTCCCACCGGGACAATTTTGCCTTTGCCAGGCCACCCTGGAGGGGGGGGGGCAGCTGGTTAACCAGATGTAACTCTTTGAGAGCGTAAAAATGAAACCAAATGGACCCTTGCGGGTCCATTTGGTTTCATTTTTACACCCTCAAGAGTTAAAATATACATCATGTGAATTAGCCCAACTTAGTCTACACAACTAGAGAATGTAGAAGATTAATGGTCATTTTGATCTGTATGTTCCAGGCGAGCATCTAGCGCATTCTAGTGCATTTTGGAAGTGCCACTAGTGCATTTTGGGTCTTGTCCAGGCCACTAGGTGGCGCAGGCCACCGGGAAAACTCCCCGTACTCCAGATGGCCAATCCGCCCCTGCCTAGATCCGGCCCTGGGATTCTTATTTACTTCATCCTCTCCAGCAGGCACACAGCTCAAACAATCGGACGCTTCAGCCCTGGAGACCTTCAGCATGAAGCTGTGTGCCTTCTGCGGAGGATGGAACAAATAAGGATCCTAAACCAGGGGTTTTTCAACCTTTTTGACACCAGGGACCACCATTTATTCAGCATTTGAGCCACGGACCACCATTTGATGACATTTTCACCCCAAAGACCAAAAACTAAAGAATTATTTTGGTTTTGTCCACAACTCCAGGGCTGGACTTTGCAAACAAAACCGTGTAGACTTCTTAATGAGGTGGTGCTAATTCAGATGAATATTTTAACTCTTGAGAGTGTAAAAATGAAACCAAATGGACCCGCAAGGGTCCATTTGGTTTCATTTTTTACGTTCTCAAGAGTTACATTTGGTTAAACTACTTAGCTGGGGACCACCTGGAACCCTCTCAAGGACCACTGGTGGTCCCCGGACCACCTGTTGAAAACCCCTGTCCTAAACGGATCAACATGAGTGCAGTCATTTATTCTTATGAACTGTATCCTACTTGGCCCGTGCACGCGTTTACACCAGGGTTTTTCAACCTTTTTTGATACCAGGGCCCATTATTTATTCAACATTTAAGCCACAAACCCAAATATTTATTTTGCTTTTGTCCACAATATCAGGCTGGATTTGAGGAAATAAAACAGGCAAACATACAGATCAAAATGACCATTAATCTTCTAGTCTAGACTTGGCAGATTGGCACTAATTCAGATGAATATTTTAACTCTTGAGAGTGTAAACATGGACCTGCAAGGGTCCATTTGTTTTTTTACGCTCTCAAGAGTACGGACTACTCAATTACATCTCGTTCCAAGGGTCCATTTTTACGCTCTCAAGAGTTACATCTGGTTAACCAACTTTTCATCTGGTTAACCAACTTAGATGGGGACCGCCTGGAACCATCTCAAGGACCACTGGTGGTCCCCGGACCACTGGTTGAAAACCAGTGGTTTGCACTATTAGCCTGGACTGCTCAATTGAGGGCTTGTTTCTCTCTCTCTGTTTACAAAGCAAACTCCACTCACTGCGGTGTACAGTAATGCTATTGAAAAGAGACGGGGCTACAACTCGAGAGCTGCAAAATAAGCACTAGTGTGAATTCTGTCATCAAAGTTCAACGCCGTATAGTACCTCCACCAGCATTTTGAGTCGTGTGATCCGCTGGAAAGGAAGGATGAGGAAGGAGGCCAGAGGAAGTCTTTGGCAGACGGGGTCTTCCTCCAAACGGGCCAGGATGCTGGGGAAGCGAGGGTTCTCCTGCCTGGGAGGACAGGAGAGGAGAGGAGAGGAGAGGAGAGGAGAGGAGAGGAGAGGAGAGGAGAGGAGAGGAGAGGAGAGGAGAGGAGAGGAGAGGAGAGGAGAGGAGAGGAGAGGAGAGGAGAGGAGAGGAGAGGAGAGGAGAGGAGAGGAGAGGAGAGGAGAGGAGACAGTAGTTTTAGAGCAGGGGTTTTCAACCTTTTTGACTCCAGGGCCCACCATTTATTCAGCATTTAAGCCACGGATCACCATTTGATTACATTTTCACACTTTGATTTTGTCCACAAATCCAGGCTGTATTTTGCCAACAAAACAGTGTAAACTTCTTAATTAAGTGGTGCTAATTCAGATGATGAATATTTTAACTCTTGAGGATGTAAAAATGTTTCATTTTTACACCCCCAAGAGTTACATCTGGTTAACCAACTTTCTATCATTTAGCCTGGGAACCACCTGGAACCTTCTCAAGGACCACTGGTGGTCCCCGAACCACCTGTTGAAAACCCCTGCTTTAGAGCAGGGGTGCCCACACTTTTTTACTTGAGAGCTACTTTCAAAATGACGGGCTCAACACGATCTACACATCAAATATGTGATTATTCCATTACTGAAAATCCATTTCAAGGCCCCCTAGAAAGTTTTTGCTTTGAAATAGTGGTGATGGTGTTACTTAATGTTATAGTGTTTATGAATAAATGCACTTATAATGAAAAATAAAGGGGAGAGAATTGGAAGGTTTTCCTTTTTATGCTATTACTGACTTTTGAAAACAGTATTTGAGGTTTGAGTTGACAGTTTGTGATATTTAGTTTCTTGAGTCAGTTTTTGATAGTTTTGTTTCTTGCAACCAAAACTAAGAACTTTCACGTTTTTGTCCACAATCATTACGTTTTCTAATTGCATGGACTCTTGAAAATTATGTAATTATGTAATTCAGATATTTAAATAAAATTTAACTCTTGAGAGCGGTGAAATGAAACCAAATAGACCCGTAAGGGTCCATTTGGTTTCATTTTAACGCTCTCTCTCTCTCATTTGGTTTCATTTAAAAACGCATGCTCACAGCAGACGCTGGTAGGTCTGTTCCTGGTAGGCCTGGTTGGTGACATAGGGCAGGTAGACCCTCCGCAGGGCGGGGCAGTGGTCGAAGACGATGTCACACACGTCGAAACGCAGGATGTCCTCTTCTAGACGGTGCTCCAGGTCCCGAAGGAATCTGTGCATAAGTAAAGCAGAAACGTGCGTTAGGGAAGTGGTTTTCAACCTTTTTGATATCATTCAGGGCCCACTATTTATTCAAAATTTGAGCCATGGACCACCATTTGAAGACATTTGTAGCCCCACAGTCCCCAAAACTGAATATTTACTTTGCTCTTGTCCACAATTTCAGGCTGGATTTGGGAAACAAAACAATCAAACATACAGATCAAAATGACCATTAATCTTCTACATTCTCTAGTTGTGTAGACTTGGGGCAAATTCAGATGGTGAATATTTTAACTCTTGAGAGTGTTAACATGAAACCAAATGGACCCGCAAGGGTCCATTTGGTTCCATGTTTACGCTCTCAAAAGAGTTACATCTGGCTAACCAACTTTTCATCATTTAGCCTGAGGACCACCTGGAATCCTCTCAGGGACCACTGGTGGTCCCTTGACAAAAACCCTGCGTTAGTTACAGTACATTTCGGAATTACGACTTTAACCAAAGTGGCAGGCCACAATATAAAAGCCTCATCTTTACCTCTCACTGACATCTTTGACCTCGGGCAGCTTAGAGAAGAGCCACTGTTTATCCTGGGCTCCCAGACAGTCTGCCAGCTCCTGGGAGAACATGAAGTGGTCCACGGCGATGGTCAGGCTGCGGATGTACGACGCTTCAGACGTCACCAGCTCAAACTTGGCCTGATTTGAAAAGGAAAAAAACATAACAGTACCTCGGTCAATGTGCGAACCGTGTGCAATAGCAACTATTTTGACGACAGCCATTCTCTG
Source organism: Benthosema pterotum (assembly GCA_039105355.1). Lineage (NCBI taxonomy): Eukaryota > Metazoa > Chordata > Actinopteri > Myctophiformes > Myctophidae > Benthosema > Benthosema pterotum. The sequence continues at coordinate 50,086,518 of CM076968.1, forward strand.
CCTCTCTCTGCTCAGCTACCCATTAATTACGGTCAAGGCAGCTGTGTCTGTCCCCAAACCGTGTCTTACGGCCGCGCTAGCCGCTATATATTATATTATGCAGACTCCGTTATTTGCTCCTAGAGGTGTGATGGTGGGCGTGCTGCTGCTGGGTAGCATGACTTTGACCTTGACCATTATACTTGTCCTCTTATAACTAGAATTGAACATTTAAAACACATATATGTTATTGGGTTTAAAAACAGTTCATATTTTTATCCCTGTAAGGGTCCCGTAAGGGTCCATTTGGTAACGGGTAGAATCTCAGGAGAGGCGTTTGAATGCATTGAATTGAATGGGTGCGAATGGGACAAACAAAGAAAAGTTGTCGCGACAATTCTGTTCCAAATGCAAGTCAGCAACGGGATCTTTATCAGACAATGCGCTGGGACTAATAGTTGGATTAAAGAATGAAATCTACATTTCGTCGTTTTCTGCGCCTTCGTCGTTTTGGGCGGACGGGACCGCGCATGACGCGCACGACAAGCGCGGGATTGGCGGACGGTGGGTTAAGTGGTTTGGCGCGACTAAAATACCGGCATTAGCACAAAGACAACAAGCTCATAGCTTGTATAGATAGATCTGATATTTTTTTTTTCAAAATGGTAAAAACGTGGCGCAATATATATCTTCGAATTATTTGTCAGTTCAGAACGGAGTTAAAAATGTTCCATAATATGTTCTATGTACCTCCTGTAGTTTCCTCTCCTCGTTGCTGAAGTGGTCCAGCTGACCGCTGCTGCGGACGTCGGGGATGTCCTGCCACAGGGCGAAGGCGGAGCCTCGTGACGAGCGGAAGGAGCTGGACGGGGACAGGTTGGACGGAGACGGCGTGCCGTCGGAGGACCCCTCCTCCTCCCCCTCCCCCCTGCAGGGCTCCTCCCCCTCCACGCTGGGCTCCTCCCCCTGCTGCCTCTGGATCTCCCTGTTGATGGCCACGTCGCTGTACTCCTGGTACAGGATCGCTACGGAACCACAAAGAAGAGGGTGAGGTGGTGATCCTTACTTGCCTGGCTCCTGCCAAACTCTCCACGAAGGAGAGTCTGGGACTCTCTGATTGGAATCTCTTTACCGTGACGTAGGTAATGCAGTGATGGTAGCTGCTGCTATTGACGCACCAAAATGACGTCAGATGTTTTGGTGCGCTGATGGCTAGTGATTGGTTCGAGGAATCTATCTGTCAAACAGACATTACAGATAGATTCCTCGAACCAATCACTAGCCATCAGCGCACCAAAACATCTGACGTCATTTTGGTGCGTCAATAGCAGTAACCCATTTTTTCACCCAGTACCAATTCCTAATGTGATCCTGGGCTCTACACACCCTCCACCAACCTGGGGAGGCAGCAGACTGGGCTTATGCTTCCTTCAAGGCATGAGGAGTCGCGCCGCCTTCTTTTCACCTGACAGGGGGAGTTTCCCTGGTTGGACGTAGCGTGTGGAAGGAAGACGTTATTCCAACCAGTTCCTGTCCCCTCCATCAGGCCTCCCGGCTGGCCAGGGGGAGGCAGTCTAGAGTCCAGGACTACAGCATGTTTTTGTGAGGGTATCTACCCTAGGGGACACGGGGAGAACATGCAAACTCACACAGAAAGGCCCTTTCACCAATCCCGCATCGGGTATGGGCACTGATGACGCGGAGGAGCGGACAGCTTTAGCTTTAGCTTTAGTGAATGATTTCTGTCGTCTGTGCAAGGAAAACTGCAGAATAAAAGGCACGCTAAAAAACTCCAAGATAATTTGGGAAGCTTCACGACAAATTGGCATTACTTTGCAACGTTCTGAAGGGAAATCCGATCGTATGTGATCGTATTTGTGATCAGCTCAGTTGCTGCAGCAGCCTAAATTCAAGTAGACAACTGCAAGGACCAATCAGGAGACGTGAGGTGGGTTTACTCAAACGCAGCCATTTGATTAGTCTACTCTAAAATTTTGAAAATCAACAACTCGGCGAGTGAGTTCTTTGTAATGAGAGTCAACGGGTGGAGACACCAGACCCAGATGGAAGCACAATTTGTTGTGATGACGTAGCTGGGGCAGGCGGGGCCTGTGTTCCTCAATACAATGATATGCTTTAACACATTCTGACTTGACACCATAAAAGAAAAGATTGCATGTTGGAGCGATGGAAGTAGGTGAATTTGAAACAAACAACTTCCCATAGCCCCATTCTAAGCATATTTTGCAGGATAGAGGAAACAGCAGGACTACTTACAGCTAGGCAAAAAGCGAGACAGTCGGTTTGAACTTGTGAGGGTGGGAGGCGAGCCCCAGTCTTCTTCTATGGACTTCTTTCTCATCCTGTTAGGAAGAGAAGAGAAGAACAGTCAAGCAAAGGTAAAGAACGTTTCCAGTGTTAGACATGAGCGCTCTTTCAAAGCGATTAGATACTGTAAACTGCGTTTAAAGTGTCTCCTTCAGTGAATAGTCACCCCAGTTTGGTGCTCCAGCGGTGTAACGGCATGCTGCTGCAGTCGCTGGAGGGCAGGGGTGGTGGGGGGCCCACAGGACTGTGGGGGGCGCTGTCACTGGAACACCCCGAACCCCGATGTCTGGCGTTGGACTTGGCTGAAAGGGGAACAAGCAGTCAGATGATGTTAAAGGAGAATTCCTTTATGTTAAAGTGGATCCAAATGGATCCACTCCTATGTTGTTGTATTGTACCTAGGGCTTACTCTCCTTTTTAATCTTATTGTTTGGGGTATATTTGTCATTGTCCCTACTATACATATATTTACTTATATTTAGAGTAGACAGAGGCGCCTCTTAGGTAGCGTTATGATGGCTTTTGCTTGAATACTCTGTATACCTTATGTTTTGTTTTTTAAAAAATACTGTGATATGTAAATTTAAAAATGTAATTGATTGATATGTGTTGTCACCTATCATGGTCACCTGCCTGGTGACAACTGGGTAATGGACCACAGGTGTGTAATGCCATTTGGGGTGTGTGTATATATATGCATGTCTGTCTAGTATGTTTGCAAAGGGCTCCGGCCCGAAACGTCACCATATAAGTAAAGCAATATTCGGGAGCATCAAATGGTGTGCAGATTTTCTTTCTTTCAAAGGAGAATTCCACACTAAAACACATTGGTCATCCATCTACCTCGATTCCTGTACCATGATACATAATGCCCTTGATTTTGATGCCCCCTTTTCTACATTTCACCCTCCAATGCAGTTTGCATTGGCGCAGGTTGTCTCTATTCTAATGCAGGTTTTAGTAGCTCCAAACTCATTTTTTTCACACATCGCATCAAACCATACACTACATAATTGGGCCACTACATGGTTCTGAAAAACACAGATGAGAGGAGAGTGGCAGAAGGGAGGGGAGGAGAAGATAGATAGATTATCTCTGGGATTACAAGTAAAGGCTTTCCCAGAGTGACGTAAAACGTATTCCTGAGTATCAGTATACTATTAAAATATGTGTGGAAAAAAAATAAGTTTGGAGCTACTAAAATAATGACAACCTGTGTCAATGCAAATTGTCGGAAGGGCCGAGGACCTCAAGGGTGAAATGTAGAAAAGGAGGCATCTATGACAAAAATCAAGTGCAATATAAATGATGTCACAGCGATCAAGGTAGATGGATGCCAAACCTGTTTTGGTATGGAATTATCCTGTAAGTTGGTTAAATGAACAGCTTCAAAGTTCATGGGTGTGAATATGCAACTACTTGCAGCTACAGTACAAGTAGTTGCAAGAGAGTGAAAGGTTGTTTCACCTTTCTGCGAAAATGGTATGGGTGCGGCCAGTGTTGTTGTGGTACTTTTAGAAGTGGGGGGATGCCTCTGAAAGGGGAATTCCCCCCATTTGATTTTTTTTCTTCTGAGAGTGTACAAATGGAACCAAATGGACCCGCTAGGGTCCACATTTTAGATGTGAGAAGTCCCCCCGTGCCCCCCTCCACTACACCCCTGGGTGGGTCCCCCCCCCCCCCCCCCCAATTGGGAAATGTTACATCCGGCCCTGACTCACAGTCTGGGTTGGGGCTGATGCTGCTGGAGCTCTGCCTGTCCCGCGACGCCACGCGGGCCGACAGCGACTTGCCCAGCTTCAGGGTGAAGGAGCTCTTCCTCTGGGACAGCTGCAGTCTGGAGATCAGCTCCGAGGCCGAGAAGCGCCGGCGCTCTTGGTCCGCTCCTCCTCCCTGGCCGCGAGGTCGCGATAATAAGGAGCTGCTCCCCCCGCTGGCAGCTAGAGTCTCTGCGCCCCCCTCACAGTCCTCTCCCACCACCCCAGGTATAGAGTCTTCTACTATATGCAGCGGCTCCTCCGGCAGTGCCAGAGATTCGGGGTGAAAGGGGGAGTTGGGGAGGAGGTCCAGGGCCTCGGTGGGCGAGGGGCTGGTGGCCGAGGTCGCCTCGGAGGAAGAGATCAGCCCATTGTCGTCGTCCTCCTCCAGGAAGGAGGCGAAGGGTCCGGGGAAGATGTACTCCCCGTCCAGAATGGGACTGCCCAGAGACTCATCGCTCAGGCTGTCCGGGGAATAGACCCGCATCTTTCGTCCTGGCAAATGGGGAGAGGGATATTAATGGAAAGTAAAGGTACTGTATTAAAAGAGATATTTCACTGTCATGAAAATGGTTTCATCATGTACTCAGGATTATGCAAACAGTTTATACGTTTTTAAATCCCCATTTTAACCGTGACAGATTCATCAAAAACACAGGGCTTGACACTAAGGTCTCCGGGGCACTTGCCCATTGGGCAAGTGCAAGTCAGTTTCTACTTGCCCTCAGGTCATGGTCACTTGCCCCCCAAAATTGTAATATTGTAAATTAGTTTCTACTTGCCCTCAGGTCATGGTCACTTGCCCCCCAAAATTGTAATATTGTAAATTTTGCATTTAAGTTTACTTTCTACTTGGTGCTGTAAACATTTCCTTTCGCAGTCAAAGACTGTTTTGTTTAAGTCACAAATCTCACAATCAGCTACAATAAATATTCAACTTGTAAATCAGTGTAAATCAGTGGTTCCCACAGTGGGTCACGGACCCAGCAAAAATGATATTTGGAACCAAATGGACCTGGGAAAGAGATATAAGAGATACTGTAGCTAGAAAGCAGGGAAAGACACAGAGGCAGAGTACAATAACCACCTTCAAGACAAATTATCCCATGTTGTGTTATAGCGCACACAAGTCGCACACTTGCCCATTCGGGCAACCAGGTAGCAGTCTTCACTTGCCCGACCATTTTTTTTACTTGCCCCGGGCAAGCGGGCAAGTGTTAGTGTCAAGCCCTGACTTAAATATATGTGTTTTTTCTGTCCTATTAATATGTTAGGTGTGCTTTTCCTTTTACTGTTTTCTTTTATTTTTATAATATTGTTTTGGAAAATGTAGCACACCGCACAGCTGCACAAAGAATAAAACTATATTTTAAAAAAATAAATGAAAACAACTGCCCCTCATGTATTAGGAGGACAATATTAGTCACAAGAAAACTCCAGTACATTTACTTGAAAACTCTAGTTACTTTGGACATCATAATTTTGATTAGAAATCATAAATCACAATGTGAGCATGTAGATCCGCCATTTTAAGATATTTTGTGCACATTTTGAAGTCAGAAATCAAATATTATAAAATAAAATATGAGAACGTAAAACGTAAAAATGAACGTAAAACGGGTCCATTTGGTTTCATTTTTACACTCTCAAGAGTTAAAATTCATCATCTTAATTAGCCCAGGTCTACACTGTAGAAGATTAATGGTCATTTTGACACAAGACACAGAGGCAGAGCGCAATGACTGCCTTCAAGACAAATTTATCTTGTGTAGTGTTATAGTGCACTAAGTTGACACTTGCCCGATCGGGCAACCAGGTAGCAGTCTTCACTTGCCCCACCATTTTTTTTTACTTGCCCCGGGCAAGCGGGCAAGTGTTAGTGTCAAGACCTGCTGTATACTCACGGAGTGACTTCTCCTTCAGCGAA
>CM076968.1:50097508-50265008 GCA_039105355.1 Benthosema pterotum
CTGAGGCAGAGTCTGTGATTGTTCCCTCCCGGGGCGGATTGGCCATCTGGAGTACAGGGAGTTTTCCCGGTGGCCTGCGCCACCTAGTGGCCTGGACAAGATCCAAAATGCACTAGTGGCACTTCCAAAATGCACTAGAATGTGCTAGATGCTCGCCTGGAACATACAGATCAAAATGACCATTAATCTTAATCTACATTCTCTAGTTGTGTAGACTAAGTTGGGCTAATTCACATGATGAATATTTTAACTCTTGAGGGTGTAAAAATGAAACCAAATGGACCCGCAAGGGTCCATTTGGTTTCATTTTTACGCTCTCAAAGAGTTACATCTGGTTAACCAGCTGCCCGCCCCAGGGTGGCCTGGCAAAGGCAAAATTGTCCCGGTGGGAAAATATGTGCCAATCCGCCCCTGGGCAGAGTCTGTGATTGTTCCCTCCCCCCCTCCCTCCTCCTCCCTTCCTCCCCTGCTTCCTGAACAGCTAATCCTCAACTTCTGACTTAAACACCAGGTAAGTGGAATAGTTCAGACACAAATATGCACAGGCACGTGCACGTGCACAGCCACACACACGCACACCATGCACCGAGACACTCACGTGCACTAGTACCGGTACACACCTATGTGTGTGCATGCACCGCTGACTGTAAGAACAGGCATGCACGTGCACACAATCGCACATGCAGTAGAGCAGTGGTTTTCAACAGGTGGTCCGGGGACCACCAGTGGCCCTTGAGAGGGTTCCAGGTGGTCCCCAGGCTGAATGATGGAAAATTGGTTAACCAGATGTAACACTTTGAGAGCGCAAACATGAAACCAAATGGATCCGTTACATGTTTACGCTCTCCAGAGTTAAAAAATCCATCATGTGAATTAGCCCAAACTCTACACAACTAGAGAATGTAGAAGATTAATGGTCATTTTAATCTGTAGTACTGTATGTTTGACTGTTGTGTTTCCCAAATCCAGCCTGCAGGTATTATGGACAAAAGCAAAAATAAATCTTTAGTTTTGGGGGTCTGTGGGGCTCTTAATTAATGTCATCAAATGGTGGTCCTCCGTGGCCCAAATGCTGAATAAATATTGGGCCCTGGCATCAAAAAGGGTTGAAATCCCACTGCTGTAGACATTATTATATGTGTCTGTTTAGCTGCTTAGTTGTAGTATGTTTAGTTTTAGCTTTAGGGTTGCACTTTAATGCTCTAGTCTGTTGCACTACATCACTTACTGTTTCTTGTATTGTTTGTATTTGTCCGATCTCTTATCTTATCTAATCGCTATCTATTGTCTTATTGCACTGGAGAACAATGGAAACGTTATTTCATCCCTGTATATGTCCTGACATACACTGGAGTGACTAATAAAAAACCTTGAACCTTGAAACACTCGCATATTATGATCCTACGCTTCCCTGTTGAAACAGCCACACCCACTCTCACTGCAAAGGTAGGAAACTTGGTCGACTCTATTCCTTTCTCTCTCTCTCTCTTAAACACACAGTCACACACGCACACGCACACACACACACACACACACACACACACACACACACACACACACACACACACACACACACACACACACATACACACACACACACACACACACACACACACACACACACACACACACACACACACACAAACGGTTACCTGTTCCCCTGCTCTAGACAAAGGCAGCCTTTATCTGTGCGACTGGGGCAAGCACAGGATACCCAAGAGGCTGTGGGAAAAGCTTACTGCTGCTAACTCTGAGAGTGTATACTATACCAACCAAATGGACCAGTAGTAGTAGTAGTAGTAGTAGTAGTAAACCAACGGCCTCCATTCGTACAACAGGTGGTCCGGGGACCACCAGTGGTCCCTCAGAGGATTCCAGCTGGTCCCCGGCTAAATGGAAAGTTGGTAATCTAATTAATATACTTAGACTTGTTTTTATACTCATACTATATGAGCCAGGTATACTTAAGTATACTAGTCTTAAGTATGTCTGTTGAGTATATAAAAAGTATAAAATATACTTTTAAGTAAACTAAAAAGTATACTAGTCTTTAAGCATATACCTTAAGTATTGAAATGAGTACACTTGTAAGTATACTGGTCTAAAGTATATAAATAGAAGTAAACTTGAAGTGTACTTTTGTATTTTAAGTATAAAACAAGTATACTCCTAGTATACTGCTTTTTGCTAAGGGTAACCAGATGTAACTCTTTGAGAGCGTAAAAATGAAACCAAATGGACCCTTGCGGGTCCATTTGGTTCCATGTTTACGCTCTCAAGAGTTAAAATATTCATCCTCATTCATCATATACATGTAAATTAGTCCAAGTCTACACAACTAGAGAATGTAGAAGGATGTTTTTTTCATGTATATTTGACTGTCAAAAGGTAAAGAAATCTTTAGTTTTGGCTCTGAGGGGTCTGAAACTGCCATCAACTGCCTCAAATGCTGTATAAATAGTGGGCCCTGGTATGAAAAAAGGTTGAAAACAACTGCGTACAGTATTACACTCCGAAGGCAAATGACTGAGCATTGAGGATTTCTTTACTTTGCTGTGTGGAAACACTAAAACTCCTCCAACTCTTAATGCCACCATACATTTTAATCCTGTTAACAAACAACACACTCACACACGCTGCTTATTATACGCATTATTGCCAAATCCTTTTCCGTCAAATTATGGGGCGTTTTTTTTTTACTGGTCAGCGCCGCAAATATCCGGAGAGCTAATTTAACTCGGATTTGGAGTTGTTTCTCAATAATAATTAAGCAAGGTCAATCGGCTGTAACCATGAACCCCCGCAACATACATCAATGACAACAGTCAGTCAGTCTGTGAATCAAAGTATTCTTTTGTATAAAAGCGTGTGGTAATAACCTGCTGCCGCATTCATCAAAACACACACACACACCAGGGGCGGATCTAGGCATGGGCATGGGGGGCAGTGCCCCTCTAAATACCCACTCTGCCCCCCAAACACGATGCCATGCAAAACAACCCAAGATTTCAAAATTATAAGTGCTTATATTTAAAATGATTTGAAACACTACTACTGCTACTAACTAACTACAGCTGTGTCACAACTAAACCAACAGCATTTCATCATTGAAAACAGAAAACTCTCTGAGTCAGACCTTTAGCTTTATGCATGCTGATGTTATTATTGATGCTTATACTTGACTAATAAAAGTCCTGTAACCGAAAATGGTAGGGGTGCGGCTTCATCATGAAGGTACCCCCATATCATTTTTTCTTGCCTCTCCAACATGTTCTCTTGCCCCCCCAAATGGGACATGTTACATCCGCCCCTGACACACACACACACAAAAAGCATCCGATTACATGCGTTTTGCATTCCCCGCGATGATGCTGTTATATCGGAGGGGGGTGAATTCAGCTAAAATTCCAAAGACTTATAATTTTCCTTGTCATAGCAGGGTGTTATTTGTGAGCCTTATGGACTTTGCTGCCAGAGTTGCTCCCTGTAATTTCTGCAGGCGGCTGTAAGACAGCATGTCTGCATACAGCCCTTAATGACTGATGGCACCCTGGCATCTCTTTTATGACAGCGCTGATAAAAGGGAGATATACGGGGCGTTTAGATATTTTTTTTTATAATATGATTTTTTTCATCTTGAAGGCTCGGGAATAATCCCTTCGGCATGAGCGCGAGCATAAACCTAACCTAACGCTGATTCAGCTTTGCGCAAAGCCCAAAATATTGTGTAATAGCATCATTAACGGTTCGTTTGATGCTTGCCAGGGAAGAGTGTTACGACAAAACGTGTTTCGCCGTTAGAGACGGAGACGAGGTTTATGGAGTTTTTGAGAGACTTTTCCGGAGCATTTACTTTCCTGACTCCTGTGTGGTTTGTGTTTGACGTCGGTTGATGGTTCTGTGCATGTCGTTTTTTGGTTAGATTGTTGTAATTTTTGGGGGAGAATCAGTCTTCTTTTGTCAGGGGTTTCAGTATTTAGTTAAATCTACACACAAAAAAGCCAATTAGACGGTCACTTTGCGCTCCTATGCACATGCTTCTCTGGAATGGAATCGCTATAGAAAAAAAAACATTTTTGCTGATATATTTGAATCTGGAAGATGATCTGGCAATAGACCAGGGGTTTTCAACCCTTTTGATACCAGGGCCCACCATTTGAGGAAATCTTAGCCCCACAGACACCCCAAAACTAAAGATTTATTTTGCTTTTGTCCACAATATGGATTTGGGAAACAACAGTGAAAACAACAGTCAAATATACAGATCAAAATGACCATTAATCTTCTAGTTGTGAGAGTTGCATCTGGTTAACCAACTTTTCATCTGGGGACCACCTGGAACCATCATTAAGGACCACAGGTGGTCCCCCGACCACTGGTTGAAAACCACTGCGCTAGACGCAGCATCTGACTCGACTCACTGACACTGAGTGGTGGGAAATGGCTTTTAAATTCAACACAGTGAGAACTAACAGTAACATTATTTAGCCAAAACCTGAAATTAAAACGTGTGTATTCACAATTCAAGAAGCAACAAGACAAGTATGGCGAAGGATTTGGATGAAGATTGGCTGTTTCCAAAAGTCACCAAAATGACTGTTTTCACACAAAGGTTATTTTTTCCCCTTGGCTAGTTAACAGCACTCCTCCTTCCCAGGGGCGGATAGAACTTTTCCCAGTTGGGGGGGCAGGCGAAAACGGTATGGGGGGGGCGACTTCATCGCATATAAGCATCAATAATAACATCAGTTGTTGAAGTTTCAACAGACACGCAGCATGCATAAAGCGAAAGGTCTGACTCAGAGAGATTCGGTTTGGAATGATGAAATGCTGTTGGTTTAGTGGTGCAACAATTGTAGTTAGTTAGCAGTAGTACTGGTTCAAATCATTTTAAATATAAGCACTTTAATTTGAAATATCTTGGGTTGTTTTGCATGCCATCATGTTTGATGGTGGGGCAGTGTGGGCGTTTAGCAGGGCATTGCCCCCCCCATGCCCATGCCTAGATCCACCCCTGCTCCTTCCTCTTGGATTCCAGTTAATAAACAAGAATCCCTAAACACAGTGAGGAGAAGCAGAATAGCGGAACGGTTTTCCCAGCAGTGACACACACACAACGCAACACGATGCTTATGGTGTCACTCTTTCTAAATAGCAGGCAGTGTGTGGGCCTTTCTGCAGACTGCTGCCGGGCAATTAGAGGTCCGCCGTGACAGAGTTTCACTGCGACCTCACACACACACAGGAGCTGCTCACACCACACCGCGAGGACACTCCAGCCTGTCTGACCAAACACTATGACCTCATCAGAGAGCCCTACGCCAGTGGTTTGAAACCTGTTTTTGATCCCAGGGCCCACTATTTATTCAGCATTTGATCCACGGTCCACCATTTGATGACATTTTAGCCCCACAGGCCCCAAAACTTTGCTTTTGTCCACAATTCTAGGCTGGAAAACAGGCAAACATAGATGAATATTCTACACTCTCTAGTTGTGTAGACTTAGCTGGGGCTAATTCAGAGGGCCAATATTTTAACTCTTGAGGGTGTAAACATGAAACCAAATGGACCTGCTGCCGGACTGTGTTTCAACACAACAGCACTGGTTTGCAAGAGCGTCCGGGTAAAACGGCAAAAAAATGATGCCATAAAAAAAAAAAAAAAAAACAATGCCGCTTAATAGCTAAACGAAGATGAAAAAAGATGAAACTGTACAATATGCATTAAAAACTGAAAAAAAAAGCATTATTATAGCTCAGTTTCCTGTTCTATGACCCTCACCAAGCACTGCTTGGTGAGGAATGAGAAAGTAGAACAACTGTTGAGTTGAGAAAGTAAAACAATGAGTTCATTCATTTCTTATCATGGTGTGTACAATATAAAAGAGGCCCAGTTCTAACAATACTACTCCTCTATCATCCCACCGGCCGAAGATAATTCATCCACGGGCCTGATTTGGCCCTCGGACCTTGAGTTTGTAAATGCAGTAAATAAGCCCATTTTGGATTCCGTGAGTGAATTGGGGTCAGGAGGTTCTTTGGTGTTTGTCTCTCATCCCCCTCGACCCCCCGACCCCCCGACCCCCCCCCCAACTTCAAGACAGGTGAGCTACCCCTGGGGCTACGGAGGAGGGAGGGGTGGGGGGTGGGGGTAGAGGGGGGGCACCTGAATGTTTACACACGATGTGGCTCCTCTTAATCCCACTCTATAGCCTCCAGCAGTTATATATATCGTATCCCACTAAAGGCAGTGGTTTTCAACCTTTCTGATACCTGCAGGGCCCACTAGTTATTCAGCATTTGAGCCACGGATCACACTTTGATGACATATTAGCCCCACAGACCCCAAACACTAAATATTTTTTTTGGTTTTGTTCACAATCCCGTGCTGGATTTGGAAAACAAAACAGTCAAACATACAGATGCACAGGTGCAAAATGCACCATCTTTCTACATTCTCTAGTTGTGTAGACTTGAGCTAATTTGGATGATGAATATTTTTTTTCTGCACTAAGAACACCATCACAGGGGTTGATACTAAGGTCTCCGAGGCACTTGCCCATCGGGCAAGTGCAAGTCAGGTTCTACTTGCCCTCAGGTCATGGTCACTTGCCCCCCAAAAATATATTCTAAATTTTGCATTTAAGTTTACTTCCTACTTGGGTGCTTTAAACCAGGAGTTTTCAACAGGTGGTCCGGGGACCACCAGTGGTCCCTGAGAGGGTTCCAGGTGGTCCCCAGCTAAGTTGGTTAACCAGATGTAACTCTTGAGAGTGTAAAAATGAAACCAAATGGACCCTTGCGGGTCCATTTGGTTTCATTTTTACACTCTCAAGAGTTAAAATTCATCATCTTAATTAGCCCATAGTGGTCCCTGACCCCAGCAAAATGATAGTTTGGAACCAAATGAACCTGGGAGAGAGATAGTTAGAGATAGCTAGAAAGCAGGGAAAGACACAGAGGCAGAGTGCAATGACTGCCTTCAAGACAAATATATCTTGTGTAGTGTTATAGTGCATCAAGTTGCACACTTGCCCGATCGGGCAACCAGGTAGCAGTCTTCACTTGCCCCACCGTTTTTTTTTTTACTTGCCCCGGGCAAGCGGGCAAGTGTTAGTGTCAAGCCCTGCATCAAGACCAATACTGACAATATGGCATAGTATCACACACCCGGCACAAAGCCCACTGACACATAAGCCGACTGTTTGACAAATGACTGAATGCTGTGCAGTACAGGGATGTCAGACTCAAATCCACAGTGGGCCAAAATAGAAAAAAATAGAAAAGTCAAGTGCCGGAGCTGGTGGTTTGTGTTTCAACACACTGGTTAAGAGGAGTACCCCAGAAAACAGCAAAAAAGCAATTTTCCTTGCAAAGATGACACTGCCTTATTACAGCTCAGTCTACTGTTCTGCGTTCCTCACCATGCACTGCTTTCATAGTAAAAATGAGAAAGTAAATCAAAGGATATTGGGCTCCATTTTCCTTACATGCTAAAAACCTTATCCCAAATCCCTTATCATTTTTTTTTCTACTATTTTGAAATACTTTTTGGAATATTTCAACATGAGAATCTATTGACAGGTTGTGAGCTTTAGACTGGCCATTTTAACTATTAAAAATGGCTTGAAAAGGCAAAGAATTTAAGGGATAAGGGGTTTAGCGGTGAGGAAAATCTAGGCCTTAATGTCTTATCATGGTGCGTCAAGGGCGTCACAGGGCCTGTTCTAATACTATTTATTCACAGGGCTGATTTGGACCCCCAGGCCTTGAGTTTGACATATGTACTGTGCATGCATTGCGTGTGTGTGTGTGTGTGTGTGTGTGTGTGTGTGTGTGTGTGTGTGTGTGTGTGTGTGTGTGTGTGTGTGTGTGTGTGTGCACTTGTGTATGCTGAGGCGGCCTGAGGAATCTCCAGGTGTTTTGACTGTTCCAATCTGAGAACTGATTCTACAAAATGTCTATTAAATGGTGACAGTTTTATGATGAAAGACCTCATTATTTCAGCCAGTGGTCCAAAACTTGATATACCTGTAACTGCTCAAATGTATGTGGACGTCTCTGATGTTTACAACAAACCAAATCCGTTTCAAAAACGGTTGCAAAATCAGCAAGTTAACTAGTCATTTAAAAAGTATATGTTCATAGACACAATGTTATGCTATGCTCTCACAAGATGGCCGCCACATAACGACGTCACTCCCCATTGGCCAGAAGCGCCAGCGAGCCATCTAGCTTTCTTATATACTGTATATCTACATAATAATAATAATAATAGATTGCATTTTTATAGCGCTTTTCTATGCACAGTGTGTATACTCAAAGCGCTTACAATGGTCCATTCATTCATACATTGGGAAGTAGAGCGGCGAACAGTCAACGCCAGCGTCCTAAACTTCCCACATTCACACACCAGTGGTGGTAACCACTGGAGGCAAGGTGGGGTTCAGTGTCTTGCCCAAGGACACTTCGACATGTAGACAGGAGGAGCCGGGAATCGAACCGCCGACCACTGGATCATTGGCCGACCTGCTCTACCTCCTGAGCCACAGCCGCCAATGTATGCCTATCCATTTATGATTGCATGTAACTAGATCAGTGGTTTTCAACTTTTTGATCCCAGGGCCCACTATTTATTCAGAATTTTAGCCACGGACCGTGACGTTGACTTTAGTCTCTCAGACGCGAAGCTAAGAATTTTCAAGTTGTCCAGAATTTAGTAATAAACTGGCATAAAGTGGCAAAACATTGATGCAAATGACATGTTTTCTACATTTTCTAAATGTGTAGTTTCTCAAAAATTTCAATATGAATTAACTCTTGAGACTGTAAAATGATACCAAATGGACCCGTAAGGGTTCATTTGGTATCATTTTACAATCTCAAGATCTACAGTATAAGGGTCCATTTGGTTACCAACTGTCCATCATTTAGCCGGAGACCACCTGGAATCCTCTAGAGGACCACTGATGGTCCCCGGACCACTGGTTGAAAACCACTGAACTAGACAGAAGGGGGTCCGTCACCCCCCCTGGTCTGGCTCGGATGAGCAGGTTTCCGGGACTAATATAAACAGACAGGGCAAACAACAACATCTCATTTAAAAGACTCACATGCAAACGTCAAGACTTTGGGAAGTTCTGACACCCCACTAACCTGCACCCCTCCCCCAACCCCCACACCCCCCCAACCCCCCCACCATGCTCTTCCACAATAACAACTCGGGATGGATAGAAGAAACCCATAGGAGAAACAGTAACGGATTGACCAAGGAAAAAAACCCTGTGTTAAAGGATCTAGGACAGGGGTTTTCAACCTTTTTGACTCCAGGGACCACCATTTGTTCAGCATTTGAGCCACGGACCACCATTTGATTGCATTTTCACACCAAAGACCTAAAATTAAAGAATTGTTTTGATTTTGTCCACAATTCCAGGCTGTATTTTGCCAACAAAACAGTGCAAACCTCTTAATTAAGTGGTGCTAATTCAGATGGTGAATATTTTAACTCTTGAGAGTGTGAAAATGAAACCAAATGGACCCGCAAGGGTCCATTTGGTTTCATTTTTACATTCTCAAGAGTTACATCTGGTTAACCAACTTTCCATCATTTAGCCTGGGGACCATCTGGAACCTTCTCAGGGACCACTGGTGGTCCCCGGACCACCTGTTAAAAACCCCTGATCTATGACATTAAAACAACAATTGTCTCTTAACTATTTTAAAAGGACCACTTCACCACTTTTCAATGTATATTCATATAATAGGTCCTCACTAATGTACAGTATATGATAAAATACCACCATTTTTTTCTACTCAGTCTTTGTCTCACATGACATAATTCACATGATTAATATTTTAACTCTTGAGAGTGTAAAGAGTTACATCTGGTTAACCAACTTTCCATAATTTAGCTGGAGACCACTGCAGTAATGTATTACTAGTAGCTAGTTACTGCCCAACACTGTTCATGAGTCATAAAAGCTAGTAAAAATCAAATACAATGAAGGTCTGAGTGAGGAGGATCCAACGCAGTACTACAGTAAATCCAGACAATCTCATAATGATCAGCGTCTGCCAGAGAACAGTAGGATCTTTGATATGGAGGCCAGGCTGTGGCTTGTGTGAGGATAACTTCCTACGTTTAGGATGTTTGCTCAGGTCACATGCATAATATTGATTATGTTCTTCTAAGAAGAATGCCACATTATGCTAGCCTGGCTTCCCCACACTCCGTACAAGCAAGCTTGTAGGAGTCTGGGGTTGCAGGCAGGGTTCTGATTTGACTTTCCAGGGATGGGATTTAAACTCCTATTAGTTAGAACCTAGCCTAATCTAACCGAATTTAATCTAAACAGAGCAGAGTTGATTGCCACGCAGAACACAGGTGCCGGTAGTACGCAGTGTCTGCAGTCCCCAGTACCAGTGCCCTGTTAGCTAGCCTAGCTTCAAAAAACTACAAACTGGGTCTCTGCTGATTGGCGTCATTTGTTTTTATGCGGAAACACGCTCTGATTGGCTCGCTAGGGTTCGTGCCGAGCCAGATCCACCTCTGATTCGGCGAAGCCAGAGTCTTCCGCGCCCGCGCCATTACGCCAGTAGGGGGCGCAGGGAAGACTCTGGGCCCAGGGTAACATTATGCTACTTTAACCCATTGTGTCCTGTCTAGATTTCTAGTTTCTAATACTCAAAGATTTGCACCACGTTTTCACGATTTTTCAAAAATAGCAGAGATACAAGCTCATAGCGCGCCACTCGGTGGCGCGCTATGAGCTTGTAGATCTGCTATTTTTCAATAGTTAAAACATAATGCTTAAAACACCAAAACACGTTCAGTACACTAAGGGTTACACGCAGGGGTTTTTCAACCAGTGGTCCGGGGACCACCAGTGGTCCCTGAGAGAATTCCAGGTGGTCCCCATGCAGGCTAAAGTGGAGTGAAATGTGGAGGTGGTGGAGCACTATGACTTTTAAAAGGGCCACTGTGGCTCCTATGGTTGTCATAGACACTAGATATTTTCAGGAAGTAATCTAATAATGAAATGGTCTAAGATAAAGGAGAAAAAGACGGGGAAAAAGGCAATAAATTCAGAGATTTATTGCTTGTATATGCTTTAACAGAATTACATTGTCATGAGACTACAATCACCTTAAGGATAATATCGAGGATTAAAGACGTACGTCTCAGCAGGATTTGGATAAAAACATGTACAGTACACACGTTTATGTCTAATGCAGTGGTTTTCAACCGGTGGTTCAGAAACCACCAGGGGTCCCTGAGAAGATTCCAGGTGGTCCCCAGCTAAATGATGGACAGTTCGTAACCAAATGGACCCTGTTATTTTTGCCTCTCCTAAATTGTGGACACAAGACTTGAAAATCCTTAGTTTTGGTTCAGAGAGACTAAGCTCAACATCAAATGTGGTCCTCTGTGGCTAAAATGCAGACTAAATAGTGGGCCCTGGTATGAAAAAGGTTAAAAACCCCTGGTCTAAAGTATTTAAGAGTTCATCATATAAACTACCACTATAATCCGATGAGGAAATTAGTGGAAAGACCTGTCTCTCCTAATTGAGTTTGGTTTTGGAATACTATTACATTTGAGGTTCACCCAATGTTGTGAAGAATGTCTGGCATGCACTTATCTGCTGCATGTGTTCCCATTTCACCTTCAGCTATTTGTATTGCCAGCATCATCATCGTTTTTTCCCCTGCTCCCATTCTGGCTGTAATGTGTATTAAAAATACCGCTGGCCGCTGTTCTCTACACTCAAACTGTCAATCAATCAGCTAGACGTTGATTGACATCTGGTCCTGACCTACTTTACAGTTTAAAGGACAACTTTGTGTGTTTTTTCCCCAACCAAGGTTCATGTTAGATAAAGTAAACAATGGGTGTTAAAGGGGAGTTTCACCCATTTTCAACATTCTAATATGTCATTACTAAACCCTAGAGGTGCTGGGTGGTCATGATAAAAAAAAGTTCCCCCATTCTGCGTTCCCAAGAAATGGAGGTTTGAAGAAAACCACTAACATGGTGAAACATCTTGATGACATCATCAAGATGTATTTTATTTGTATTTGCTAATGGATTTCTTTAGACGCTTCTTTTTTCAGAGAGCGTACAAATGGAACCAAATGCATTTGTACACTCTCAGAAAAAATGGGTGGTATTCCCCTTTAATAGTTTTACATTCCTTGCTTTCTTTAGTTGTAGGGCTTTTAATTTTTAACTACAGGAGGGGGCATTCCAACATGGTCCTAAATACATGTTTTGAAAATTTTAAAGCGATTTATATTTTTTATTATCTACTGTACTACAGTCCTAGTAAATTCCAGGAAATTATAAGTGATATAACTTATAACTTGAGCATTCACATAGGCTACATACAAAAACTATAGCCATATACAGCAGGGGTTATCAACAGGTGGTCCGGGGACCACCAATGGTCCCCGAGAGGATTCCAGGTGCTCCCCAGGCTAAATGATGGAAATTTGCTTAACCAGAGTCAACTATTTGAGAGCGTAAAAATGAAACCAAATTTCCTGTTTACACTCTCAAGAGTTAAAATATTCATCATCTGAATTAGTCCAAGTCGTTTTGATCAACTGTAAGTTTGACTGTTTTGTTTGTTTCTGAAATCCAGCCTGTTATTGTGGACAAAAACAAAAGAAACCCCAAACCTTTAGTTTGGGTGTCTGGGGGCTATAATGTCATCAGATGGTCGTCCGTGGCTCAAATGCTAAAATAAATAGTGGGCCCTGGTATCAAAATGGTTGAAAACCAATGGTTGAACCACAAATATATACATGAGCTGATCGATGGCAAAGTGATTTAGTGTAGGACTGGTGCTAAAAAAAAGTAGCGTCTGTTTCACTGAGTTTCAACCTTTCCAGGGCCCATCATTTATTCAGCATTTGAGCCACGTACCACCAATTGAGGATATTTTTAAATCCACAGACCACCCAAACTAAAGATTTCTTTTGCTTCTGTCCATGACCATTAATATTCCAGTTGTGTAGATTTGGACTAATTCACATGATGGATATTTGCATGATGAGAGTGTAAAAATGAAACCAAATGGACCCTGGCGTTCTCAAGAGTTACATTTGGTTAAAACAACTTCGCTGGGGACCACCTGGAACCCTCTCAAGGACCACTGGTGGTCCTCGGACCACCAGTTGAAAACCCCTGCTTTAGCGGGTATGTGTCTCCTGCATGCTAACTCACACCCCTCCCTGCTCTGTTTTTCTTGTGTCGCCCAGCTATGGGTATTCCAGCCAAGCACCAGCATTTTCTTGTCAACCCCCCACTCCCCTTTTTTCCCAATCCTTTCCCTCTTTTATTATCTGGACAGGTATGGACAAGAACCCCAAAGGGCTGCTTGTGTTGTGAAATGTGATCCAGGCAAAAAAGTGGAGCAAAAAAACACAAGGAGCAGCTGACCAGACCAGGTCTCCTGAAAACAGCTTGCTGTGTTGCCCCAGAGGTGAAGAAGCTACAGGTATACGCTCTAATAAAAACTGTGAAAAACCACACCGTGTCAACGGGATTAGGGGATGAATCCAACAAAAGGTTTGCAGCGCCAGCAGCAGTTTGTACATTTAGGAGACGGAAGGGGAAAAAATCTTGGTTTGTTTCTTTAAGGAAGTTGTCAGATAAGCCACGACACGACATGCGGCATGGCGTGGCAAAGACACGGCACCGCGTAAGAAGCACTCTTAGAGTCTTTTCCGTTAATTAACACAAAAAACAACAGCACTACAAAAGCCAAAGCAATGTCAACGAAAGCGAGGAGGAAGCACAGTATCTCCTCCAGTTTCTATGGAAGAAGTAATAATTCCTCCGAGGTCAAAAAAGAAAACTGCATTATCTCTTGCATGAGTGTGCATGTGAAACTCTCGTTTCACCCCGTATTGGCCAACTCCCAACCTGGCCTAGCCCGAAGGCTACAGTTCTAGACAGGTGTGCAAGCGAGCAGCGAACACCACCGACCGGAGAGACACTCGTTTTTTTCTTTCTTTCTTTCTCTCCCCACATTGCACCTCCAGGCTAAGGTTTTTTTTTCACGTCTGCTTTAACATTCCCAGATGCAAATATCCGTTCACACGCAGGTTAAAACCATTAAATGCACACATGCATGCACAGCCTTTAAATGCACACATGCATGCACAGCCTTTAAGGGCGTTCTTAAAATCCTCCCAAGAATGCCACCCAGATCTAGATGTAAAACATATCGTGATATATTATGCTTTCCAGCGGTCATCTAAATGTTTTTCTCTTTTTAACCCATTTTGACACCGACACTATAGATCAGGGGTGCCCAACCTTTTTTGACCCAAGATCTACTTTTCAGCAGCCAACCACTCCGGGATCTACCAGTCCAATATATCGTTGCCAGCCTGCAGTACCTTCACAAAAACACAACACTACTTTGTTTTACCACTTTACTTTATGTCCATATAAGCATAAAGTACAACACTAAAGTAGGCCTGCAACAGTACAACATAAGTACAACAGACTTGGACAAACACTGCCATTGCAAATGCAATCATAATAAGAACAGTCCATCACAAATTGCAGAACAATACTGTTGATATTTTCTTTTCCAGCCCATTTTTTTTCTTCCCCCCCACATCTCCCGAGATCTACTCGTGATCAGGCCGAGATCTACCGGTAGATTGCGATCTACTGGTTGAGCTCGCCTGCTATAGATTCAAGAAAGTGCTGTTGTGCTGTTGCGTTTTTTCACGATTTCTCCCCAAAAATAGCAAAGAGGCTTGTACATCAGCCATTTTTCAATAAAACTTAATGCACTAAAAGTATAGTTCCCCTTCAGATGTTCACCTGTTCCGGGCCAAAGGTCTATAAATGTTTTTTCCCCATTATTTTCCCTACCTGCAGCCATATAAAGACAAGACCAAAACAAGGTCATTCACAAGTTGAAAGTCGCTAGGGAACCAAAACATCATTGACGACGAGACGAGCATAACAAACGTAAATCAGTCAGTGGTCCGTTTTATTTGAGCCATGTTTCTACTAGACAAGTTCACGTCCAAACTCCTGTGCTCCTGACCCCCCACCACCACCACCACCACCAAATGAGACCCTCTGACACTTTCCACATTCCCTGAATGACTAGGCCCCCTGTCATTCCTCTGAAATTGCCCACTAAGCTGAGGCAGGGGAGGGGGGACAAACAAAGAAACTCAACTATCCACGTGCAAAAAAAAAGAAAGGCAAAGCCTACTATTATACACCGTTAAGCTCGCTGCTATTTAGGCCAGACGCTGAAAAGGCTAAGAAAGTGGTTGACCCTTGTCAAGAACACTATAGTATCATTTCACTTAAAGAAAGAAAAAAAAACTCTGAACTTTGGAGGTCAGCAGGCAAATTTGTCTCTTGCTTTTGGGAGCAGAGTTTCAGTGCACTTGGTAGGGTTGAAGGGTAATCACCTTGTTTTGGACACACCACCTGTGTGTGTGTGTGTGTGTGTGTGTGTGTGGTGTGTGTGTGTGTGTGTGTGTGCGTGCGTGCGTGCGTGTGTGCACTCGATTAGTGTTGTATTCAATATATATCTATCGCAATATATATATCGATCGAACACCTAGATCAGGGCCAAGGGTGGGCAATTATTTTCCCCAAGGGGCCAAATGAGAAACATAAAGACACAAGACTAAAGGCTGAACTAAAGTCTGCATAGTATTAATTTCATTTTCAAGATAAAAGTAAGAGTAAGACCAACCATTTTGACACCAGGACTCCCTATTTAATCACTATTTGAGCCACAGAGGACCGCCATTTGAGGACATTTTAACCCCACAGACCCCAAAACTAAAGATTTCTTTTGCTTTTGTCCACAATCCCAGGCTGGATTTGGGAACCAAAACAGTCAAACAAACACATCAAAATGACCATTAATCTTCTACTTTCTCTAGTTGTGTAGACTTGGGCTGATTCAGATGATGAATATTTTAACTCTTCAGAGTTCCCGGTGGGCCACGACCTCACAAACGTGTCGTCATCCCTGGCCCCTCCCGCGCCCGTCCACTACTGTTCTACGTCACATCATTTAGAGCGACGCCCACCCCGGAAGGTTGACTCCCCCCTCAAGGCCACTATGTGTAACAAGTTAGTCCAGGCTTTCCGTTTTCGCGCAACGCAAACAAAAATGAAAGCCTGGGTGTCGAGGCTACATCTTTGTTAACCAACTATACCAGGTAGAATAGGTCCATCACACACTGGTTGTGGTGGGCCGGTCTAGGCCAAATCACACTAAAATGTCCGGGTCGATTTTCTTCACCCAGTCCACCACTGATCGTGATACATTGAAAGCAATATCCACCATTAGAGTGTGTTTGTGTGTGTGTGTTTGAAGTGCTGACGAAGACCGTCGCTTCAAGCGCAGGTACAGGCCTTGCATGTCAGAGTTGGTTGGGGTTAAAAGGGTGGGGAAGCAGAAGGGTGGGGCACAGCGTTCCCAACAGACACACACACACACAGAGCGTGTCTGAGTGGCAGGTGATGGGGCAGGTGCTCTGCAGACATGAATGGGAGGAGGGTGGAGGACGCACCGTGTGTGTGTGTGTGTGTGTGTGTGTGTGTGTGTGTGTGTGTGTGTGTGTGTGTGTGTGTGTGGTTATAGATCTAGGCGTGATATGAACAGGCCTTCTCAAAAAAAAAATCTAATCCACTAGCTCAGGGGATTTCAGCTTTTTTGATAGCAGGGCCCACTATTTATACAGAGATCAAAACTAAAGATTTCTTTTGCTTTTGTCCACAATACGAGGCTAGATTTGGGAAACAAACATACAGATCAAAATGACCATCTTCTACCATCTTTTACCATCTCTAGTTTTGTAGACTTGGGCTAATTCAGATTCAGATGACTATCTTAACTCTTGAGAGAGTTAAGATAGTCTGTTAGCCAGTTATATCTGGTTAACAGACTTTTCATCTGGTTAGCCAACGTAGCTGGGGACAACCTGGACCCTCTCAAGGTCCGCTGGTGGTCCCCGGACCACAGGGTTGAAAACCACAGCGCCATGGACCGCCTCACAGAAAGGAGAGATAAGAAAATTGACACAAAGACAGACAGACAGCTGTCATGTTCAGTCCGAGACGGTTTCCCTGGTTGGACGTGGTGCGTTGAAGGAACACGTTATCCCAACCAGTTCCTGTCCCCTCCATCAGGCGCCCCGGCTGACCAGGGGGAGGCAGTCTAGAGACCAGGATTACTGCATGTTTTTGTGAGGGTATCTACCCTCACAAAAGAGAACATGCAAACTCCAACACACAGGAAGGACCCTTTCGCCAACCCCGTCTTGGTATGGGCGCTGATGACGTGGAGGAACAGACACGCCGCCAGCACCCACAGCATCCCTAGCCGGAGTCGAACACATAACCATCTAGCTGTGAGACAACAGCACTTACCACTGTGCCACCGTGCCCCACTAGCATAGTGAAGTGAACCACATAAAGATCCCAGAAACATACCAAGACAGTTGCCTCGGCTGCTGTACCAAACAAAAATACCATCACCCCCTGGGTTGGAAACTCGTAATCAGCATATTGTCTATAAACTACCGTAATGCCTACATTTTGTTAAACTACAGTGTCACATGAAAGTAAGTGAGAACACAATACCTGTGACATGGTGTGAGCTCGCGTTTCTGCTTTTTTTTAGCTAGTTTTGTTTAACTAACACCTTGAACGCTTCAAATCAAATCTGACATCCTACAACCAGACTGCTGGGATTGTTTTAAGTCAAAGTGGGTAAGAGTCTGTGTCTGTGTGCGTGTGTGTGTGTGTGTGTGTGTGTGTGTGTGTGTGTGTGTGTGTGTGTGTGTGTGTGTGTGTGTGTGTGTGTGTGTGTACACGGGCGTGTGTGTGTGCATGCATGGTGTAACCAATGAAAACTATAAACAAGACCTTGTGTTTTATATACATTTAGACCAAACACTCTTTCATTTGTTATTTCTCGGTTTCCTGAAAAGTAATAACCGGTTTGTACAGACAAGGTTTCCACCTACGCCAACGACAGTGACGCTATTATACAGTATGCACAGCCCTACCGGCTGCCCAGTACAGTATACATGCAGACGTATACTTCCACACATAATGTGACAACCCAGACAGGCCATGGCCAGACAAAGACAGACAGACAGACCGACAGACAGACAGAGGCTCTAAGTTGAACTTGCGACGCATGACGAGGTCTCATGACGATACGCTGAGTCATCGCCCAGCGCAGACAGAGCAGCAGCAGCAGGCCAGACAGACAGGCAGGCAGGGGTGGAAAAAAAGTATACTCAAATGTTTTTACTTCATTAAGTAAATATATATCGATACTGCGATGTAGATGCACTCTGTTTACGAGGAGAAGTGAGTGAGAGTTCAGGTGTTGGCTTCAAAATGTACTTAAAAGGTTAAAGCCATTTGTGTTAAATAGGAAATGGTAAATAAGAAATCCTGTGGTTGCAGGAGAATACATGAAACAAAGGAGAACTTTACTTGGTAAGGGCTTAAGTTTTAATGGACTGTATAACACTTTATCTTCCAGTTGGAGAGAGTTATTTAACTAGTCAGTGGCTAGACGTTCTTTCTGATGCAATCTTAATACTTGTTAGTATCTCTAGGCTTTGTAGTTATAGGTAGATTTTGTCCCATGCTTTATAACAGGGACGTGAAGACATACTGTAGCTAAACATCACTGTCTGCGTTTTGTGACGCGTAACACTTTGAAAATAGACGAACTACAAGCTCATATTTAAGCTCAAAATTAAAATCTCTAGTAACCCTAAGTGTTCAACTTTTGGCAATAAAATGCAGGGGAGTAAAGTATTGGAAATTGGGGAATAACTCAATTAAAGTACAAATACCCTCAAAATGGTACTTCAGTAAATGCACTCATCTACTTTCCGCCTCTGCAGACAGACAGACCGTACATCATCACTCGTGCTTAGCCCTCGATCATTTCTGCTCCATTACAGACCATCATTATGCTGGAAGAGAGAGACGTCTACGGAAGGGGTCTGTGACCTATTTTCAGTCTAAACGCCATGCAGGTCGGCAGTCAGAGCGGCACTAAAACGAAGCGCGTAATGGGATTCCGGGGGCAGTAAAAACCAAAGTTATATGGCCTGGCTGTTGAATGTCATGTCGTGTGTGTGTTTGTCCATCCTCGAAGCTGTGTCAACAACAGAGACTGACTGACTGAAGGACTGCCTGCCTGCCTGCCTGCCTGCCTGCCTGCCTGAGAGACTTCTGGGGTTAAACAGACAAAAACATCCACATGCTGCTCGCGCCAGAGGAGATCCGACCGTCGCCTTGGAGAAAAAGACGTTGCGTTTTAGCCTACATGTTGCTTTTGCCACAACAACACACCTAGACCATGCAACCAAACAGAGTATACCTCCATATTGATAATATTAAGGCAGGGGTTTTCAACAGGTGGTAGGGGGAACACCAGTGGTCCTTGAGAGGGTTCCAGGTGGTCCCCAGGCTAAATGATGGAAAGCTTATGTACCAGATGTAACTCTTGAGAATGTAAAAACGAAACCAAATGGACCCTTGCGGGTCCATTTGGTTTCGTTTTTACACTCTCAACAGTTAAAATATTCATCATCTGAATTAGCACCACTTAATGAAGAAGCCTACACTGTTTTGTTTGCAAAATCAAGCCGGGAATTGTGGCTAAATTGGGGTGAAAATGTAATCAAATGGTGGTCCGTGGCTCAAATGCTGAATAAACAGGGGTCCCTGGCATCAAAAAAGGTTGAAAACCCCTGTATTAAGCCATTCACTCCCATTGTTTTGCCACCTGTTTTTTAATACATCGAATGGATGCAACCTGGGACGTGTCTTCAGTGATGTATCCCAAGCTCATTGGGGTTTCGGGTCTCTCGAACATCATACCCCTCACTCAGGTGACCCAGCCGGGGTTCATGACGCCCCGACTCACGTCCCAGTAGCTACCCCTGATCAGTCCCACAAGGGAAAGGCCAAGGCCGTCCAATCCACCGCCCCTGAAATACTCCGCCAAAACTGGGAGGTTCTGATGCTTGGAGGGACTAGGCTCTGTGGTTTGACACCTGTCCGTGCCCCTCCTACGTCTCACCAGGCCCAATCCTGCTCTCACCAGGAGGCACAGGACCTGTGCGTTGCACCAGACTCCCAGCATCGGAAGTGGAAGAGACTCCATGAGCGGTGGACAAACGGCCCTCCTAAAGGACTAACCAAGGGTTTTTGGGCGTCTTCCTCACGGACGACACAGGCTGGGGCGCTAGCCCATACTGCTAACCGGGTGCCGTCTACATTCCGGCTGCCACCCGTCTCTCTCACTTGGTCACCAAGTCTTTCCCTGGTTGTCACGTAGTCTATTCCTATGAGTCACTATAAATAGGTTGATCGGTTTTTTAATACATCGAATGGATGCAACCTGGGACGTGTCTTCAGTGATGTATCCCAAGCTCATTGGGGTTTCGGGTCTCTCGAACATCATACCCCTCACTCAGGTGACCCAGCCGGGGTTCATGACGCCCCGACTCACGTCCCAGTAGCTACCCTGATCAGTCCCACAAGGGAAAGGCCAAGGCCGTCCAGTGTAAGTTCAGAATGCTACAGTACGACTGTCTTCACTGCAAGGCAGGGACGTCCAACTCAAATACACAGCGGGCCAAAATAGAAACTTTGGTACAAGTGGAGGTGTTTCAACACAACACACCGGTTTACAAGGACGTCCCAGGCAGAAACCAACAAGCAGAAAGTAGTTTTCCTTCCAAAATCAATGTCCCATAATTGCAAGATAAATGCAAAGATGAAAAAAAGTTTCCTGTTCTGTGTTCTATGCTCACCAAGCTCTGCTTTCATAGTAAAATGAGAAAGTAAATCAATTGATTTAAGAAAGTCAAAATATTCATTTCTTATCATGGTGTGTGCCCTGCAGTATACCAGAGGGCCGCTTCTAATCTACGTTAAGTAATTAAATATCCTCCTGCAGGAAAACTCATTCATCGGCCTGATTTTGCTCCCGGGGCGTTAAGTTTGACATACAGTATATGCTGTAAGAGACATGTGGTGGAAAAAAGTACCCACGTTTCTTACTTACGTAAGAGCTGCAAGTAAAAGTTTCGGAATTCAAAATGTATACTTAAGAAAAAAGTAGGAAAGTAAATGATCTGCATTAAAATGTACTTGTGCCAAAGCCATAATGCATTTGTTATGCAGAAAACTTGGAACATTTCAAGTCTGTTTTCAAATAAATGTTGTGAAGTAAAAAGTATTGGAAGTTGGAAATACTCAACTACAGTACACATTCCTCAAAATGAAAATAAGTAAAAATTGTGCTTCTTAAATAGTAGTTCTTAATTAAAAGTACTTTGTACGATCCACCACTGTTTAAGGGGTAAAGAGAAGCTACAATGTGATCATTCAAGTAGCCTATAGAGAAAATAGCAAATCTAAAAGATTGCGTTGTTTCAGCCCTTTCTGAAACCGTTGTTTAATTAATTAAAAAGTGTTCCGGATTTTGCTACGCCCCCCCTCAAGGCTCCCCGCGAGCTGTTGGACAGCCCCCGGACCTCAGTTTGAGAACCAGCGCTTTGGTGTCAACACAACAAACAACGGGGTCACGCTTAGCCCCGCGGCTACGAAACGTCTCGACTGTATACCACTGTTATGCCCTGCAAAAGAAATACTACAGTGAGGAGGAGAGTGCAAACGCCAGCGCCAAGTTTTCAGCCGTGTACCGTCTCATCTCTCTCTCTCTCTCTCTCTCTCTCTCTCTCTCTCTCTCTCTCTCTTTTTTCCTTCTTTTTTAACAACCCCTCATCCAACATAGTCCAGACATGCACTTACCTGCCCCTCGCTCGGCAACAACTCACTGCTTCACACCACTGTAAGGCAGAGGCCCGGATGGAACATTTCTCAATTGGGGGGGGGGGGACGAAAATGGCATGAGTGCGGCTTCATCACCTGTGGCGTGAAGCCGCACTCATGCCATTTTCATGTAAATTATTTTGTTCTGTGACCCACAAGGTTTATAGATTTGTACAGGACTTATATTAGTAAAGTAAAGCATCAATAATAACACCATGCAGTTGTTGTTGAGGGGGCAACAGACACGCAGCATGCATAAAGCTAAAGGTCTGACTCAGAGAGTTTTTTGTTTTGAGGCCGGGAATCCATTTTTGGATCCTGTGCAGTAGTATTTGTACAGTAATTTAATTGTTTTACTGCTGCTTCATAAATATTTGAAGTTTTTCCAAGAAAACGTAGGTCAGGCCTAAATGGGTTGATTCAAAATATCCTTGAAATTTTGGGTTGTTTTGCATGCCATCATGTTTGGTGGGGCAGTCTGGGCAGTCTGGGAATTGCCCCCCGCCCCCCCATGCACTTGCCTATATCCGGCCCTGCTGTAAGGCATCGCAACCGAAGCCCAGGGCTTTTGGAAGGAAGCGACCTCTGCCTGCATAATGCCTAGGGATTCGTCAGGCGTTTGTCATTACAGATGCAAGCGCCGCTCTGCGCGGCGCTTCCAACAGAATACATTAAATATTAAAGCTAATCATAAAACCCAGGGGGTAGAGAGGAAGGTTATACGTGTGTTCTGCACTGATTATTCACATTAAGTGTGAAGGTGTGCACGTATGTGTGCGTGCCACAGCTGACACACCGCGCGCGCACGCGCACACACACACACACACACCCCAGGTGCGGATTGGCACATATTTTCCCACCGGGACAATTTTGTCTTTGCCAGGCCACCCTGGGGGGGGTTAACCAGATGTAACTCTTTGAGAGTGTAAAAAAATGAATCCATTTGGTTTCATTTTTACACCCTCAAGAGTTAAAATATTCATCATGTGAATGAACCCAACTTAGTCGACACAACTAGAGAATGTAGAAGATTAATGGTCATTTTGATCTGTATGTTCCAGGCGAGCATCTAGCACATTCTAGTGCATTTTGGAAGTGCCACTAGTGCATTTTGGAAGTGCCACTAGTGCATTTTGGATCTTGTCCAGGCCTCTAGGTGGCGCAGGCCACCAAGAAAACTCCCTGTACTCCAGATGGCCAATCCGCCCCTGACACACACACACACACACACACACCGGCAGCGTGCCCTGTATACATACATCAGTGATTTTCAACCTTATTCATACCAGGGCCCACTATTTGTTCTGCATTTTAGCCATGGACCAGCGTTTGAGATGAACTGGCACAACGTTGGTATGAATATAAATTAACTCTTGGGAGCGTAAAATGAAACCAAATGGGTCCATTTGGTTTTCATTTTAACACTCTCAAGAGTTTACAGATCTTGTAACTCTTGGGTCCACTTGGTTGCCAACTGTCCATCATTTAGCTGGGAACCACCTGTAATCCTCTCGTGTTGAAAACCCCTGCATACATCAACGGTCAGTCAGTGCTTTTTCAAGACCTTAAGGCCCACTTATCTCTCCACTTACACTCTCTCCCCCAATTATGATTAAAAGGGAGTTTTTCTGAGACAACAAAGTGAGCAATCCTTCAAAGCCCTGTTTTCAGGTTTTCTTTTTCATTATGGTGTCAAGTCTGTATAAGTGCAGAGGAGGAAGAATGTGTCCCACATGCATAAGAGTGCATTTTGGGTATAACCTCGGTCACCAGAAATGTCGGCCCAAATAAAAGTCGGACCAGCCGAAATGTTGCGACATTGAGGGGTCAGAAGCTGAGCGCGGGAGGGCTGTTTCGGCCTGAAAGAGGGACAAACTGTAGTTTGAAATACATTGTTTGTAACGATGGCGGTGCAAATTAGAGCTACGTAAACATCTGTTTTAAAGCATTGCACAGTGACAACTAAAGTCTCTAATGTCTAGGATGTAGGCCTACTAGTAGTAGTAGTATCAAACATTCTAAAATAAAACAATGTATGTATAGTCATCAAAGCTGGGTTGTTAATGTGTATGCTGTAGTAAATTACGTAAAATAAAGGGATTTATGAACATCAGGCTGTTGCCTGATGTTTTTACTATATCCTATAGAATTACAAAACAATCTAAAAAAGATAATATGAAGTCTAGTAGAGCAGGGGTTTTCAACCAATGGTCCGGGGACCACCAGTGGTCCCTGAGAGGGTTCCAGGTGGTTCCCTCTCTAAGTTGGTTAATCAGATGTAACTCTTGAGAACGTAAAAATGAAACCAAATGGACCCTTGCGGGTCCATTTGGTTTCATTTTTACACTCTCAAGAGTTAAAATATTCATCATCATGTTGATCTGTAGGTTTGACTGTTTTGTTTCCACAATCCAGCCTGGAATTGTGGACAAAAGCAAAATAAATCTTTAGTTTTGGGGCCCTGGGATGAAAAAGGTTGAAAACCCTGTAGTAGAGCATTGGAATTGGAATGATCCCATTTAGTGACCAGGGTTTACGACAGCGTAACTCTGTCCATACTCAGGGTCTGACTTTGCGGCGGCCCGACTTCTCCGTACCCCATAACCTCCATAGGAGGCTGACAGTACTGAGCGCGCTCAGTAACACAGATACACCTCCACAGTGCTACCTTTGTCTACCAGCAGCCAGTGCAGCCAGCGCAGCGACGCAGACAAAGCAGTGCACCTGACATGCAGCAGTGGCATTACTACCCCCCCCCCACACACACACACACACACACGCACACACCCACCCCCCCACCCCTTCCATTCCCTTCTCTTTCTCCAAAAGTGCACAGCGACCGGCCGGCCAACCCAACGAACGCACAGCCCTGGACGGGACGGTGACTCCTCGCAAGCAAACAACACGACTCAGTGAGGCTCAACTTTCACCACCCCGCTCCCCGGCAAACAAAACACTTAAACGCTACATAATAATCTAGTAGGAACGGAATGTTCCCCATGCAGGTTTTGATTTCCAAAAGAGAAGAAAGAGAGAAGAAAAAAGAACATCTACATATTGAGACGGAGATCTTATTTGCAATGTGCAGCACACAGGGGAAAAAAAACAAACAAACACAACTTGTGTTCATCTAACTATGAAGAGTACTTGTACACAGGTTTCCACGCTGTACTGCTTAAGGGTTTTTGACAATTGTGACAACCCCACCGCGAAGAGAAAGAGAGTGTGTTGGTTTTTTACCTCATGAGTGTCAGTATGTTGCATGCTGGATGGTGGCCAGCATCGCGGTTTGAATCCGGGCCGTCCCGGGGTCAGGCTGAGCCGCTGCTGCCAGTAGTGCCAGTGCCAGTGCCAGTGCTGAAGCGCTATCCATTGCTGCCTTGCGTTCCTCTCGGCTTTTCTTGTGTGGTTCTCTCTCTCTCTCTCTCCAAACTCTCCCTCCTCTCTCCCGTCCCGTCTTGCAAATCCCCGGCAGGCAGGCAGCAACAAACTCTGGACAGGACAGGGGGTCCTGGACGAAGCCGTTGCACCCCCCTGCCCCTTCTCTCTCTCCGCTGTCCTGGTGTATTCCTCGGGGCAGCAGCAGAAGGAAAAAAACAGGTTGGGGGAAAAAAGCTCCAACAACAACAACCACTTGCTGTTCTCTGAGCTACTTACAATGCAGATCCCTCTGTGTAAGCTCCTCTCCTCTCCTCGCTCACATTTCTCCCCTTCTCTCTCTCCAACCCTCTCTCTCTCCTTTTTGCTCCCTCCCTCTCTCTTTCTTTCTCCCTGCTACTGTTGGGGAAGCACTCTGCTGTTTCCCCCCTCGCCCTCCCCTCCTCCCCCTCCCTTCCTTGGAGTCTAATAGTTATTTAGTGTCTCATTTCAACACCTGCTTGGAGAGAGAGAGAGAGAGAGAGAGAGAGAGAGAGAGAGAGAGAGAGAGAGAGAGAGAGAGAGAGAGAGAGAGAGAGAGAGAGGAAGAGGGAGAGGGAGAGGAGAGAGAGGGAGAGAGAGGGAGAGGGAGAGGGAGAGGAGGGAGGGAGTGAGGGAGAGGGAGTGAAGGAGAGAGGAGAGAGGGAGAGAGGGAGAGGACAGAGAGGGAGAGGGGAGGAGGGAGTGAGGGAAGGGGGAAGAGAGGAGGGAGAGAGAGAGAGAGAGAGAGGAGAGAGAGAGAGAGAGAGAGAGAGAGAGAGAGAGAGGAGAGAGAGAGAGAGAGAGGGAGAGAGAGAGAGAAGAGAAGAGAGAGAGAGAGAGAGGAGAGAGAGAGAGAGAGAGGAGAGAGGAGAGAGAGAGAGAGAGGGAGGGAGGGAGGGAGGGAGAGGGAGGGAGGGAGGGAGGGAGGGAGGGAGAGAGAGGGAGGGAGGGAGGGAGGGAGGAGAGAAGCAGGGAAAACAAGGAAGGAACTATAATGAAAAATCTCACTTACTCACATAGGACTCTTGGCAAGTGCGTGTGTGTTTGTGCATGCGCGTGTGTGCAGTGTGCGTGTGTGTTAGCATGCAGTAAATGTGAAAAGTTTAGAGCAGTGGTTTTCAACCTTTTTGACACCAGGGGCCACCATTTATTCAGCATTTGAGCCACGGACCACCATTTGACCAACTTTCCATCATTTAGCCTGGGGACCACCTGGAACCCTCTCAGGGACCACTGGTGGTCCCCGGACCACCTGTTGAAAACCCCTGGTTTAGAGGAAGAAGTTTTGTTTTATTATTATGCACGTGTTAAAAGTAGTTACGTGGCATTATGTGTGTGCGTGTGTGCGCGTGCGTGTGTGCTTCAGCTGCAGGAATGTGTGAGATACATTGCAATCTTTGCACATGCACAGACATTTCTCCAAGAGCAGCGTGTGTGTGTGTGTACGGAAGTGACGTACTGTATGTGGGCATGCATGCATGCATGATTGCAAATTGTGCGTGAGTGAGCGTGCGACTGCGTGCACGTGTGTGTTTGTGTGTGTGCTACTGCTGTGTGCCTGACACAGAAACATTAAACCAATTTTAGTTGTTTTTTGTCACACCTGAAAGTACACGAATGAAATCCTTTTGTTGGTTGCACTTGTAGACTCTCAGTTAAAAGGGAGGGGTATATTATGGACCCGCAAGGGTCCAAATGGATCCTTGCGGGTCCATTTCGTTTCAATTTACACTCTCAAGAGTTAAAATATTAACCATCTGAATCAGCGAAACTCTAAAACAATTAGAGAATGTAGAAGAATGGTCATTATTTTGATCCACGTTTGCCTGTTTCGTTTGCCAAATCCAGCCTGGTATTGTGGACAAAAAGCAAAAGAAATCTCTAGTTTTGGGGTCTCTGGGGGTGAAAAGAAAATGTCATCAAACTGTGGTCCGTGGCTCAAATGCTGAATAAATAGTGGGTCCTGGTATCAAAACCGGTGTTCCGGGGACCACCAGTGGTCCTTGAGAGGGTTCCAGGTGGTCCCAAGCTAATTTGGTTAACCAGATGTAACTCTTGAGAACGTAAAAATGAAACCCAAATGGACCCTTGCGGGTCCATTTGTGTTTCATTTTTACACTCTCAAGAGTTAAAATATTCATCATCTTAATTAGCCCAAGTCTACACAACTAGAGAATGTAGAAGATTAATGGTGATTTTGATCTGTATGTTTGACTGTTTTGTTTCCCAAATCCAGCCTGGAATTGTGGACAAAAGCAAAAGAAATCTTTAGTTTCGGGGTCTGCGGGGCTAAAATGTCTTCAAATGGTGGACCGTGGCTCAAATGCTGAACAAATGGTGGGCCCTGGTATCAAAAAGGTTGAAAACCCACTGCTCTAAGTGGTTAACTTTTGACGGTGTGAGCATTACAAGATGAGATTGGGGAGTCAGAGAGCGGCGTCTGAGGCATGCTGCAGACAGAACTATGTGTCCCTGCCTGGCATTTTATCGACCTAATTACTCTCTAATCAAACATTCAAACAAACTATGTGGAAGAACAGGTTACCTTGGGCCAGCGCTGGCCGTAGTAGTACTGTAGTAGTAGTAGTGGTAGTCACTGAAATCCTCAGCCGTTTGTTTAACTCTGGCGGGAGTGTGCTGTAAGCGCGAACCCAACACAACCTCATGGACTCCAATGGTAGATGTGTTAACGCTGTGTGGACATAAACGGACAAAAGAACACGTTTTTGTATCATGTGTATACCTTCTACACAGCAGGGTTATAATAGTTAGTTGGTTGGACAAAAGCAAAATAAATTTTAGTTTTAGGGTCAGTGGGGCTAAAATGTCCTCAAATGGTGGTCCGTGGCTCAAATGCAAAATAAATAGTGGGCCTTGGTGTCAAAAAGTTTGGAAACCGCTGCGTCACTGCTTTGGAGTTGCCCACCCTGCCATTCTTCCAACCCACCCTAGTAGGGCTGGCTAAATCCGCACTGCAAAAAACTCTGAACTAAGCAAGTCTTGTAATCTTAAATCTAGACTTTAAGTATGATTGCTCTTGTTTTAAGAAGGATATACTAACCAAGAGCAAGTTGTATAAGATTATCAACCTTGTTTTTAGAACATATTTCTTATTACAAGAATTCTTACCAAGTACAATTCACTTACCCCACGGACAGATTATTTTGCTTGTTTCTAGTACTTTTACACTCAAATATATATATCTGAGGGTAAAAGTACTAGAAACAAGCCAAATAATCTGTCCCTGCTGCCTTATCGAGGACCTCCTATTTAATTACAGCTATTAATTGACTAACAAACATATAAATGGAATGCCTTAGGCCAGGGGTTTTCAACAGGTGGTCCGGGGCTCACCAGTGGTCCCTGAGAGGGTTCCAGGTGGTCCCCAGCTAAGTTGGTTAACCAGATGTAACTCTTGAGAATGTAAAAATGAAACCAAATGGACCCTTGCGGGTCCATTTGGTTTCATTTTCACACTCTCAAGAGTTAAAATATTCATTACTGTAAAGTCTACACAAGTCTACACAACTAGAAGATGTACAAAAGCAAAATAAATCTCTAGTTTTGGGGTCTGTGGGGCTAAAATGTCTGAAGTGGTGGTCCGTGGCTCAAATTCTGAATAAATGGTGGGCCCTGGTGTCAAAAGGTTGAAAATCCCTGCCTTAGGCGATGGGCCTGGTGGTTTGCAGGGCACATGATTCGAGCGACGGCACCGCAGTAAACCTATTCTGGATCGGGGCCAACTTGAAATTCTCTAAGGCACTGGCGGGCCAAACTCACAACACAATGCAACACATTCTGAGCTTGTAAATCGGCTATTTTCATGTTTGTTTTAATCAACAATGTTCCTGCTTGGATCAGTGCCAATTGGCGTAACTATGAAGCGCCCAGATTTAAATTCAAATCAGCATTTGTTCCGTGGCTCAAATGCTGAATAAATGGTGTCAAAAAGGTTGAAAACCCCTGCTCTACTTGTATGCCCGACCAGACATTTTAGGGTCGGGCTCGGGCTAAAATTTATGCTAATCAGTAGGGCTGGGTCGGGCTTAGATATAAATATATTTATTGAATTATTTTTGTTTTGTTAAAAATAATAGTTCTGATCTGTCTGCCTGTGTATTTATCTATTATGAAGATGGTGCTGACTGGCATTTCACTTTTACTCTGTCTAGACCTCTAAAATTCTCCCCAAACCCGACCAGGCCCGACCTGACCCGACATTTTAGGGCCGGCTCGGGCCTAAAAACTATGCTAATTAGTCGGGCGGGGCCGGGCCGGGCTTTGGGCCTGATCAGTTAGGGCCCGGCCTTCATTTTCAGGCCCGTTGAGAACTCTAATGTACTGTATGCCCGAGTAGATCACATAGTCATATTAATTGAGCTTGTTGTCATGATTTGTCACAACCCAAGTTGGCTCTGTCCGCGGCGAAATCGTCTTTTTATATAGTTTTGGAAGTCTATGAGGAACAAGAATGGGGAAAACCTTTCTGGACCACGGGCAATGCAGGAAAGTGGTGCTGCTGCCCTGGTTGAGAAGCACTGCTATAGAGCAGTGGTTTTCAACCTTTTTGACACCCTTTATTTAGCATTTGAGCCACGGACCACCATTTGATGACATTTTCACCCTAAAGACCTAAAACTAAAGAATTCTTTTGGTTTTGTCCTGGTATTGTGCCCATGTCCACAATACCAGGCTGGATTTTGCAAACACAACAGCGTAGACTTCTTAAGTGGTGCTAATTCAGATGATGAATATTTTAACTCTTGATAGTGTAAAAATGAAACCAAATGGACCCGCAGGGTCCATTTGGTTTCATTTTTACACTCTCAAGAGTT
This sequence comes from Benthosema pterotum, assembly GCA_039105355.1. NCBI lineage: Eukaryota > Metazoa > Chordata > Actinopteri > Myctophiformes > Myctophidae > Benthosema > Benthosema pterotum. Next base: position 50,127,622 of record CM076968.1, read on the forward strand.
ACATCTGGTTAACCAACTTTAGCCTGGGGACCACCTGGAACCCTCTCAAGGACCACTGGTGGTCCCCGGACCACCTGTTGAAAACCCCTGCTATAGACACACACACACACACACACACACACACACACACACACACACACACACACACACACACACACAGCTCACAGGGGCGTGACTTCTCCTACTCCTAGCATACTGTACTCAGTCTACAGTACTGTACTGTAGGGTAGCAGTGCATGGGTAAAAGTCAGGTCAGTCAGTAAATGTCTCAGAGTCCACATTGCATACCTGCTGCTTGCTGACATGTACTAACGCTGCACTGCTTTTCCTGCAGGCTCTGGAGGAGGAGGAGGGGGAGGAGGAGGAGGAGGAGGAGGAGGAGGAAGAGGAGGAGGAAGAGGGAAGGAGGATGGGGGGGGAGGAGGAGGAGGAGAGGGAGGAGGAGGAGGAGGAGGAGGGGAGGATGAGAGAGGAGGAGGAGGAGGGGGAGGAGGAGGGGGAGGGGAGGAGGAGGAAGAGGAGGAAGAGGGGGAGGAGGAGGAGGAGGAGGGGGAGAAGGAGGAGGAGGAGGAGGGGAAGGAGGAGGAGGGGGAGGGGAGGAGGGACGCACAGCAATCATAACAATAAAGGAGAAGGAAAAAGGAAAAGGAAAAAACATGAACGTGGCTAAGAAACAAGACAGACGGGCTGGTAGTAGTAGGTGAGACAAGAAGAACGAGGAGAGGGAGAGGAAGGTGTTGGAGAGCGAACGAGGGGTAGAAATAGAGGAGGGAGAGAGAGAAAGAGAGGAGAGAGAGGAGGGAACAAAGGAGGAACAACAGAGAGAGGGGAGAGAGAGAGGTCAGTGGCGTTTCTAAGCAATTTGGAGCCCTAGGCAAGATTTTCCCTGGAGCACCCCCTTACCAAATGGACCCTTACAGGTCCATTTAGTAAGGGGGAAAAAAAAAACTCCTGTAAAATGGCGCCCCCAAGGGATAAAATGTTGAAGTGTAACTAAACTAAACATATTATATGTGTTTTAAATGTTCAATTCTAGTTATAGAGGAGGACAAGTATAATGTATTCATCCATATGAGGCTTATTAGCCTGGGATCCTTTGAAAGCATGCCCCCCGCCCCACACACACCCCTCGTGGTGCCCTATAGGCAACTGCCTAGTCTAGTCTGCGTAATGGCAAAAACGGCCCTGAGAGAGGTGACATAGCGGTGAGGAGGAGGAAGAGAGAGGGGGGGGGGGGTCAGATATACCCCAAGGCACAGCCAGCCAGCCAGCCAGCAGCAGCCAGCCAGCCAGCCAGCCAGCCAGCCAGCCAGCAGCCAGCCAGCCAGCCAGCCAGCCACACACACACACACACACACACACACACACACACACACACACACACACACACACACACACACACACACACACACACACACACACACACACACACACACACACACACACCACACACACACACACACACACACACACACACAGTGCATAGTGTTATAGTGTTAAATAAATCAACAATCTGGAAGGTATTTGAATGAATAGAACATTATTTTAATCAAACTGTACTGTATATGGCATACTGTACCTCTGTACTGTACTGTACATCTGCTTGAGGTTGGAGTCGGTCTCCCTGTACTCTCTTCCAATGAGAAGACGGCATCAGATTACAGTAGTAGAACAACCTACAGGTCGGTCGAGAAGCAGTACTGCCTGAAGCTCCTGTGTAAGTGCAGACTATCTCCTGTGTGGTCAAAGCAGAGATTTGGGCACGCCCTCCCCCGCACGGCAAGTGGTCCAAGTGGTCCAATATCGCAAATAGGAACTTTGAGCAGACGACGGAGCAGGGCCAAATCTAGGCATGGGCATGGGGGGGAACAATGCCCCCCTAAATGCCCCACCAAACATGATGGCATGCAAACAATCCAAAGATATTACAAATTAAAGTGCTTATACTGTAGTTACAATGATTTGAAATAGTACCACTGCTACTAATTACAGTTGTGTCATCACTATTGAATGATGAAATGCTGTTGCATTTCATCATTCAATAAAACAGAAAACTCTCTGAGTCAGACCTTTAGCTTCATGCATGCTTCGTGTCTGTTGCAACTTCAACAACAACTGATGTTATTGTCGATGTTTACATGCCTAATATAAGTCTGGGGGCGGCTTCATTGCCCGTGACGCTTCGCGACACGGGCGATCAAGTCGCACCCATACCATTTTCATCTGCCCCCCAAGTGGGAAATGTCTCCACAGATAAACCTGATTGCCGTAGCAGCCGTTCCTGCTACAGCAGAACCTACACTTTAACATACAGTAGTGTCCACAACGCCTGTTTGACACACGCTGCATAGATGTGTCACCATGGTAACCCGTCGCCGTTGCAGATGGCTGTTCGCTTAAAGTTTTTGACAGCTCCGTACTTCGGTAAATGGGAGCCGTTCTGAAAATGCAGCAGCTTAAAGTTCCCTATATCACATAATACTGCAGGCTCAAATGCAGCCCGGCAGCAGATCGCGGGGTTCAAATCCCAAACACAACACGCGCCACTCTCCCACTGTACAAAGGCCTGAGGTAGGAGAGACCCATGGGCTCAAACCGCCATGAAACCAGGGCCGGATGTAACATTTCCCAATTGGGGAGCAGTTGAAAATGGTATGGGGCCGCCCCCATATCATTTTTAGTTACAGAACCTTAAGCATCAATGACGAAATGGCGTTGTTTTGACAGTAGTTAGTTAGTAGCAGTGTTTCAAATCATTTCAATTATAAGCACTTTAACTTGAAATACCTTTGAAATTTGGGTTGTTTGCATGCCATCATGTTTGCTGGGTCAGACAGGGCATTTAGGGGGGCATTGCCCCCCCATGTCCATGCCTAGATCCGCCTCTGCATGAAACATGAAACTTTAAAGTGATAATGGTGATTCGACACTGTACAGTACGTGTATGAATAGGGAGGGAGGAGGAGGAGGAGGAGGAGGAGCGATTGGAGAGATTGAGAGATTAAGAGAGAAGGAGACAGAAATCATTAAAGAACAGCTGTCTCCCGGCTCTGACTCTTCATAAATCACTGTCTGTGTGTGTGTGTGTGTGTGTGTGTGTGTGTGTGTGTGTGTGTGTGTGTTGTGTGTGTGTGTGTGTGTGTGTGTGCGCGCGCGCGCGCCCCTCGGTTTAGGGAAGGTCACATGTTCTTAACGTGTGAGGGATAACAAGCCGTGGAGGGAAGTAATGGAGTAGATCAGTGTTGGGACATGTGCACTATGTAACTTAATATATTACATAATATATGACCAAAAAGCAGTAACTTGTAATATAAATATATTACCTAACAAAAAATCTAATGTATTACACTTTTCTTTCTTTCTGCATTAATGCACTACTTTCTATATTACTTTCTGTCAATCTGTCTCGTTGCAAGTGTTATTGTGAAATTATCTTGACAACTGCAAAAGTTAAATAATACTGATTTTCCATAGCTGAGTAGGATGAGGTAGGTCTACATTTAACTCCTGTGTTAACTGTCCATAGCTGAGTAGGATAGCCAAGTAGGCTTGCTTTATTGTAGGTGCCACTGGCCTACGCAATATTTAATTAAGTGAATTAGTTATACTAAATATTTAATTATATATTTTGTAAAAAAAAAAAAAAAAAAAAAGCCAAGATTTTCCCTGGAGCTCCCCTTACCAAATGGACCCTTACGGGTCCATTGTTTGTATGCATATTAGGCTTACAGTATTAGCCTGGTATCCTTTTAAAGCATGTCTGGTGGTCGCCCCCTCCCATTGCCCCCCTTCCATCATGGTCGCCCTCCTCCCCTCATGGCGCCTAATGGCAAAAACGCCCCCACGCGCAGAAAACCCTCACGCACAGCACATTCGCTTCTGTTGTCTTCTTGCATTCGCCAAACAAACTGTATTTATTCGGAATTCTTTTCCAAAGAGCTCACACACAAAACGCACAAGTGGTGTTTACTGTATGTTGTCATAGCAATTCTTACACTGAAACCATCAGAAGCATAGCAGTGAGTTTTCCCATCTTCTGCACACAAATACACACACATACACAGTGAACTATACTCGTCGTTCATTTAACTTTTAAGTGTGTGAAAAATCGCACATATGCAAACTGAACAGTGCAACTGAATTTTTACTTAGATGTTATTGTTGCTGTGTGTGTGTGTGTGTGTGTGTGTGTGTGTGTGTGTGTGTGTGTGTGTGTGTGTGTGTGTGTGTGTGTGTGTGTGTGTGTGTGTGTGTGTGCATGTGTGTGTGTGTGTGTGTGTGTGCATGTGTGTGTGTGTGTGTGTGTGTGCATGTGGTGCCGTGGAGTCAACCACAGTTGTTGACTTAAGCAGCTGCAGGGGTCAATAGTTCCTGCTCAGACAGGGGTCACACACACACACACACACACACACACACACACACACACACACACACACACACACACACACACACACACACACACACACACACACACACACACACTATAGACAGTTGAGTTGAATGGCTACAAGGTGAAATACAGTGTTCAATTTACTCTGAGACTGCGCGCGCACGTGTGTGTGTGTATTTGTGTGTGCGAGCGTGCATGCGTGTGTGTGGTGTGTATACTCTGAGAAGTAAAATAAGGACATTTGCAGTTACTTGGGCAGAATTTCAATACAGTGCAATAAGCAGCAACGCACCAATCATGTGAAATGTGAGCTGGAGACGGAGCAAAACGTCAAAAATAAAATGGAAACCATAGTTCCAATTCTTGCTCCTTGTGCTTGACCTTTGGCTAAAGAGATGAAAGAAGTCCATGATACTGACACCATGATCCAAGCGTTTTTTCTAAAAATGGACACCATGAATGACAGACACTTTACTGTAGTGCTTCTCTGAACACATAATCCAACAAGTAAAAAGAGACTGCAGTCCAGTGCGGAGGAGGAGGCACCAACGTCCGCCGTCGACAGGAGAACCAACCAAGGTCTTTTTATATTAAAGGAGTGACGTCTCTAAAAAATCCTCAGTGTTCATTCATCCATTTATACTGTAGCTCAGCGGTTTGTGTGGGGTGTAACACTATAGCACACATCTGCAGCATTTGGAGATGGTTTAATCCAGGGGTTTTCAACCAATTTGAAACCAGGGCCAGCTATTTATTCTGGACCACTATTTGATGAGATTCCCATGGTGTATTTATGGGAGAAAACAGACAATTGTTGACAAAATAACAATTCTACATTTTCTAATTGTGTGAATTACTCGTAAAGTATGTCTTGTGTCCAGCTCAAAGCTGGAAGGACAATCCCCCCACCCCACTATGCCAATAACTACCATTGAGAAATGTAGAGACCCTAGGTGTCGGGTAGGACTCACTACTGGTCGATGTTAAGCCCAGAGGCTGATGAGCACTGATAACTGACTCCCTACGTCCACGAACAGGAAGGCTTGGCCCAAACAATACTCTGCCCTGAGTATAGACAGAGTTACAGGGTCGCAAACTTCGTTCGCTTCATGAGATCAGTCCAACGGCGGCTATACCATCAAGTTGTGTTTCACCATGTTAATGTTTTTTCTTTTAGGACCTTTTTTCCCAAATGGACCCACTAGGGTCCATTTGGTTCCATTTGTACACTCTCAGGAACATTTGGGAAATGTCCGTCTTTTAGGCCTTAACAGTCCTCCTGAGAGGTCAGTTTTCTGACCCCTCAATGTCGCAACATTTCGGCTGCTCCGAGTATTATTTGGGCAGAGGCTTCACGTATTCCTATGTCCTTATCTCCAAAAAACTGAGGATTCCTATTGGCTTTAGAAATACAGCAACACAAACAAATAATAACTCTCCATGCTTCATGGGCTGCGTATCCGATTAGAAAATAAAGTCCATCTTTGGGGGGGTTGAACTACTCCTTTAATGTGTGTATAAGCGGGAGGGAGACCTGGGTTAGAATCCCCACTAGGCCATAACCATAACGGACTGCATCTTAAAATGAGCACTGAGGATTTGTTTTTTTACTGCGTAAATCTCCTGCCATCCCTGGCACACCGTCCCTCCTCTCCCCTCCCCTCCCTCCTCCTCTTCATGGCAGCGTCCTTCGAGGCGCTGTGGGATCTTAACTCATGTTGCCAGAGGACGCGTTGCTTGCTGGAAGGCAGGGCAGGGCGTACGGTGGGTGGAGGGTTGGCGGGGGGAAGGAATGAAGGAAGTAGACAAGACAGTCAGTCAGTCAGTTAGTGGACTGCTGTGTCTGAACCAGACAAAAACATCTTACAGGGATGATTTGCGCCTCATCGCAACAAGAAAGAAAATATGTTATTTTACCCTAATCATGGCTAATTTATACCTTGTTGTGACTACAATGAAAATTATGTAACTGAATCAGTTACAGCATTATTTTCTGCCTGTGACAAAGCAGGTTAACATATGAATTGATCGTACTGCAACAGTATCATAATAGCAAATAGCAAAGTCACATAAACTGTTGGTATTACTTGCTATTACTACAACACAAAACTTAGGTGGGGGTATGACATGAAACTAGATAAGTGCACTTCTGGGCACAGATCTCCACTAGGCCAGGTCAGGTTGTGGCCTCCTGGTGGCGCTATAAAAAGCTGAAATGAAAATACAAGTCAAAGCTTCATCTTTGCCCTCTAAGTGTGCATGCAACATTTCATGCAGATCGATGCAGGTATATGTAATATATTGCATGCTGCCCTAGGGTGGCGCTATAACAGGCCGTCGTGGAAAATGGAAAACAGTTGGGGCAGAGGTTCATCGTTGGCACCCAGAGAGTATGTGTGCAAAGTTTGGCTTTGATCGGGTTAACAGCGCCAGAGATTAGCTGTACACAGATGGACACACGGACACGGACGGATGGCAAAACATACTCTTCCTCATGCCTTCAGCCTGGTGGAGACAAATATTAGAGAACCACTGAAATAGCCTAATAATCAGTGTTGCCAACTTGGCACATTGGTCGCTATTTAGCTTTTTTCCAGACCCCCCCTATAGCGCCAAAATTAGTGAAAAACTACTGGCAGAAAATCTGGTGAGTTGAGGCGAAATTGGTTGACAGGTGCCAGAGATTGTTTTTTCCTTCCTAGAAAGGACCATTGGTAACCTAATAGATCTGTAACTTTTGAGAGTGTAAAAATGAAACCAAATGTCCATGTTGACCAACATTTGGTCCATTGACCAACATTCACACACACACACACACACACACACACACACACACACACACACACACACACACACACACACACACACACACACACACACACACACACAACACACACACACACACACACACACACACAGAGAGCTAAGGAGGACATACAGCTAAAGTAATTGATACATCAGATACTGCATACAAGAGATACAGTAGATGTCGAAAAAATCACACCCGTGTGAAATGAAGTGCTGCGCCGTGCCTGTGTCTGTGCCTGTCCCTGCCTGCATGGAGTCTGAATGGGAACGTCCCATTGTGCTTGTTTCTCTGGACGTGGCAACATGCCGCCTGAACGTCCCATTGTGCTTGTTTCTCTGGACGTGGCAACATGCCGCCTGAACGTCCCATTGTGCTTGTTTCTCTGGACGTGGCAACATGCCGCCTGACTCCACGCACGCATCCAGGCAGGCAGGGACTAGCCTCGACACCCAGGCTTTCATTTTCGTTCGCCTTGCGCGAAAACGGAAAGCCTGGACTAACGCACGTTGGAAAGTGGCCTTGAAGTGGGAGTGAAACCTTCCGGGGTGGGCGTGGCTCTAAATAATGTGACGTAGAACAGCAGTGGACGGGGCGCGGGAGGGCCGGAGATGACGACACGTTAGTGAGAACAAATCAGACGCGCAGCACTTCCGCCGTGTGGATCCCACGACACCCCGCCCCCAAGGCCAAAATCATTGAGGGCTAGACCAGGCTAGGCAGGGACAGACACACGCAGGGACGGACACATCCAGGCAGGCAGGGACGGACACACGGCAGCTGTAAACCGTCTAAGGGAAGTGCTTTGCAGCACTTCAAAAAAAACAATGAAATTGAAATGAATGGTTTGCATTCACGTCACGTGCATGAAAATGTTCGCATGAAACAGGGAAATATAAAATAGGGCTGGTAATAGTTGCATGCATCATGCATCAACTTAGTCGATTGAGATGCAGATGCAGATGCGTCTATTTGCTTCTCAGTCATTCGTGTAATTGGAGAAGCGAGTCATGATGGAGAAATAATGGGAGAGTTGCAGTGGCTACGCTGTCGGCCCAGCGTGGGTGGCCGCGTGGGCTGGGGATGGATGATAGTGCACCGTGCTCTGTTGGCTGCACACACGGCCTGGGGGTGTGTGTGTGTGTGTTGGGGTGGGTGGTATGGTTGTGAATTTAATACGCCGCCGTTCTCAGGTGCAGAATTTGACCTCCACCTTTGCGGCTATGGCTAACTATGGCTTTAAAAGACGTTTGTATCTTAGATCTATACTAGACCGGCAGTGATGGAAGTTGGAAATCCATACATGCCCACCCATTGTACTTGTGTCTATCCATTCCACCCACCTGTCTGTCCCTTCTAGATTTCTGTGTCTATCTCTGTGCCGTTATGCCCAGGGCTTAATTTGTGCCGGAGCAAGCTGGAACGCCATTCCCCCATGGGCCAAATGCGTTCCCCCATAGGCCAAGTACATTCTGGCTGCGTCCGTGAGCTGTCACTGCGCTCCCCCACCTGCAGAGACCGATCCAGCCTCGTTCATTACTGTCGTTGCTATAGGATACCCGTACAGACACAGTACTAGGCATAGATATGGTACTACGTCACTCAGAACACCACTCTATTGGCTAAGCCTTCCCAGCTATGGTGCTGAGCCTTCCCAGCTATGGGATTTATATCTAGAGTCGGGGGGATTTGCTACGGCTCACACAGTTCTCGCACGTTGTTAGCTGGGCTGCTGCTGGCTAGTCTCCCCCTCGCTACGGATTATGATCGCTATAATAAAGGTACCTAGGAAGCGGACGGACCCCTTATGGGTCCTTGTGGATCGGCTGTGTGTGCCATAGTAGTGCAACACACACACACACACACGCACACACAACTCTATTCTGCCCAAAGAACAACTTTTCGGCGGGCGGGTGGGCCTGGTGCAGCAAGGTGCGCTCCGGCACCTCCCGACTTACAAATTAAGCACTGTTGTCAGGTATAGGATTAAAACATGTGCCATAGTAGGAAACGGTTGGTAATCAACCCTTGCTTTGAGTTTCTAAGTATATTGGATGATTGCACTCTCCCACAAGAACACAATTTTTCCCCCCAGTGTTATGGAACTCACTAGTGGATAGAAGATCTAGAAGCATCTCCTCCACATGCTGGTCACCAACACATTTTGGATTTAATTTTTTTTATAAAAACTAAAACTAAGGGTATTTTGGGTATAATTTCAGTTAGTTTTAGTTAGTTTTCTGAACCCACATTACAGTTTTAGTTTAGTTATCATTTTTTTAAATTCATTTTTAGTTTTTATTAGTTTCAGTTAACTCAAATGTTTTTTGAATTTTAGTTTTAGTTTTTTTTTAGTTAGTTTTAGCTAACTATTATAACCCTGGTTCTGGACAACCCGATATCTACAGTAGGACGGCAAGTGAAGCTGCAGGTGCTTTGCAAAGCACCAGCAGCTACCAGCAGGTTCCTAGGCAGAGGGCCCTTTAGAAGACTATAAAGTGTGGAATTTATTTATGGGGAAAAAAGCAGTCTGTGGGGAGAGGTTTAATATGTAACCTATTAACACCACTGCCCTGTTCGCTCGCCCTGTTGGGAATGCAATTGATCGCGCACACAATAGATTAATGTTTCTTTGCCTCTCAGTGCCAAGCCGCAGGGAATAAACTACGGTACTGGCTGCAACTATACAGCACGCCAGAGTGAATGTAAAAAAACAATCATATCAATGGGTTAACATGCGTGTGGTAATGTAAATGCTAACATGTATGTTGTGAAGAAGCCATGCAGATGCAATGCCAGGAAGGACAAGGACAAGGACAAAGGAAAAGGAAAAGAGACAGTAAAAGACAGCACATAAAACAGGAAAAGTGGTTTTCTTAGGAGCACTATAGCACAGTGGTTTTCAACCAGGGCCCAGTGTTTGTTCAGCATTTGATTGCATTTAGCTTCTCAGAACCATGACCAAACAAAATTCATAAGAATTCTCACAATTCCAAGCTGTATTTAGGAGAGATAACTAATTGTTCGTAATTGTTCATTCTCTAATAGACTTTTAGTAAGCCCCACCCCTCTCCCCAGTGTCCACTCAAGGCTAGGGCACTTTCCAGCCAGGCTCATTCATTCCAATGTAAATATCATGGACATTACACATTAAATACTAGTTCATTGATTTGGAACCAGACCTTCAAAACATTCAAAATCTCTTCCAAATCCATCAACAAGTGGAAAAATGTGTGATTTATTTTTTAAAACAATGTTTTATCACAAATGAAAGCTATTGGCGGAGAGGTTTGTCAATCACATGTTATGCTTTAGCAGTTGGATTGGGGGGGGGCACATGGAACCTTCTCAAGGACCAGAGATGGTTCCCGGACCACTGGTTGAAAACCACTGCTCTCATAAGGACCCTACTGTAGTACCGTGTGTGTTGGATAACTCTGACCATGGCCCCATGCATGGCCTCCACTCACCAGCAGAGCCTCCTGGTTGTCGGTCAGCGCCTGCTTGGCCAGGAAACGCTCACGCTTGATCTGCACCTCCAGAGACTCAGGCACATCGGGAACCATCCAGTCTATGGCACGCAGCACGAAGAACACCACATGCTGCCAGGGGATGAGAGAGAGAGAGAGAGAGAGAGAGAGAGAGAGAGAGAGAGAGAAAATACACGAGGAAGATTTACAGTTGAAAACAGAGAAACAGCCGTGCCAGCCACACCACCACCTCCAGGTCCAAGAGTTTATTGTAAGCACATTAACCACTGCTGCCCTGCTGGCAGCATTTTATATAAAAATATTAGTCTAGGGCAGTGGTGGAAAAGAAAAATACTGTACCAGTGGGAAAACGGGTAAAAACCTCAGAGCTTAGTTGACCAACCAAATAATCGATTACTAAAATAGTTGACAACTAAATGAATAATCGTTTCGATTACGATTAATCGTTGCAGCCCTAATGTCAATGCAGGATTGTGGTGCGGGGGATTATCATCCTCAGTTTATGAGGTGAGGGGATCGTCCCCTCCACCTTAGCAAGAAGTAGTATTAGCTGTGTTTTGCCTCTAAATCTGGGGAAAAAACAAAACACACCTGTATAATGTTTGCTCAAAAGTGGAAGGGTGCAAAAGTTTTACGATATTCGATGACTTTTTGGCTCTGTGCCTGGCCTGCTCTTTCTCCCCCCTCTACACCAAACACCTTAGCCAAAAAATGGACAATCTACAAGCAATACGCAGTGAACTCGCGGATCTCGTTATTTTTTTATCAAATGGTCCACATTAGAAAAGTGGTTTAATGCAAGAAAAAATCCACAAACTGTGAGTTTCATTAAGGAAAAAGGGAGGACTGGTGGAGTCAAATGTGGAGGTGGTGGAGGACTATGTTTGTGTCTCCTATGGTTGTCATAGATACCAGATATTTTCAGGAAGGGATCTAATAATGAAACGGTCTAAGATAAAGAAGAAACAGATGCAGAGAAAAATCATTAAAAGTCTGAGATTTATTACTTAAAGGGGAACTCCAGCTATTTTCAACATTTTAATATGTCATTAATATACCTTAGAGATGTTGTGTGGACATGATAAAAAAAAAGTTCCCCCAATTCTGTATTTCCTAAAAATGGAGGTCTGAAAAAATCATTAACATGGTGAAATACATCTGATGACATCATCAAGATGTATTTCACCATGTTAATGATTTTTCTTTCAGACCCCTTTTTCCTGAGAGGGTACAAATGGAACCAAATGGACCCTCTAGGGCCCATTTGGTTCACATTTGTATCCTCTCAGGAACATTTTGAAAATGGGTGGAATTCCCCTTTAAGCCCTGTGGCTAATAATGAAAGGAATATTTGGCAAAAACCTGTGTAGTGACTCAGTCAGGAGGACTACTAGAGGCCATCATATCCCCTGGGCTGTTTTATCACCTCCTTATATAGAGAATAAGTGGCGAATATATCAAGTGCAAAAAGTGCCGATGTGTGGGATGTGTCACTACGACACAGAGAGTATTTGGTCTGAAGCATGAATCAGGGTTATAAGAATCTGACAGAGGGGAGGAGGAGAGAGCGAGGGCTGCTGCTGCTGCTGCTGCTGCTGCGGCACGAGATGGAGGAGTGATGACGGACGCGTGGAGAAAAAAGCGGCGAGATATTGACAAAATCCCGAGAAGACGGCAGAAAAAAAAAGTGAGAGAGAGACAGGGGCGGATGTGACATTTCCCAATTGGGGGGGCAGGATAACATGGTATGGGTGCGACTTCATCGCCCGCGTCGCTTTGCGCCACGGGAGATGAAGTCGCACCCATACCATTTTCCGTTACAGGACTTTTATTAGGCAAGTAAGTAAGTAAGTAGGGAATTATCAATAATAACATCAGTTGTTGTTGAAGTTGCAACAGACACGCAGCATGCATAAAGCTAAAGTTCTGACTCAGAGAGTTTCTGTTTTCAATGATGAAATGCTGTTGGTTTAGTGGTGATGCAGCTGTAGTTAGTAGCAGTAGTAGTGTCTCAAATACTTTTTTTTTTTTTTTTTTTTTTTTTTTTTAAATATAAGCACTGATATATCTTGGGTTGTTTTGCAACCCAAGATATATAGCGCCATCATGTTTGGTGGGGCAGTCTGGGCATTTAGGAGACCCCCATGCCCATGCCTAGATCCGCCCCTGGAGAGACAGAGAGAGAGACAGAGAGAGAGAGAGAGAGAGAGAGAGAGAGAGACAGAGAGAGAGAGAGAGAGAGAGAGAGAGAGAGAGAGAGAGAGAGAGAGAGAGAGAGAGAGAGAGAGAGAGAGAGAGAGAGAGAGAGAGAGAGAGAGAGAGAGAGAGAGAGAGAGACAGAGAAAGAGAGAGAGCATATAAAGCATCGGAACGGAAGAGAGGAGAAGGGGAGCGACCAGACAGCTGCCAAAAGAAAATACTGGTGTGTGGAAAGATGGATAATCAATACGGTGGTTATAAACGCAGAGAGACGGATGACAGACTGCTGGGGCCAAGCCAGTTTCAACACAACCACATAAATTACCTTCACACACGTACGGGGGAGCATGACGGGAAATGGACAAAACTGACACATTAGTCATAGAGATACTGTAGAATGTGTTTGTAATAGGCCGAGCCGGTTCTAGGTATTTTGTGGCCCTTTGCAAGATTATTTGATGTGGGCCCCACCACCCACTGCCATGCTGGGGGGTCCAGGGGGGCCGTGGGGTCCAGAGAAAAATGAAAATACATTTCATATGTTCTTATATTTCTCATGGTAACTTTATGAACTTAAATGCAAATGCATTCATCTAGACTGAAGTAATTAATGTTTAAATGTTTGGAATTTTAACAGCTGAAATCAATAATACATTAGTATTCTGATATTAACCTTCAAGCAGCATTAAGTTGGGGACCACGGAAAAAAAAAAATCTTCCTGTGATGGGGCCCCCTTGGTGGTTGTTACCCTAAGGAGCTGCTGTTACCCTAAGCAATTACTTTTTTTATTTCAAGGGTCTCTCTTTGATATGCATGTATTTCAGAAGCTCTTAAAATGTAAATGAGCAGAAAAAACACACACACACACACACACACACACACACACACACACACACACACACACACACACACACACACACACACACACACACATGTACATGGGGGGGGGTCTCAGAGACAGAAATGCCATTAAACAGGGGTTTTATAGCCTAATGCATGTCCCCAACAGGGGAATTAAAGTGGAAATCACTGCTGGTGCACAGCGGTGCAGTCCTACCTCAAATGCAATGATGAAGCCCAGTCTGACAGCAAGCAGCTCCCAGTAAAACAAGGTGTAGTTTCCATCGTCATCTCTGAAAGCTTTATACCTTAACAAAACACAAGTTATGTATCTGTTAAATCTGGTCAAATCAACACAAGGTGCATCTGACACAGAGCTCGGCAATAAAATGAGAAATGCTGCCCTCTGTTGGATCAGACTATGGATCCCATGACTTAAACGTCCACCTCACCAATTTTATCTTCATATAATAGGTCCTCACTCCTCACTAATGTACACATAAAAATGCCACTTTTTTCTACTCAGACTGTCTCACAGGAGGGCTGTGGACAGTTCAGAAACCCGACCTCCAATGACATCACAACATGTTTGCTTTTATTATGTTTTTGAAAAAAATATTTAGATTTTTATTATCGGAAGAACGATTGCTGTAACTTTTCAGGAATAGAAAGCCCGCATTCTCTACTAGCTTGGATTCCTCATTGATAATGTCATTGGATGACAGGTTTCTGAACTGTTCCTGTGAGACATACACTAAGTATATATTTTTACCAGCACTATTCCAATTTTCTGTAAATCTCAATCTTAGCTTGCCATTTTGAAAGTAGCTCAAGTTAAAAGAGTGTGGGCACCCCTGATGTAGACTTATAGCACTATGCAGCACATGTGCATAGTTTCATTATGTACATATTCTGTATATATTTATATCGTGACAGTATGTTGCTTATTTTAAGTTGCTTTGTATTAAGACCGCCTTGCGAAATGCCTACATTGTAAACTGTAATGAATGATGTTTTCCCATTTTATTTTCTGGTGTGCTACGTTGTGAGAAGACAAATACAGCTGACAGTATGTTATTCCCTGAGCATTGCATGCACATTAATATGCAGAGTAAGCGTTTTGCTGGACCACAAAGCACAGCGCTCAGCATGCAGTATCACCTGCACATGGGGTAGACGGTGTAATTAGCAGGAGCATGAGCCAGGCTGAAGTTGACGTATCCCTGCAGGTCCTTATGGAACTTGTACTGGTACAGCAGGCGAGGCAGGAAATCTGATGTGAAGGCGATCAAGAAAGCCTGTGGACGTAAAATAATATGGATGTAGCCAGGGCCAGTTCTAGGTCCATTTGGTTTCATTTTTACGCTATTAAAGAGTTACATCATCACTTAACCCATTTTGAACTCTTAAAACTGATTCTACAAAATGTCTTCTCAATCCGGACAGTTTTCCGAATAAAACCTGAGCTTTCTACATCAGTGCATTTTAGATTTTAGTGTTGGCTATTCAAAAAAATATATCAGATCCACCAGCTCAATCTACATTTTTTAAAGGTCTTGTGACATTAATTCTCATTTATTTTTATTTTTAGGTTTTATGATCTCAATTACACCCAGAACATCTAAACTTTGAACATTCTGTGGGGTTTTTTTTGTGGACCCTGTTGTGAGTTTTCTGTGTGGTCCCTGAGAGGACTCCAAGTGGACCCCAGCTAAATGGATCCCCAGACAGTTGGTAACCAAATGGATCCGTTATAGATCTGTAACTCTTGAGAAGAAAAAGGTGAAAACGCACGTTGACTATGACGGACAGGTGCGACAGGCCCTCCAGGATGTTGAACCAGACGCCGATGTTCTGTGCGCGTTCGGCCACCGGACGCCGGTACTCGCACACAAACTTGTGGGCGTCCAGGCGGATCTCTGCCCAGTTGTTGAGGAGCGCAAAGAGAGGAGCCAGAGGGAACGCCGCCACGAAGATGGTGATGAAGCCAAACTGCAACACTGTGAATGAACACACACACACACACGTACACACACACACACACACACACACACACACACACACACACACACACACACACACACACACACACACACACACACACCACACACACACACACACACACACACACACACACAAAAGACTATGATATTTTGTCTGAAAGAATAATAATTACGGCTGTTGAATGATTAAAAATTTTAATCACATTAATCACAGCTTCAAAATTAATTTAATCATGATTAATCACCATTCAAACAATGTACAAAATATGGCTGTTTTCCTTTACATGCTTTGACCAATTGAAAAAAAAAGTTGTTTATTAAATGTTTATTTCTTAAATATTTATCAAAATAGGTAATTTACAAGCCCCCAATGCCCCCCAAATTGTAGATCTCTCGAGCTATACTCTATATCAGGGGTTTTCAACAGGTGGTCCGGGGACCACCAGTGGTCCTTGAGAGGGTTCCAGGTGGTCCCCAGGCTAAATGATGGAAAGTTGGTTAACCAGATGTAACTCTTGAAAATGTGAAAATGAAACCAAATGGACCCTTGCGGGTCCATTTGGTTTCATTTTCACACTCTCAAGAGTTAAAATATTCATCATCTGAATTAGCACTATTTAATTAAGAAGTCTACACTGTTCTGTTTGCAAAATCCAGCCTGGAATTGTGAACAAAACCAAAAGAATTCTTTAGTTCTAGGTCTGCGGGCTAAAATGTAATCAAATGATGGTCCGTGGCTCAAATGCTGAATAAATGGTGGTCCCTGGTGTCAAAAAGGTTGAAAACCCCTGCTCTATATGGCTCTGGTTAAAGGGAGACACACAGCTATATGTCTCCATTGAGAAATGTTCAATGAAAGTGTTGAGTCAGTGTCCATGTGAGTTAATTGCGTTATTTTTTTTTAATCAAATTAAATCAACAAAATTACTTTAACTAATTAACTCATTAATTTCAACAGCCCTAATAATAATATTACACTCCTTAGCTCAGGGGTCGGCAACCAAAGATGTTGAAAGAGCCATTTTTGACCAAAAATTAAAATCAAAATCTGTATGGAGCCGCAAAAAAATGTACGCCTAATAAGCCTTTAAGGGGGAATTCCACCCATTTTCAATGTGTGTTTTTTTTCTGAGAGTGTACAAATGTGAACCAAATGGACCCTGACGGGTCCATTTGGTACCATTTGTACGCTCTCAGAAAAAAGGTCCTAAAAGAAAAATCCTAAAAGAAAACTGGTGAAACACAAATTGATGACGTGTTTCACCATGTTAATGATTTTTTTTCAGACCTCCTTTTCTAGGAGGTCATGTCCACACATCATCTCAAAGATATATTAATGATACAGTAAACTGTTGAAAATGAGGGGTTCAGATTAAAGCTTGATCTCTGGTATGTGCTGGGATTTTGTGGCATGGGCAACAAGCACTATGTTAACTGTCAGAGAGCACATGGCGTGTTGGGTGCTGTCAGTGACTGAAATGTTTATATTATGTTGGCGGATCACCCCAGTGTGTATGTAATAATGCTACATCCAGGGAGCCACTAGGGCTGTGTTCTAGAGCCACATGCGGCTCCTGAGCCGCAGGTTGCTGACCCCTGCCTTAGCTGGACAGATGGACAGACAAACAGAGACCCTCACCCATCTCCAGATACTCCTCAAACAGCCCGTCGTACTCCACCAGCTGGTAGTCTTCCTCCCAGCGCCGCGGCTCTTCGGACACCTTCCTCCCACGCACCTTGGCCATGGCCTGCTGCTGGCGCCAGGCCTTCACCTTACTGTCACACACACACACACACACACACGCACGCACGCACGCACGCACGCACGCACGCACGCACGCACACACACGCACACACAGCGGTTAAAATCAATTAAAAGCATTAAAATAGCACACACACGCTCACCACAGACAGGGCTTAAAGAGAATTCCACCCATTTTCAAAATTTTCCTGAGAGGGTACAAATGTGAACCAAATGGACCCTAGCGGGTCCATTTGGTTCCATTTGTACCCTCTCAGGAAAAGGGGTTCTGAAAGAAAAATCATTAACCTGGTGAAATATATCTTGATAATGTCATTAGATGTATTTCACCATGTTAAGGATTTTTTTCAGACCTTTTGAACAGGTCCACACAACACCTCAATTAAAATGTTGAAAATGGGTGGAGTTCTCCTTTAATGGTGCTGTAGCGGCGCCTGCTTCTTTAACCATGTGTATACCAACGTCAGCATTTATTCTGAGATTTTTCTGTCAGTGTCCAATGTTTCTCTGTGCCAGGGGTTTTCAACAGGTGGTCCGGGGACCACCAGTGGTCCCTGAGAGAATTCCAGGTGCTCCACTAACAGGCTAAATGATGGAAAGTTGGTTAACCAGTTGTAACTCTTTGAGAGCGGAAACATGAAACATGGTTTCATGTTTACATGTTCAAATATTCACCATCTGAATTAGCCCAAGTCTACACAACTAGAGGATGTAGAAGATTAATGGTCATTTGGATCTGTATGTTTAGCTGTTTTGTTTTCTCCAAAATCCGAAAATGCCATCAAATGGCGGTCTGTGGCTCAAATTCTGAATAAATAGTGGTCCCTGGTATATGAAAAAGGTTGAAAAACACTGCTCTATGACTAAACAGTAGTAGACCCCAGTTGTTGACGCTCCCCCAAACACACACACACACACACACACACACACACACACACACACACACACACACACACACACACACACACACACACACACACACACACACACACACACACAGGGATGAGTGTGCCAGTACTGCAGTGATAGTACAGTACTGGTGCTGTACTGCACCAGGCAGACACAACACCTCTACGCTCAGCAGGCAGAGAGGTGTGATGCAACAGAGAGACTAAAGCAGACTGGCTTTATAGGCCCTCCAGAAAAACGTGATTATGCGATCGCAGAATCCATTGCATAATCAAGCAAAAGGCGCGCATTATGCGACCATCAATTTATTTCTAAAAGGGCGCGCAATTCACGCATATTTTACGTATTTTGCCTATGTCCGCGCAAAATATGCGCATTATGTCGGCATCGCGTGATTTCATAATCCTCGCATATTTTCGCATAAAGTTTATAAAGTTACAACCTCACTCATTTCTTCACTTTCACACAGAAGCGCAGTGGTGATGAGCGCCTGCCTCTCCCTCTCTCTCTCTCTCTCTCGCTCTCTCAAAGCATTGTGCAGCGCGCACGTGCGTGCGTGCGTGAGTGAGTGAGTGAATGAGTGAGTGAGTGTGTGTGTGTGTGTGCGCGCGCTGCTGCTTCTTCAACACATCCTGATATCGCATCGGCTCGTTAGCTGTTTTTGCGTCTCTGTATTGTGGAATACATCCATACGCAGTTTATATTACCGTCGGAAAGCTTCCAAGACTCACCCCAGGTGATGGCAATGCTAATCAGTGTAGCCTTTGCTCCGTTGAACGGGCAGTCGTTATAGCCTAAAGTTTACAGCTGTTTCAATGTTCTCATCGTAGCCTATTTCTAGGTCTAAAGGTGATTTCATGCACATTTGTCCAGAGCATAGTCGGCTATATGTCTGCTTGACTAGATTTAGAAGCCAATTTGATACTGAAACGATTCATTATTTAATATGGAGAAATCCTGTTATTTTACATGTAACTCAATGGGTGACAAAGGCAGTTTGGCAGATAGGTGTGGGTTGTCATAATGAAAAGTTATTATTATGGCTCTACCCATTCATGGACCCCTAGATGAATATTTGTCTGTGTGGATGCCCATCTGAAATATATTTTTGTGTGAGCTTGTAGATGGGCTTGAAAATAGCCCATGGCATCTACTGTACAAGCTCACACAAAAATAGGCCTAGGCAAATGCCTAGGAATTTGAAAATATCCCTAAGTTTAAATATATTTTTATATTTATACATTTTGCTAAGGACCCCCTGGAACCCCCTCATGGACAGCACATGAGTACAGTAAGGTGTAAGAAATCGCCTTTTTAATCAAAATGCATTTTTGAAAATGTTGCATATTTCACATTTTCCCGCATAATTTGCATTTTCCCGCATACTTCACATTTGTTCCGCAACTTTTGCAAATTCCCGCATTTTCACCGCATAATTGCACCTAAAAACCCTGCATATTCCATCGCATAATCAAGGATTTTTGCCCGCAACAATCACGATTTTAGCCCGCATAATCAAGGATATTTCCCCGCGTTTTTCTGGAGGGTCTAGCTTTATACTGTACCTGAATCATTTATACCAGCGGTGTTCAACCTTTTTGATACCAGGGCCTACTATTTATTCAGCATTTGAGCCACGGAGATTTCCACAATACCATGCATTTGGATTTGGGAACTGGAAACAAAACAGGCAAACATACAGATCATAATGACCATTAATCTTCCAGCTGTGTAGATTTCGGCTAGTTGAGATGATGAATATTTTAACTCTTGAGAGCGTAAAAAAGGACCACTGGTGGTACCCTGACCACCTGTTGAAAACCCCTGATACGCAAACCCGTTATACTCAAAGGCCATTAATACGACACAAAGAGAGCTCATTTACATTAGGGAAAAACAACGAGAACAAAAAAACACCTATGTGTGAACTGAGTGGTGCTGTGCTGTGTGCTCTGTATGGGTGAGACAGTGTCCCCTGTTGGTCACGCCAACATATGAACTGTGAGCGCAGTTCTGTGTACTCTCAGGGTGAAACCATGGTGTTGCTTTAACCATTATGGAAAGGTGTACACATCGGACAAAGCTGGGCATTGGAGTGGTTGCGCGCCACTCCAAAGAAGAAACTTACGGGATGACGAACTCCTGGACGTTGCCGATGACCTGCTTCCCTACCATGATTATGAACAGCTGCTCTGCTAGTTCAATCAGACAGCCACCTGGACCACACTGGACACACACACACACACACACACACACACACACACACACACACACATACACACACACACACACACACACACACACACACACACACACACACACACGCACGCATGTCATCATCAATGCAGCATCTTCGTCACGATGTTTAGTTTAATTGCCATGGACGTTAAGACAAGTATTTGTTTACAAAAACGAGCCAGGTAACCAAAGGTTACCAAAGACGAGATTTGAAATCTCGCGGGAATTAAAGTCTCTAAAGTCGCAAGATTTCGGGAATTCAGTTCTTGCACCCCCACGAGGGTGCACGTGCAGGTGTTGATTATTTAGGTGACGGGGTGTATTTAGGCCCACATCTGAGCCTATTGTGGCAATCAGCGGCCACTTTCACTTTAATATGAATCATTTTGGCATAATAACGTCCTAGCATCCTAGCAGTTTTTTTTTCTGGTCCAGGAAGTGACACTTCCTAGCCCAGAAATGATGCGATTGGCAGGGGGTGGAGGGTGGGGGGAATTAGTTACACATCTCTGAAATATGTGTGAAAAAATGTATACAAATGCTGTTTGTGATTTTTTTGTTTTTGAGATAATCAATCAGTTACATGGCTCTCTGGACCTCAAGGGGGCGCTACAGGCTGGCAAAATGGCTACCAAGGAGTTAAAAACACTGCTGGCACTTACACTACTACTAGAGATACTACGAATAACTAGAGTTATTGATGATCAATAATAGGATACAGAGTATAAAACAGATAAAAATAAAACGTTTTGTCCCAAATATATGACGACTGACTATAAGATGCCCCCCATTCTTCTCATTTGTGGAAAAAGAACATAGAAAAAACATAGTCTTGTATTCAGGCCAGTAGGCTAAGTATTAATAATTTATAACAAATTAAAATGCACAAACACATTCCTCGCTATAGTACAAATGACTGTACTTTTAGAGACTTAAATGTTACAGCTGATTTGCTGCAGATAAGATTAAAGTATAGGCTACTGTACTGAAACCTTGGAACAAGGCTAAGAAGCACAGGGTATCATCCAATAATAAGTGAAAACTCACATCTTCGTTTCTCATCCCAAATAAGGTCCCATAGTTGGTGGGATAACCCACAAACCTGTGACATGAAACAAGAGAAAATCACATTATTTGCATTTAATTACTCTGTAGAAAAAAAGTAAACAACATTCTGCAAGAGTAGATGATCTATCGGTAAGAGTTTGCATACTAAATATTAATTGGCTAACCCAATTTTCTCGAGTAGGAAACAAAGTGCAAACATATTTAAATACTGTTTCCTTACCCCAATTTTCTGGAGTAGAAAATGGGCGTACAATTGACCTATTCCAGACCTACAGTATCTGCTAACAGTTGAACTGGTCTGGCTTTAGCCAGACTAACAAGCTTGCGGGGTACAGATAGAGGTCAGTGACCAAATACAGATCATTTAGGAAACATTTGGAGGACCTCTGATATAGATTTTTCTTTCTTTTTTTTCCACAGAAAACTGTTAAGATTTATTAGAGATTTGTAAAAAATCAACCTCAGGCCTTAAGGGGTTTAAGAGGAAAAACGGTGCAACTGTGATTTTAGATTATTCATTTATTTATTTATGCATTAATCAGTGCTATAGTCTAGTATTCATTATCTTCATTAGACCCTCAAAACTGTCAAATTGTCGTTGACAATACTGTAGCCTATACTCTTTCTTAATTTCCTGGAAAAAGGCACTGCAATATTTTTCCTTTCCTGTAAACTGAACATTTTTCTTCCCAACAATAGAGTAACAGAGTTATGACAACTCCATTCACATCACAGGGCCTGGCTCTCTCTCTACATAGACCTCCATTGGAAGTAACCACTGGAAGCTTACAGAATACATTGGAGTCGTAATGCTGTCCTACTCTATGTCTCTGCTTCCTGACAGCAGAGCTACAGTCACAGTGTGAGTCACTCTTCTCTCACCTCCCCTTGAAGAAGGCAACGTAGAAGGGAGAGGAGTAGAAGTTGACGAACTGGAAGACAAACACCTTGAAAGTGAAAGCATCTTCATACTGCGTCTGCGTTCTGTGCATCTCTGTCGGAAGACAAGAAACATGATCTTAAAGTCAATAAAGACTATCAACGGCAAGCTCGTGTCTCTGTCCAGGGGCTTACTGGGGACAGGTAGGAACTCGTTATATGTTCTATAGTGGGGACGATTAGCCAAAAGTAAAGGTAAAGTAAAAGAAAGTAACAATATTTGAATTAAGTGAATTCACTTACGATACCTTTAAAATAATGCACAAAGTAAATTTTGCATTATATACTTTCACACAAAACGCAACAGCAGTGGTGTTTCTAAGCAATGTGGAGCCCTAGGCAAGATTTTCCCTGGAGGCCCCCCTTCCAAATGGACCCTTCCCCTTACCAAATGGACCCGTAAGGGTCCATTTGCTCCAGGGAAAATCTCCTGTAAAATGACGCCCCCCAAGGGATAAAATTATGAACTACAGTATTTCTAAACTAAATAACATACAGTATATGCATTTTAAATGTTCAATTCTAGAGGATACATATAATGTATTTATCCATATTAGGCTTATTAGCCTGGTATCCTTTTAAAGCATGTCTGGTGGTCGCCCCCTCCCCTCGCTCCCCTCCCCTCATGGTTGCCTCCCTCCCCTCATTAGTTTTCCTAATGGCAAAAACGCCCCTGCCCAACAGTCAGCGCATATAATCCACAAGTAGGTTCTTGGCGCAGCCTAGAGCAAAGAAAAAGTCCCTCGATCAAGTCCCTGGAATTACCCACAGGTTCAAAGAAGAGCTATGTGAAAATAATATCTTTCGTTGTGGTGGATTTGAGTTTTATTCTGTGGGACTGACCTAAAGATTAACCTTACGGACTGAAGCCTTGAGCTTAAACACAAGCACCTGCAGTAAAAACCTAAAGCACTCCAACCTGGAAGTCAGTGGATGCTCTTCCTCGACGCACTGGGCATCGATCCCGCCATATATCAACAGTGAGAGAGGCGCCAACGCTTAACCCTTTCTTGTACTGAACGCGTTTTGGTATTCTAAGCATTACGTTATGCTTTAGCTATTGAAAAACATCAGATCTACAAGCTCATAGCGCGCCACCGAGTGGCGCGCTATGAGCTTGTAGGTCTGATGTTTTCAAATCTTTGAATAGATTATTTCAGAAGCAAACATTTTTAACTCAAATCTTTTGCTTCTGGGGGATCCCAAGGACATGTTTTTAGATGGGGGTCCACAGCCAAGTATAGATAATTTTGGTGGTCCTTGGCATGACATCTGTTTTCCTAACACAGGAACAAATAGAAAAAAATAGATTCCTGTGTCAGAAACTAGGATCTAGAATCAAGTACTAGGATCTAGCATCAAGAACTAAAATCTAGTGCCAAAAAATTAGAACGTAGTGTCGTAAAACTAGAATCTAACGGCCTGAACTCAAAACTAGCGACGGAAACTAGAATCTAGCGCCCAAAACTAGAATGTAGCATCTGGAACTAGAATCAAGCATTAGAAACTAGAATCTAGGGCCCAAAACTAGAATGTAGCATCTGGAACTAGAATCAAGCATTAGAAACTAGAATCTAGCGCCCGCAACATGAATATAGCGTCGGAAACTAGAATGTAACATCAAAACTAGAACGTAGTGACAGAACCTAGAATCGAGACAGGACAAAAGTGGGTTAAAGATGCTTTGGAGCAGCGGGCATCGCTGCTCTATATCAAACAGGGAGAGGTGCCAGAGAGTGGCGCTGGCTCTTACCCCATTTAGTCAGCTTCTCTGCTAATGCGGTGTAAACCTGACCCATCAGCAGAATTAGCCCCAAATTCACCATGCTGCTGGAGATGTTGGCGATGTTCCCTGCCTGCGGATGGGCACGCACACACACACACACACACACACACACACGCACACGCACACGCACACACACACACACGCACGCACGTACGCACACGCACACACCCTTTGTATTATTTAAATGAGGATTTCCTGCTGCGTTGAGGAGGGTTAGGCTGGAATCACATGGACGGTTAAGAAGCTCATCGCCCTATGGCAGTGGTGTTCAACCATATTCATACCAGGGCCCGCTATCTGTTTTGTATTTTAGCCATGGACCAGCGTTTGATGTTGGGTTTAGTCTATTGGACCCAAAACTAAGGATTTTCAAGTTTGTGTCCGCAATTTAGGAGAGATAACTGGCAAAAAGGTTGGTCAAAATAACAGTTCTTCTACAGTTTCTAATAGTGTAGACTCTAAAAAATGAAATATTTCAGATGTTATATATAATTCTCTTTAGAGTGTAAAATGAAACCAAATGGACCCTTATTTTACGCTCTCAAATTACATATCTAATCTATAAGGGTCCATTTGGTTAGCGACGGTCTGTCATTTAGCTGGGGACCTTCTCCTCTCCAGGTCCACTGGTGGTAATCGGACCACTGGTTGAAACCCAATGCCCTATGACAAAGAACCAGTACCGGTAGTTCTTTGTCATAGGGCGTAGTGTGCACTGGCAATATATCAAGCCTGTCTTGTGCATGTACAAGATCAGCATATGGAACATCAGAACCGGTCAACTGGATTGATAAAGTGTGTCTAAAAGCCTTACCTGCGTGCGCAGCACTGGGCTCCCCGTGTGGAACATCATGACGCTGATGATAGCACGGTACATGATCACCGTCACCAGGAAGATCATCACCACACACAGCTGAGAGACGGGAAAACATTACACTTCATTTCACCCACTTTGTTATGCACAGGTGAAAAATATTGCTCACTTTTTTTTTTTTTATCAATGCCACATTGTACACTACAAAGTAGAAACTAGTGTGTGTGTGTGTGTGTGTGTGTGTGTGTGTGTGTGTGTGTGTGTGTGTGTGTGTGTGTTCCTGTATGATGATTATGTCTCCACAAAACAGTATCATCCTGTCTACATTTTTGACATGGATTTGAGGTCTTATTGTGAACTCACTTATGTGTTTTCCAGATGGTAACATATTGCACCCTGGTGAATGTTCCCTTTCTGTGCCGAAGGAGCCTCTGTGATAACAACGGTGACTCAGCACTGTTCTGAGAGCATGCCATTTGCCATTTCCCTTTTTCTTCTTTAGAGGCTTTTGAGTGGTAATTCCTGAGCGCAGGTTCATTTGAAAATAACTCTTTTTATGAGTTCCATATAGAAGAAAAAGACAGCATTTAACGGGTCCCTAAGGAGGGAGCCTACCGCGTGCTACCACACATGCTGCCTCCCTGGAAGCATTCTCAAACCCCAAACCCCAAGCACGCCATTTGCGATTGAGATTGGACGATCTTCTACAGTATAGCTTGAAACATTGCATTTGGAACCCAAGACCGGTGAGTGAACTACACCTCCTTTCAGCCAGATGAGAAAACAATACCCTTTACAATTTACAATGTAAGCAATTAAACATGGTAATACTTTAGACAACCTATCACTCTTACTATTACTCTTCTTGCTATCTCAGGCTAATGAGGTGCCATCTAAACTACCTAGGAGGGTACTACAAGTACTCCAAGTACTATGGGTTGGTATGTAATGTGGTATGTAATACAAGTGGGCTGAGATGGAGTCTGAAGAGGCGTTTTCAGTATGGGGCGGAAGATAGGGAGTGATTCTGCGGTTCTGATTGCAATGGGAAGTGCATTACATAGTGTTGTCCAGGCATTTTTAGCAGGGGGTACTGCCAGCTTCCCTGTGTCGGCTGATCGGAGTGCACAGGAGGGCTTGTAGGGTTTTATAAGACCAATAAGATATCATATTATAGTCACCATAATAACGATGACCATGGAGCCGGTGAGCATGCGGGACAGCCTGGCTTTCTCTGGGAAGTAAGGCTCCTTGACGCCCGTCACCGGGTTCTCCTCCATGGCAGGGGCCATGGCTGCAAACTCTGGTCTGGGTCGCTCCTGGAGAGAAGGAAGGGAGACATTCAGGGGTGTAGTGGAGGGGGGACGCAGGGGGACGGCGTCCCCCCACTTCTCACATCTAAAATATTTTTGGGGCAAAAGTAGGCCTATGTTTTTTGTCTTGTCATTTACTTTTATGGATACAATTAGGCATTGTAAACAAATCTTTCTCAATATGCTATACTTGTTTTAATAGCGTGTCTGTGTGTGCACAGGTGCACGCAAATGTGCATCATCAATGTCATCAATATACGTTAGAGATGTTGTGTGGGCATGGTAAAAAAAGTAAATGACTTTCCTTTTTCTGAGAGTGTACAAATGGAACCAAATGGCCCCCCTAGGGTCCATTTGGTTCACATTTGTACTCTCTCACAAAAAAAAATGAAAATGGGTGGAATTCCCCTTTAAGAGGCGTCCCCCCACTTCTAAAAGTCCCACTACAACACTGGAGACATTGAAATGCATGACAACATCGACTTGAAACACGCAATTGATTCAGTGGCAAGAGTGGACGGGCAACTCCGAAAACTCACATCACACAACGTCTCAGACAGTTTCGGGTGAAAACTAAGCGAAAACAACTACTGTAACTATATTACTTGCAATGTTAGCTGTAAACCATATGTGAACTAGAGGTAAAGACAGCTGGACACGAGACCTCTTCTTCTTGGAAGTCCATGCAGTCCCAGTGGTGGGCCAGGGTGGCCATTTTGCGTTTCCAATACTCCAAGAAGGTAACGGCCCAGAAGGACATGAACACGCTGAAGAAAACCGTGCCTGGGTGATCAAACAGGTATCCCACCTGAAGGACAGAGAGGTGAGACAATTATGACTGGCAGTTGCAGTATACCCGTGGCTTCATTTCTACAGGCAAAGATCCTGCTTCGGACGTGTCATTTATACAGGATGTTGAAGAAGCAAAAGATGTTGTTCAGAATGTTCACAAGATTCAAGATTTAAGAACTTTATTCCCATGTCAACAAGTTGATAGGAATGTGTCTCGGTTCATGCCCAACATATACAGACATCATACAATACAAGACGACAATACAGTGCAAATCCAGCAGCATAGAATTTGCATTTGGTTGTTTAATGTGCTATATGCACTGCATACTGCTACATTCAGTAGATGCATCATTAAAACTGTATCCTAGCGAGTCCTATTCAAATGTCTAATAGCTACAGGGTAAGTGCCATCTCTTCTGAAGCAATTAATATTTGTTTACCTCCTGCCTGATGGGAGGAGATTGAGGAGGTGGTGTGCAGTGTGGGAGTTATGATATTATTCGGCTAGGATATTATTATTTGCCTTCCAGCCACAATGCTTTGCCACACAATGCATTGCAGGCTTGTACATTAGCTCAGCTATTCTCGCTGAATAGAGGCCATATAGAGTGCTCAAACGTGCCAGCAGAAAACGATCCTTACTGGAAGCACAGGTGTAGTTTTCAGAGGACATTCATGGCATGACACTAACACTTGCTCACTTGCCCGGGGCAAGTAAAAAAAATGGTGGGGAAAGTGACGACTGCTACCTGGTTGCCCGATCGGGCTAGTGCGCTATGACACAACACAAGATATACTTGTATTGAAGGTGGTCATTTCGCTCTGCCTCTGCGTCTTTCCCTGCTTTTTAGCTATCTCTCCTATCTCTCTCCCAGGTCCATTTGGTTCCAAACTATCATTTTGCTGGCGTCACAGACCCCTGAGTCTGTGACCACTATGGGACCACTGTGGGAACCACTGATTTACAAGTTGAATATTTACTGTAGCTGATTGTGACTTAAACAAAACATAGTCTTCGACTGCGAAAGGAAATGTTTAAAGCACCAAAGTAAAAAGTTAACTTACATTCACAATATATTTTGGGGCAAGTGACGATGACCTGAGGGCAAGTAGAACCTGACTTCCACTTGCCCAATGGGCAAGTGCCTCGGAGACCTTAGTGTCAACCCCTGACAGTGGTTGAATAAAGGCTGGATTTAGTACCTTGGCCATGGGGCAGATGTCTGACATGTTCCAGGACTTGCACGTGTTACACAGAGGACACATCAGGTAGCTGTCTCCACTGTCACAGATCTCCTTCCTGCAGACGTGCAAACACAGTAGGGCTGAACAGGTAATCAAAGTGATCAATTAAATCTAAAAGTATACAGTATATATAAAATTAAAAAAGCGATACAAAGCGTTAAATCTATATAGACCAGGGGTTTTCAGTGGTCCCTGAGAGGGTTCCAGGTGTTCCCCAGCTAAGTTGGTTAACCAGATGTAACTCTTGAGAGTGTAAAAATGAAACCGAATGGACCCTTGCGGGTCCATTTGGTTTCATATTTACGCTCTCAAGAGTTAAAATATTCATCATGTGAATTAGCCCCAAGTCTACACAACTAGAGAATGTAGAATATTAATGGTCATTTTGATCTGTATGTTTGACTTTTTTCCAGCTTGGAGTTATGCACAAAAGCAAAATAAACCTTTAGTTTTAGGTCTGTGGGGCTTTACGTGTGTGGGGCTAAAAATGACATCAAATGGTGGTCTGTGGCTCAAATGCTGAATAAACGGTGGGCCCTGGTGTCAAAAAGGTTGAAAACCACTGATATAGACATATACAGTACAATGAAATATTAAAAGCCACACTTCTGAGTAAAGGGAAATCTGAATCACCTCTGCTTCTCAGAAAGCAGGGGAGAAAAACAGTACACACACAGGACTGCGTCACTAAAGTCTGATCAGCAAGAGGCTGAGAGGTATGTATGTTTCTTAGGAGACAAAAACCTATTCTTCCTTCTGCCATCTGTTGTTCAACCGTGATTCCAGCAAAAAAGCACAGCGATTCTGTGGTTTATTATTTCCAAACGATTTTTGCCTCAGGGAGGGCAATTGCTGGACAAGCACAGTTGGAAATAGTTTGCGTTGAACAATGGCTGCAGGCTGCCACTGTGGATGCACACCCAGCTGGTATAAGATATAAGATCCTGCCAGTGGTGGACTGGGCGAAAAAAATCGGCCCGGACATTTTTAGCGTGATTTGTCCTAGACCGGCCCACACCACAACCAGCGTGTGATGGACCTATTCTACCTGGTATAGTTGGTTAACCAGATGTAACTCTTTGAGAGCGTGAACATGAAACCAAATGGACCCTTGCGGGTCCATTTGGTTTCATGTTAACACTCTCAAGAGTTATAACATTCATCTAAATTGCCCCAAGTCTATTTGCAAAAATGTAAAGAGAATAATGGTCATTTTGATATGTATGTTTGACTGTTTTGTTTCCCAAATCCAGCCTGGAATTGTGGACCAAAAAGCAAAATAAATCTATAGTTTTGGGGGTCTGTTGGGGCTAAAATGTCATCAAATGGTGGTCTGTGGCTCAAAATTCTGAATGAATAGTGGGCCCTGGGATCAAAAAGGTTGAAAACCAGTGCTTTTAATCATACCGTGATACCCCCCCCCCCCCCCCCCCCAAATCCAGCCTGGAATTGTGGACCAAAAAGCAAAATAAATCTTTAGTTTTGGGGTCTGTCGGGGCTAAAATGTCATCAAATGGTGGTCTGTGGCTCAAAATTCTGAATAAATAGTGGCCCTGGGATCAAAAAGGTTGAAAACCAGTGCTTTAATCATACCGTGATACCCCCCCCCCCCCCCCCCCCCCCCCCCTACGGGTCGTGGCCCACCGGGAGACCTCCCTGTACACCCAATGGTCAATCCGACCCTGGATACAGCACTCAAATAAACGGGAGAGAGAGAGAAAGAGACCTCTAGAAGCAACGTGAATAATGGAAAGATCATTATGCACTAATTGCCTCGGTGCAGTTCATTATTACCAATAAAGATCTCCCTGCTTGTCTGCAGTGATTCATGGCTTTAATCTAACGCTACAGACGAACAGGCGCACACACACAAATGTACGTATGTTCAGACAATAGCGTTTGCTTCTTAAACATTACTGTTTGTAGTTTTCATTTGCTACTTATTCGAAAAGACGAAAAGTCACTATAAATATAGCGAACGGCGAGTGAAAACTGAAAACACTATAAAGCCCCCCGCAGAGGAGGAAGGCATGGTCAATGGCTGCCATGGAAACAGACGGGTGAAATAAGGACCTTGTGACGAGGCATTATTACGACTCACTGTCACCCAGAGATTCACTTCAAAACAAGGGAAACAATCCAGCACTGCAGTGTGTCGGTCGGTGAGAAGAACGGAGCTCCCCTGAGCCAGTGTTGCCAACTGCCAAAATCCAAAATGCATTAGTGCAGGGATGAAAGTAAAAAAAAAAAAATCTTGAGACTGAAAATGATCTTTTGCAAATAAGCACTGAGCTAATTAAATGACCTCTGTTAAATCCTCAGGACTGAAATCAGTACCCAGTACTGAGAACTTTAATCCATGATTAGTGGCACTTCCAAAATGCACTAGAATGCGCTAGATTCTAGATAGATATAAACATACAGATCAAAATGACCATTAATCTCTAGTTGTGTAGACTTGGACTAATTCACATGATGAATATTTTAACTCTTGAGAGCGTAAAAATGAAACCAAATGTACCCGCAAGGGTCCATTTTTGGTTTCATCTCAAAGAGTTACATCTGGTTAATATATTGTCCACTGGTTGTAAACCACTGTCATAGGAGGAAAAATGATGAAAAATTAGGGTTTTATCTCTGGTGCCCGTTGATTAATTTCGTCCCAACTCACTCACCAGCCAAGTTTTCTGCCAGGAGCTTTTCATTAAAAGCTAAATATAGCGACAAATGTGCCAAGTTGGCAAAACTGCTCTGAGCTGATGCATTATTTATGTTCTAACTTGACCACGGGCGTACAGCCGTACACGTACCCATGTGGTTTACACAATTAGTGTGTTGATTTTCTTCGATGCCTGACTGGAATTCCAGGAGGCTCAAAGTGTTTTTGGCCAGGTGCAGCGAGCGCGTGTGTGTGTGTGTGTCTGTGTGTGTGTGTGTGTGTGTGTGTGTGCGTGTGCGTGTGTGTGCGTTGTGCATCTAGGGTGGCCAGATGTCCCTCTTTGCGTGGGACAGTCCCTCGTTTCCAAGACTTTTTTAGGTGTCCCACAAAATGTGCCCCCGTCTGTCCCACATTGTGACTGACAGAGTTCAGTGTTCAATGCCCTAATGTGTGTTGTGTGTTGTCTCTTTTCCTTCTATAGGTGTGTTTGTAAGTCAGTTAAAATAACCCGAGAAGTATTTCCACACTCACAGAAATCGTAAAATGAAACCAAATGGACCCGTAAGGTTGGGTTTCATTTTTGGTTTCATTTTACGATTGGTAACCAAATGGACCCTTATGGATCTGTAACTCTCTGTTACAGAGAGTTACAGATCTATAAGGGTTACCAATGCTCCTTTCTAGGAAGGAAGGAGGACTCAAAATGGTGAAAAACAAGGGTTTTAATCTCTTAGCACTAGATTTCCCACCAGGAGTTTTTCCACTAATTTTGACACTAGGTGGGGTCTGGACAAAAGATGAATATAGCGACAAATGCCCTAAGTTGGCAACACTGGTCGTTTCTGGAGATGCACCAGTGACACACTCACCACAGTGTGAGATGGCCCAGAAACAACACCAGCTTGTCAATTGCCTATTTCCACGGGTCCTTTGGCTCACCACTCTCATGCATGAAGTATATGGCAGGATTTAAGTGGTTTAATCACTATACAAATCGCTCTACATAATTATTTCACTACTATGGCTATTATAAAGAAGCATGGCCCATAGCTGATGGAGCCATAATCACATTAGCAGTGGGCAATTTGTAGCTGCAAATGGACGGCCATTAAGAGCAGCTGATGAAAAGATATGTACTGTATTGTTGTATTTTTGGGAATGTCATTGGTTCTACATGAACACTTGGATTTGAATGGAAAGTTAAATATCTACCATCACTGATCACACAAGGAGGAGTGGAAAAAATGAAATGAAATCCATGAAAAACTTTTAGACTAGTCAACGGCACACCACAAATAATAGAATCTATGAAAAACTAGGCCATGACATTATCAAACGAAATAGTGTGGACTTTAAAGTGAATAAGAGGCTGACACAGGCCTGGATGTAACATTTCCCAATTGGGGGGCAGGAGAAAATGGTATGGGGGCAGCTTCAGTTACAGGACTTTTATTAGGCAAGTAAGCATCAATAATAACATCAGTTGTTGTTGAAGTTGCAACAGACACGCAGCATGCATAAAGCTAAAGGTCTGACTCAGAGAGTTTTCCGTTTTCAATGATGAAATGCTGTTGGTTTAGTAGTACAAATAAATTAAATGCTCTCAAAGCAAAAGAGTTACAAAAGTAATGTTCCTCTTAATGTCTGAAAGAATGACATTAGCCAAGCTTCATCAACCAGACTTCATCAGCCAGACGCTATGACTATGTAGTAAAGGCACATTTGCCGTGGATAATGTGTCCGTCTGTCTGACTGCTGTCTACAAGTTGATTGATTTGGTATGTTTTTGTAAAGGGGGCTTTGGGTTGTGGAGTTGTGCTCCGAATGTGGAATACATGAAATAAATAATTTCTCCAGTGATTAGAAATTGATTTATCAAAATATGATCCTCATGGACTAAACTTGTCGGCTAAAAATGTACAGTCTCAAAGTCTATTATTTTAGTATGAAAACCAAACTTATTTTTCATAAAAGTGGTAAAGGTCATGTTATATTACTTTAAAACGTTTTCAAGATGATTTATACACCAAATGCCCGTTGAACAACAATATGCACAGGGGCGGATCTAGGCATGGGCATGGGGGGACAATGCCCCCCTAAATGCCCTGACTGCCCCACCAAACATGATGGCATGCAAACAACCCAAATTTCAAAGATATTTCAAATTAAAGTGGTTGTATTTAAAGGTAGGGGAAGTGATTTCACTTTTGTCAGATATCACCCAAAAAATATTTTTTTCTGTTAAAATGCTCTATTATAAGGTGTGGAAACCATATATGGAGTTTCCCCCTCCCCCACGTTAGCAGAGGAGCTAATAAAAGTTCCCCAGGTGGTGGGTGAATTCTCCTCCAATCAGAATCGAGCAGCAGGTTCACATAGTGTAGCTACTGTTGGACGCCCCTAGTGCACCAGGCTGGTACTACACCATGAATTTCAAATCACTTACCCTACCTTTAAAATGATTTGAAACTATACTAGTAGTAACTAACTATAGTTGTAGCACCACTAAACCAACAGCATTTCATCATTGAAAACAGAAAACTCTCTGAGTCAGACCTTTAGCTTTATGCATGCTGCGTGTCTGTTGCAACTTCAACAACAACTGATGTTATTATTGATGCTTTACTTGCCTAATAAAAGTCCTGTAACTAAAAATGGTATGGTCGATAAAGCCGGCCCATACCATTTTCTCCTGCCCCCCCCCCCCCCCCCCCCCCCCCCCCCGCCCCCCCATTGGGAAATGTTACATCCGCCCCTGAATATGCATAACAACAATACAAGGCTATAAGGAGGTATATAACAACTAATGAGGTGAATAAAAGCAGTGATTTCATTCAGAGGAGTGGACTCACGCGGGGGTGTTGCTGCCCATGGACATGACTCCTGACACGAACACAAAGGTTCCCACCACTGCAGCGGGCAGCAGCCAGGCTGTGTAGAAACCTGCAGGCACAAGACACAAAGAATAATTGCCTGGATGACCTACGCTCCGTTTCGCTGCTCCACACAGTACACCGCACTGTATGGAGCAATAGTGCAGTGGTTTTCAACAGGTGGTCCAGGGACCACCAGTGGTGCCTGAGAGGGTTCCAGGTCGTCCCCAGTTGGTTAACCAGATGTAACTCTTGAGAACGTACAAATGAAACCAAATGGACCCTTGCGGGTCCATTTGGTTTCATTTTTACACTCTCAAGAGTTAAAATATTCATCATCTGAATTAGCCATTTTGAAATGTATGTTTTGCTTGTTTTGTTTCCCCAAATCCAGCCTGGAATTGTGGACAAAAGCAAAAATAAATCTTTAGTTTTGGGGTCTGTGGGGTGAAAATGCCCTCAAATGGTGGTCCGTGGCTGAATTCTTGAATAAATGGTGGTCCCTGCGATGAAAAAGGTTGAAAACCCCTGCAATAGTGCATGGCAGCACGTCTCACTGGGACACAAAATGACCAATTATTTTTGTTTTTCTTCCTTTCTCATGCCGATTCCTTGTGTATTCTAGTCTCAGATGATCTCAAAAGCAAAAGAAATCTTTTGCTTTGGGTCCGTGGGGCTAAAACTGTCATCAAATGGTGGTCTGTGGCTCAAATGCTGAATTTAAATAGTGGGCCCTGGTGTGAAAAGGTTGAAAACCACTGCTATAGGGAGAGCACAGGCAACCATGTCTTCTCTGATACATCATGGGATCATCATGGTTAGGTGTTAACTGGCACTGCATTCATGATTCAGGTTGATTATGTTCCACCAGCTGACGATTTGCCTAAACAATCAGGGGCGGATCTAGGCATGGGTATGGGGGGGTAACGCCCCCCTAAATGCCCTGACTGCCCCACCAAACACAATGGCATGCAAAACAAAGATATTTAAAATTGTTTATATTTAAAATGATTTGAAATTTGAAACTACTATTGCTAGTAACTAACTACAGTTGTGTCACCGCTAAACCAACAGCATTTCATCATTGAAAACAGAAAACTCTCTGAGTTGCAATGCCTGTTGCAATTTCAACAACTGATTTTACTACTGTATCGATGCTTTACTTGCCTAATAAAAGTCCTGTAACAGAAAATGGTATAGGTGTGGCGCGAAGCGACACGGGCGATGAAGCCGCCCCCCTACCATTTTCTCCTGGGAAATGTTACATCCGCCCCTGTAAACAAAGCATCGCAATGCATCTATGTTTTCTATTTTACTGTACAACATGGCAGGCCAATACAGCCAGATATCACTGCAGGATGAGCACGGCCAAATCACAATGCTCTGCTGAATCGATTATTGTTGACACCACTGATCATGTTTGCTTCCGGCAATTAGGAGTTCTATCAGAAGGACAAAATGCGTGGCTGGGCCGGCCTAGCGGTAAAGGCAGGCTCTAATGGAGCCTGGCAACATGTCAATCTCCACTGGTACAATCAATAAAAGAAAAAACACATAATGTGGGTTCACACTAAGGTCTCTGAGGCACTTGCCCATCAGGCAAGTGCAAGTCAGGTTCTACTTGCCCTCAGGTCATGGTCACTTGCCCCCCAGGTTCCAGGTGGTCCCCAGTTAAGTTGGTTAACCAGATGTAACTCTTGAGAGTGTAAAAATGAAACCAAATGGACCCTTGCGGGTCCATTTGGTTTCATTTTTACACTCTCAAGAGTTAAAATTCATCATCTTAATTAGCCCAGGTCTACACTGTAGAAGATTAATGGTCATTTTGATGTGTTAATTTGCCTGTTTTGTTTCCCAAATCCAGCCTGGAATTGTGGACAGCTAGAAAGCAGGGAAAGACACAGAGGCAGAGTGCAATGACTGCCTTCAAGACAAATTTATCCTGTGTTGTGTTATAGTGCACTAAGTTGCACACTTGCCCGATCGGGCAACCAGGTAGCAGTCTTCACTTGCGCCACCATTTTTTTTTTTACTTGCCCGGGCAAGCGGGCAAGTGTTAGTGTCAAGCCCTGCATAATATGGAGGAATACACTATTCATAGACAGTGATGGGGATAACGCCGTTATCAATAACGACGTTACCTAATCAGATTAGTTTTATTAGTAACGGAGTAACCTAACGAGTTATTTTTGCAATTTAGTAGTTAGTTACTTAGTTACATTTCCAAAAAAGTAACTCGTTACTATAGTTCGTCGCAATTCATTTTCTTGAGATTGCCCGGTGTTGTAGCCTATATTCCTCCTTCTGTTAGGGTAAAATAAGCCGACTGCACGTTGTGGCTTCATCCTTCTGTGAGTGATGTGCGTAGTTTACATTTTCTGTCTGCACATCCTGTAAGTCCGCCTAAGAAATAAAAGTAAACCTACTGTCTAGCTAGTGTCTAGTTATACTCTAGTATGAATCTTTTATTTTGAAAGGAAGAGGAAGAGGAAGTCCGCTGGCTGCTTGCATAGTGACACAGCTACTGTAGGCGCGACTTGCTAAAAGTCTTGTAAACAATGACGCCGTACACTTTGGATTAACTTTTGGATTAACACGCGATTGGGAATCGGCTATAAACTCTGGCTGCGTTATTAGGTGAGTAATGTTTAATTCATTGTTTGGCCGCCGTGCCTTGTCTTATACTACTGTCTTGTTCATAGGCTGGGTTACGATGGGAAGAGATTGAGAAGCCTGCAGGTCTGCAGCCTGACCCGCAGAGCTGGTTGTGTTGTCATCGCGCAGTGTGGAGAGGACTGGTTGTACCGCGTACAACATAATATTGTCTGTAGGCTTACTGTACATCTGAGATGCATAGCCTACTTTGTAGCAACCTAGTTCATAGTGGGTGACATGTTGTCAGTATTGTTGTTGTTGGTGGTGGTTTCCATGTGCGCAACGTGGAGTGCGACTAATGCACTGGTAATACAATGCAACTAAATTGTGCATACGTTAAAAACAAAGAGAAAAGAGAGTATTTTAATTGTGTTCAGGAACGGAAAATAACGGAAAATAATCTATTACGTTACTTTTTATAGAAAGTAACTTGTAACTTAACGAGATTAGTTTTAGGGGGCAGTAGTCCAATAACCTAACGTCGTTAGTTTATAAAGTAACGATACCCAACACTGTTCATAGATGGTGTTGGTCCATCATCCGCGCTCCCTCCTGCCAGTGCTAACATGGACATCAGCGCCAGAATTTTAGGCGTTTTAAGAACATGCCATCACACAAGTTCAGCATTTACCGAATAAGTTCATTTGATTCATCACAAAAGAGAATAGCTTTTTAACTCATTTACCGTGAGCGTACGTTCGTTGTTTTCTGCTATATGCCACGGCTCAAGCTAGTGCATTCGGTAAAAACCCTTATTTTGAAGTGCCAGATCTCCTAAACATGATGTGCGATGATGTCATGCTGTTTCTGGTGTCTTGACTAACCTGTCCTGAGTGTCCTCTCACAATCTGAGCAAAAGGTTCCGGGTCAAAAGTCAGGAAGTGACGTCTAGCCCTAGCGGATCTACCCGTGCGCTCCACGACATTCAGAGGCAGATTCCAGGAAAAGCTTTTGAATGAATTGGATTGATTGGGTGCGAATGGGACAAAAATTGTCCCATTCGCCCATTCTGTCCCAAATGAAAGTCAGCCACAGGATCTTTATCAGACGATGCGCTCAGACTAATTGGATTGGATTAAAGAATGAAATCTACATTTTGTCGTGTTCTGTGCCTTCGTCGTGTTGGGCGAGCGTTGCCCCACAGTAAGAACATGACGAGCACGTGATCGGCGATAAAACTATTAAGAGAGCGGTAAATGTATTAATGCAGTGTTTTTCAACCTTTTTGATACCACGGCCCACTACTTATTCAGAGCTATTGCATGCCAACATCCTATAGGCAATATCTCGTCGTTGGGACATTAGGGAGCATGCCTTACCTAGCCAGGCAAAATAAAGTGCAATCTTCTCTCCAAAGTACTCTCTGATGTGGTCCAGCGGCTGGTACTTGCACCATTTGGACCAGCGGGCCCAGTAGTGGAACAGAACCTGCCTCTTGTTCAGCTCGTCTGGACGGACCTCGTACTTTGGCAGCTCAAAGGGACCCTGGGCAGGACAAACGGTCAAAATCCTCAGCATGAATTTGACTCTAAAAGGGGTACAAACAGGCCCGGATGTAACATTTCCCAATTGTGGGGGCAGGCAAAAATGGCATGGGGTCGGCCTCATCACCTGTGGTGCAAAGCCACACCCATACTATTTTCGGTTACAGGACTTATATTAGGCAAGTAAAGCATCAATAATAACATCAGTTGTTGTTGTTGTTGAAGTTGCATCACACGCAGCATGCATAAAGCTAAAGGTCTGACAGTTTTCTGTTTTCAATGATGAAATGCTGTTGGTTTAGTGGTGCCACAATTGTACCGGTAGTTACTTAGTAGTGTAGTGTTTCAAATCATTTTAATTATAAGCACTTTAATTTGAAATATCTTTGAAATGTGGGGTTGTTTTGCATGCCATCATGTTTGGTGGGGCGGTTAGGGCATTTAGGGGGGCATCCCAGCCCATGCCCATACCGCCCCGTCCCTGGAACAAATGTGTAAACTCTCGGACAAATCTTTGAGCAACATTTTATTGATCAGTAAAATCAGTCAAGTGATGGGCGATGATCTGACCTCGTGCAGAGGGAAAGCAGCGCTGTAGGCTCCCTCGTTGAGCAGCCTGGCCACGCCCACCTCCGCTCGCTTCCTTTTGCCGTACTGGGTGCGAGCAAGAATCTCATACACCTGGACAGATTGGAGACGATTTAGAGTCCATCACGTCATGCAGGATGTATTTCATGTTGCTACTATTGAAGGGGGGAGTCAAATTCGCCAAAAATGATCGAAAGCCACAGTAAAGGTCTCAACGGGCCTGAGAATTAAGGCCCGGCCCTAACTGGGCCCTAATTGTTCAGGCCTGAGGCCCGGCCCAGCCCGGCCCTACTAAATGGAGTATATTTTAGGCCCTATCCGGCCCTAAACTGTTGGGTTTGGTCATAATTTGAGAATTCGCCACAGAGTCAAAGTGAAATGCCAATCAGCACAATTTTCATAATAGGTAAATAAAAGAAAATAACTATTATCTTTACTATAATAAAATAATTCCATATACATTATTTTTTCATGGAGCC
The DNA here is from genome assembly GCA_039105355.1 of Benthosema pterotum. NCBI lineage: Eukaryota > Metazoa > Chordata > Actinopteri > Myctophiformes > Myctophidae > Benthosema > Benthosema pterotum. The sequence goes on from CM076968.1 coordinate 50,166,956, forward strand.
CGAGGCCCGACCCCGGCCCTACTGATTAGCATAGATTTTAAGCCCGACCCAGCCCTAAATGTCGGTTTGGGCGTGTTCGGGTTCGGTCCTGGTCGGGTTCGGGCAGAGTTTGAGAACTTTAAGCCACACTACACTACACAAAATCACTATGGCAGTTGTAACTCTTCAGAAATGGTACTTACTATGCGGTGCCTCTGAGTGTTTGTGAAATATGTCTCCTGGTTGTTTGAACCGAGGAACCTGAAAAAAAGAGGTCCATCAGGAATATACCTGCGATATACAGTACTGTACATGATAGAGTCTACAGAGTTTATAAAAGTGCATCGGACTACTACTTACTTTGCCATCTTTGACTTGCGAAAGGCACATGTGTAGTAGTCCAGCGGTCTGTTTGGCACATACTCCGCCATGACGTTCGGTATGTATAGTTTCTTAAGGACCCGGTCAGAGGTGTTGAAGTCTGGGTTGGGCTGAGCCTGTGTGGGACAAACGTCATCATTTCCAATCAATGTTGTTAAAGAGCTCATGAATGGCATTACAGCAGCAATATGTACAGGCCAAGACATGGACCCGGATCTTCGTATAAAGAATACAATAACCCAAAACCCACCTGCAGCGGTGCCCTCAAACTGAGTTCCTCAGCATAATACACCAGCACCTCCCATGGGGCACTGACTTTCAGGAAATGAATAGTTTTCTTCTCGTTCGATGTTTCTTCCTAGTGGGACGAGTCAAGAGATGAAACACAAAGTATAAATTTAAGTATAAGTATAAGCTCCACTGATACCAATTTATAATCCTCCTGCATCTGAAATAGGCACATCTATAAACTCTGGTTTTGGTGAATTTTCCGGTAATTTTCTAGGAGGCACTGGGCCCATGCATCAAGACGAAGAATTTACAATTCAGGCATTTAACAGACGCTCTTGATCCAGAGCGACTTACAATGGTGAAAAGTTTAGAATTTAATCAGGATTTACAATACATTTTACAACATACAATGAAGCGCAAAAAAACCATTGTAATACATTAACGTAATTTGCATTGTTGACCTAAGTGATATAATGAGAGAGAGTAGCAACACTCCCATTGACTACCAATGCTACGGCTGAACAGAGAGTGTCAGAGACGGCTATTGGCTGAAAAGCACACGTGACGACGGCTATTAGCTGAATAGCGCACATGACCGCCTAGTTCCAAACAGACCACTCCGGCCATCCAGCTCCATTGACAGTAGATTGCACATTCACAGTTAAATTGGCGAAATTACAGCACCTTTTTTTTACAGGACCTTTTAATTAACACAGGGTTCCTACAGGTTTCTTAAAGTAAAATTTAAATCTTTTTTAAGACCTTTTTAAGTCCATTTATATAAAACATAATACCCAGGGCGGATGTAACATTTCCCAATTGGAGGGGCAGGAGAAAATGGTATGGGTGCGGCTTCATCACCCGTGTCGCTTCGCGCCACGGGTGATGAAGCCGCACCCATACCATTTTCAGTTACAGAACTTTTATTAGTCAAGTAAAGCATCAATAATAACATCAGTTGTTGTTGAAGTCGCAACAGACACGCAGCATGCATAAAGCTAAAGGTCTGACTCAGAGTTTTCTGTTCTCTCGGTGCGAAACTGAGAAATCAATTACTTGATGATTGATAAGTTCACGCCGCCGTTTTATGGCTACGTTATTTAAACCAAACACGCGGTTGACAAATGAAATTTTTGAGGAGCAATGTGACACATAGAAATTACAAACTGCGCAAATTTTAAGACCTAGATATAAAAATTCAAGACTTTTTAAGTCTTGTATAGGTATTATTTTCAAATTCGTACATTCAATGCTTTTAAGACTTTTTAAGATCCCGCGGGAACCCTGTAACAGCATTAACAGACCTCTCACCACTCTATTAAACAATGGTTGAATGAAATGAAAGTCTAGTGCTGGGAGTCTGGTGCAATGCACAGGTCCTGTGCCTGGTGATAGCAGGAGCAGACCTGGTGAGACGTAGGAGTCAACCCACAGAGCCTAGTCCTTCCATGAGCCAGAGTTTGGTTCTTCCAGTACCGGCAGAGTACTTCTGGAGCAGTGGATTGTGTGGCCTTGGGTCTTTCCCAAGGGACTGACCGAGAGTAGCTACTGGGACAAGTCGGGACTTGATCAACCCTGGCTGGGTTGCCTGAGTGAGGGGTATGATGTTGCGAGACCCGAAACCCCGATGACCTTTGGCTACATCACTGAGGATACGTCCCAGTTGCATCCATGCGATGTATCTTTAACTTTTATATCACTCACTTTATTTAATGTACGTATATTATGAGGTATTATGAGGTAGGCCTACGTTTGGAACTTGCAGAGCTCCTCTGTAGGGGAAAATGAACTAATCATGAAGTGTGTAATAACAGACCCACACATAATGGGAGAGAAGGCTACCCGATTTTTATATCATAACACGTAAAAAACCATCACAAATTAACCGTAACTTTCAACAGTTTGCCTCCTGATGCTTGGACATCGTCTATTTCCAGCTCGGGAATATCTGTGGTAGTAAATTATTTAATTAATGAAGCTGGGAGAAAGCTGTTTTACACACGATTGAGACTACTGTGCCGTACCTTCTCCATTAGCAGGCCGACACTCTGTAGGTTCTGGACAAACCTGTCCCTCCATTCTGCCAGCTGGGCCTTCCGTCTCTCCGATCTACTGGTCTGATCGGCCGTGGCCGCCTCTCCTCCTCCTCCCTCCTCCCGCTCCACCTCCCCCTCCTCCTCCCCGTCTCTGGCGGGATCTCTCCTCCCCCTGGAGCAACGCCGTCTCTTCTTGCGGGATCGTACCTCCCACACCAGCACAAAGTCTGAAGAAAGAAAGGTTTTAACTTGTAAGTAAAAGTATCACTACTCTGTTAGAACTAGAAGTACAAAAAGTAAAACAAACAAAAAAATGCTATGCAGAATGTCCCGTTAAAATGCATACAAATCTGAAAATACACGTAGTAGCATTGTAGATTTTGCACCACAGAACCTTATTCACTGGGGGAGTTTCAGGCATACCGATCACACCGGTGCACACAATGGAAGAAGAAGCCAATCAGACTGCTTTGCTTTGACCAGTGAATGATGGGAAATTTTGATTTGCCATTTGAAACTCTTCTCAGGTCAAATATTGATATGCAATTCATTTGGATTAATTAATTACTATTAATTTGATGTTTTTTTTAATCGAGCACCAGCCCTAATACGCACATGTATAATGTAAAATATATGTCTCCTCCGAGATGTAAAAGCATAGAAAATTGGAAAATACTGAGGTACCTCAAAATTGCCCTTAAAGGCAGTACTTCTACCTAAAGAGAGGAACTTACCTAATACATGGTGAAACTATTTTTTCAACTCAGTGTGTCTCACAGAGGGCATCATCAATAGAGAATTCAAGCTAATAGAAACTGCAGGCTTTCTGCGAAAATGGAAGCCATCGTTCTCCTGATAATAAAAATATAACTTTTTTTTTTTTAAGAACATTGTTTAAAAAGAAATCTGATGTTGCGCAAGGAAGACAGGCTTCTGAACGGCCCACTGCAATGTGCTATTTAATCAAGAACACTAGTGAGGACCAATCACATGAAGATAAAGTAGGTTGAAAAGTTGTGAAGTGGTGCTTTAAGTCCAATGGTTTTCAACCTGTGGTCCCTGAGAGGATTCCATTTGGTACCCTAGCTAAATGATGGAAAGTTGGTTAACCAGATCTCTTTGAGAGCGTAAAAAATGAAACCAAATGGACCATTTGATCCATTTTGGATCTGTATGTTGTTTACTTGTTTCCCAAATCCAACCTGGAAAAAAGCTCAAGACAAAAGCTAAAGAAATCTTTAGTTTTTGGGGTCTGTGGAGGTAAAATGTGCTCAAATGGTGGTCTGTGGCTAAAATTCTGAATAAGTAGTAGGCCCTGATATGAAAAAGCTTGAAAACCACTGCTTTAAGTAAATGTAGTCAGTTCCTTTCCATGCACCACTGGTCTCCACAAAACTGGCAGCAGCTAGTTAGAACCAGGTCAGATTTGGTGCCGTGGGTTCAGGGACTGACACCCAACACCTACCTATTTTGGTTCGTCCATCTCGGAAGTAGTTCCCCTGGAGAGCGCCCGGCTGCTTGCTCCTCGTGTCAAACTGAAGGTAGATGGGGTCGACGTCGTCATCGTTTTCATCACCGGCCACGGCTGAGAGCTGAACACAAACCCATACAATTCAATTATACAGTACTCTGCTGCGTTAAGTACTTTATTCAGTGGGCAAACAATAACAAGGCGAAAGCACAATAAATGAAAACACTCGATTTTTCTATGGGGTCTTGACAAGTTCATCTTATCATCTGCTGTTAAACAGAATCACAACAGGCTCCACTTTTGCAAATTATGAATCTTTAGTTGCACTCTCTATGAAACATAGAAATAGAGTAAAGCAGGTGCTAGGTACAAGCTTTTTCATGAAGTACCAGGGATGGGACCATTCACTTAACCCTTGATACGATACAATATGGCTATTTATTAAGGCTGTTGAAAATAGTTAATTAATGGGATTAAATTAATTTTGTTGATTAATCTGATTAAAAATTTTAACGCAATTAACTCATGTGCAAACTCACTCAACCCACTGAGCATTTTCTCATTGAAAGAAATGGGTAGAGCACAGATTTACGGAGACATATAGCCGTGTGTCTCCCTGTAACCAGAGCCATAGAGTATAGCTGGAGGATCTACAAGCATTGAGGGCTTGTAGATCACCTGTTTTGATAAATATTTTAAAGATAAATGGTTATTTTTTTACAGATTCGGTTTCCTTTTTAAATGTTGAAATCCTGTACAGGAAAACATGCATATTTTTGGACATAGTTCGAATGGTGATTAATCATGATTAAATTAATTTTGAAGCTGTGATTAATTTGATTAAAATTTTTAATCATTCAACATCCCTACTATTTAGTCTTATGAATCATTTTATATTGCGATTCTTAATTATGCTGCGATGCGATTTGATATATCACATCTTTTGCCCACAAATAACTACCGGTAATTATTATACTAGAACATTTTAAAAGGGGAGTTACACCAATTTTCAAGATTTTTTCTGAGGAAAAAAAAAATGGGACCTATCAGAAAAGAGGTACCAACAGAAAAATCATTAACAAACACAACTTGATGATGGCAATATATTGGCATATTGATTTTTTTTTTGCCCACCCCTATGAAGTACTACGGTCTGTGAGTGAACCAATCTCCCTGACCAGAGCGAAATCCATACAGAAAATGCAGCTCATACACAGAGAGCCACAGGACGTCAGATCTGGGAGGAAAAAAAAGCCTTTCAAGATTTACTGCATTGTCTCGGGGGTTCAGCCAGGCGTGAAGGAACTAAGCACCAGTATGTTGGGGGGTTGGGGGTTGGGGCACGGGGGTTACAGTCTGTGGGCAGCATGATTATGGTGAATGTCATAAGCCCCCAATTAAATTGTTTGTTGATCTTTTGTAGAAGTTTTTCTTCTTTTCTTAAAATGCTTCTTAAATTAATGCTCATTGTGGGCTCCATTTATTTGACCAAAACGGTATCCGGTATAATAGCAGTATAATAAATAGTGTGATTTTGTTATGGTGTCTCTGTGGAGAGGGGTTACTGTCAGCTGGCCAAATAAGGTGTGTGAATAAAATTGCTTCATTGTTTCATTACATAACTGACTGGGGAAAAATGAGTCAACAATTCTTAAGTTCTTCCTAAATCATCGTGCAGTGTGACATCTGCGCAAGTGCATACCAATTCACAATTAGTAAAAGATTCTGATTGAGGCTTATAATTAGAGATTTAGATTGGTTTACACATAGTTGCGTTCCAGTGCTGTGCATCGAAAAATATCTCATGTAACTCAAAACGCATCACCTTCTGAGCTTGTAGATCAACTATTTGGTTAAAAGGGGTTTAGACAGGGGTTAAATAGCGCTCACATATCTAGGTGGGATGAAGCCCCCATTCCGCAGACTCCCGTAGCTGTCGCTGCCTTGGGCTTCGTCCGCATAGTCCAGATCCAGCAGCACCTTTCTGTCTCCCATCGGAAGCTCTGAGTCTGTGTGAGAGTGACGAAAAATTATGATGACGAAGGAGGAGGAGGATGAAGTTCTATCCGCTGGGGTCTCACAGGTGTGTCTGACATCATGGGTTCCACATGGCAGGGAGTTTAGTTTGCACCCACAGTAAAATCCTAATTCAACTTTGTAGAGTGTACACGCAGGAGTTATACAATACGGTTATACAAACTGAAACTGATGACAGTACAGATAAGATGTTCAGTGCACCTCGCATGCGGTAATAAATGTTTCACGCACAACATTCATTCTGCTCACCGGTTCAGGGATGCTGCTGATGTTAATACCGACGTTGTCAAGTTGGTTTCAACAAAAAAAATAACGAACATGCTCTGAAAATGGAAAAAGAGAGCGGAACGGCTGATACTGTACCTCTTCTTCTGCGAGGGAGAGGGGAGGAAAAAAATAAATGAATGCGACAGCGGATGGTTCAGATATGGAGCCGTGTCTGCCTCCCTCCTCCTCCTCCTCAGCTCTCTCTGCATCCTTTTGCTCTCCTCTGCTCCGCGAGGAGAGCAGCAGCGGAGCACTGTGAACTGCCGTACTGCAAAGAAAATAGGCGCAGTTAATGTGTCGCTGCTCTTCAGCACAGGGGGATCCGCGTCAGTGCATGCAGTACGCATCCGTCGTACCATAAATTATATATATACCAGGACCTTAGCCGTTATGAATAATGAACACCAAATGATGTACAGCGTGGTTGACGTGATTTAATATTCATACCAATGATGTATTTTGGTGAGGTACTGATTTAATTTAGTTGTGAGGATACTTGATCACAGGAAAATGGGAACCAGTTGTAGCAAAGCAGGAAAATGCACAGGAAAGTGGGGATAATTCATTTTGTTGCATTAAAGTAAGCGTTTCTGTGGACAGTGAAGCCACTAGAAAAGGGTTTAGAAAGCCTTAATAACTATGTGTGTGTGTGTGTGTGTGTGTGTGTGTGTGTGTGTGTGTGTGTGTGTGTTGTGTGTGTGTGTGTGTGTGTGTGTGTGTGTGTGTGTGTGTGTGTGTGTGTGTGTGGTAGGGAAACATTGTACTCCCTCGTGCCACACAGGCTGATTCACACAAGTAAATTGAATTAAACATACAATCTAAATAATTAATGCTGTTAGAAGAAAAACAAACAAAAAGAGAAAAAGAGAGTATTATTTAGGGGCCGCCTGGTTGCTTAATGGTCCAGACGCATGTCACATGACGGCCTTTGCTGCATGTCTCCCCTTCTCTCTCCCTCTGCCCTGTCTATCTTCACTGCAAATGTCAATAAAAAGGCACACACCCACACCCACACACACAACAATAAAGAATATTTTATGTATATACGTATGTAATATATTAAGGCTGTCAGCATTAACTAGTTAATTGCGAGTTAACTCAGCCGTGAGTTAACTCGATTAATTTTTTTAGTGCGAGATTATCTCACAGTAAAACCAAAGGCCAAGTGGGTCTATTTGGTTCAATTTTGCCAAACGCAGGTGAATAATTGTTAAATATCTGCATCAGTTAAGTTACTTTAAAATAAGTCTACACAATTAGAGAATGTAGAAAACTTTCTACAAAATGTGCATGTTCGCTCCTAATGATACCAACATAAAAGTCTGGAAGTCTAAATAAATGTCATCAAATGGTGGTCTGTGGCTCAAATGAAGAATAAATAATTGACCTTGATATGAATATTCTTGAAAAACACTCATTTAAGGTATATTTAGAACTCATAAAAATATGCGATTAAATTGCAATTAATCAAAGATTAACTATGGGCAATCATGCGATTAATCGCGATTAAAAAATTTAATCGATTGACAGCTCTATAATAATATATATATATATATATATTATATATATATATATATATATATATATATATATATAATATATATATATATATATATATATATATATATATATATATATATATATATATATATATATATATACACACACACTAGCCTTCAGTATATACAGTATAATTTGCAATTTATAAAACAACCTAGTTGTACTCCAGATTGGAAGGGGCAGGGAAAAAGGTTGGTGCTACTCCTATTAAGCTTTACCCACAAATACAAGCAGCACTACATTTTGAGTTAAGACATTAATATCAAATCCACAATCTAGATTTGTTTTGTCTTTGTTTGTTTTGACAATTTGATTACTTCTGTCTACTGTATAGTAGCCTCAACACCCAGTTTTTCATTTTCATCAGTGTTGCGCGAAAATGGAAAGCCTGGACTAACACATGGAGCAGACTGGCCTTCAAGAGGGAGTCAACCTTTCGGGGTGGGCATCGCTCTAAATGATGTCACGTGACTCACAGCAGCAGCAGAGGAGTGGCGGGGGAGTGGCTGATGACACGTTGAGAGAGATCAAAGATCAAATCAGATCCAGCCGATATACCGGCGTGACTGTGCCGGCCCCCGCCCCTCAAGGCCAAAATCATTGCAAGTTAGGCCAGGCTAACTGTGCATGGAGACATGACCGAGATATGCAGCCCCAGAGTACAGTGGTAACATCTTTAGATGGAATAATATTATGTTTATGAATAGGATACCAGGTTTGTTTGGTTGTAGACGAGCACAGAGACATTTCTTGAGTGTTATGTCAGCTCTTCAGGTTTGACACTAAGGTCTCGGAGGCACTTGCCCATCGGGCAAGTGTAGGTCAGGTTCTACTTGCCCTCAGCTCATGGTTACTTGCCCCCCAAAAATATATTGTAAATTTTGCAGATGTAACTCTTGAGAACGTAAAAATGAAACCAAATGGACCCTTGCGGGTCCATTTGGTTTCATTTTTACACTCTCAAGAGTTAAAATTCATCATCTTAATTAGCCCAGGTCTACACAACTAGAGAATGTAGAAGATTAGGTCATTTTGATGTGCATGTTAATTTACCTGTTTTGTTTCCCAAATCCAGCCTGGAATTGTGGATAACTAGAAAGCAGGGAAAGACACAGAGGCAGAGTGCAATGACTGCCTTCAAGACAAATTCATCTTGTGTTGTGTTATAGTGCACTATGTTGCACACTTGCCCGATCGGGCAACCAGGTAGCAGTCTTCACTTGCCCCACCATTTTTTTTTACTTGCCCCGGGCAAGCGGGCAAGTGTTAGTGTCAAGCCCTGGTTATGTCATCTCTTCAGGTTTAACATGTAGCTCTAGAATATAAAGGTGTTAATCGCCCCCTTGTGGCGGACAAAACAATACACACTGTACTGGAGCTCACATCTGAACAAATGAACCGGTCTGAGACAGTGAGGATTCATAATCTGCAAATGAATAATATGAACATGATAGCATCTGACATTGTTACCTCGCTGTAGTTGTCCAAGCCATACTGTAGATTCACAGCTCTCCATCATTTTCCTGAGGCCTTAGTTGTAACCTATATCACACAAAATGATTGTATAAAAGCATTATTCAGGTTGTACTGTACCGCATGTTTTTAATTTACGCCATATAGTCCATGCCTAAACAGAAACAAACTTTCTGCTGTTTATACAAAAATACAATATTAATTTGTACTCGTCATTTTGTGGGGGTCACTGGGGCCACGCAGTAAAAGTAAATGAATCCACAAAACTAACCTAATTTGTACTGTTGAATTATTTCTAAAACATTAGGACCTCCTTTGTACATTTTTTAACCCCCTGTCACATGGAACTACTTTTTGGGCATAGTGATATAGGCACAAAATACGGTGATAGAGACATACAGAAGACATACAGTAGGGGTGTAAGTACATTTGAAGTACCTCAGCAACTTTGATAAAGCTGAGCAACTCTCAACTTAGTCCAGTAGGGTTACACCCGTAGTAACAAGTTGATTTTTTTCCCAGGATATGTTCAAAATACCTTTAGGAATGACATACTAAAAGTCGCCGTGAATCCCCTTGTGCTCTCTGAGATATAGATATAGAGATATAGATATATGGATACAATGGGGGGGGGGGGGGGGTGAATACGGCAAAATTTTAAACTGAGAGACATTCCTACGAAACTTCACAGGTTGATCAATTATATAAATAAAAAAAATTGTATTGGAACTTTCCATGAAATCCAATATGGCCGCCACAATATGGCGATCACAATATTAGTGTATTAGTATATTAGTGCTAATATTAAGAAGGCCATATTGGATTTCATGGAAAGTTGCAATACAAAAAATGAAGTTTCGTAGAAATATCTCTCAGTTTAAATTCTTGCCGGATTCCCCCCCCCCCCCCCCCCCCCCCCCCCCCCCCCCCCCCATTTGGTTTCATTTTTACACTCTCAAGAGTTAAAATATTCACCATCTGAATTAACCCAGGTCTACACAACTAGAAGATGGACAAAAGCAAAAGAAATCTTTAGTTTTGGGGTCTGTGCGGCTAAAATGTCCTCAAGTGGTGGTCCGTGGCTCAAATTCTGAAAAAATGGTGGTCCCTGGCATCAAAAAGGTTGAAAACCCCTGCCATAGAGTAATAGTCACCCCCATTTTGGACGCCATCTTGAATATCTCAGAGAGCACAAGGGGGATTCACAGGGACTTTCAGTATGGCCGTGACCGTCGCTGCAAATTTTGGGGCCCCTGCAAAATTTGTATCACTGGCCCCCCACTGTGCAGCTTTGCAGTATAAATACACATAAAAACCTATTAATCTGGGCTTTTTGGGCCCCACCTGGCAGAGGCCCCCCCTAAACTCAACTGTCTAACCTCCCCCCACCTGTCGACGCACGTGTCAGACAGTCATTCCTAAGGGTATTCTGATCATATCCTGACAAATTCAACTCGTTACTAATTTGTTCTGGTTTGACTCAATTTTGAGCTAATGCTCTTGGAGTAACTCAACTGTGGCAGCAGCTGCTGTCTACCACCAGTGCCTTCTAGTGGCTACCACTAATTAACTCAATACTATTCATGGGTCTCATCTGTAGTCCTCCACCAGTCATGTTTAGGACCTATTAGCCCTGGCCCCTGAAACCAGTGTTGCCAACTGCCAAAATCCAAAATGCACTAGTGGCACTTCCAAAATTCACCAGCATGCGCTATAGAGCAGTGGGGTTTTCAACCATTTTCACACCAGGGCCCACTATTTATTCCTGCATTTTAGCCACGGACTACCATCTGATGTTGAGTTTAGTTTCTCAGACTAATTTAGGAGAGAGAAACTGGCAAAAATGTTGGTTAAAATATCAATTCTCCTACATTTTCTAAATGTGTAGATTCTTGACATTCTGGTAATTCAGATGTTTAAATATAATTTAACTCTTGAGAGCGTAAAATGAAACGAAATGGACCATTTGGTTCATTTTAACGCTCTCAAGAGTTACAGCTCTATAAGGCTCCAATCATAGGAGGAAAAATGGTGAAAAATGAGGGTTTTATCTCTGGCGCCTGTCAATCAATTCCGCCCCAACTCACCAGCCAAAAAGCACTAGATTTTCCGCTAGGAGTTTTTCCACTAATTTTGGCGCTACGGGGGTCTGAAAAAGCGCTAAATAACACTGTCTGAAACATGAAGTACGAGCGTCACGCGATGCATGGCTAAGGCGGAGGATGTATGTACCTGTCCGAATTCTTCCTAAATGTCAATGAATGTCAATTAAACACAGAACGGCGCATGAAACGTCACCAGAGCCACATGTGGATAACATACAGAAAGCACTGTATCTCAGTGTTCTGACAATAATAATAACAAACAAACAACCTAGACATAATAATCAGGTACGATGCCAACAACTCACCACTGAACTGGTAAACTCAAGTCTGTCTGTTGGGATTGGGAATACAGTACGTGCAGGGCTCGGCCCAAGTAATAATCGCACCAGCCTAAAAGTTGCGACATTGAGGGATCAAAACACTGAGCTAAAATAGCGGTTATTTGCCGCTCCTTCTCCAGTTTGTCCCAATTTGAACAAACAGCGGTCGAGCTCTCAGTTACTGGCCCCTCAATGTCGCAACACTTATACCAGATGGCTCTGGCTCATGGGCTGTCGTTCAGACAGTTCACGTGACGTCATCACTAGTGGACGGCATGCGGTAAAAAGTAAACAATGGCGCGCACAAATCTAAATCGTTAAAACTGCAGGGTGTTTCATCGCAAATGTAAACGCGATCGTACTAAAATTGTAATTCGTTTCAACAAGTGAAAACGTTGCAAGGTAGTCCTGGTATACCTTATGAACGAGATCTGTTCTTTTAACAGGTCCTCAAACAGGGACAATAATGACTACTCTAACGAGACAGGACCTTAATTTCGGACAGGGTAAGATGGGTTAATAATAAATGCTATGACAGTTTTTTGTTGTTGTTGTTGTTGTTTTGATTTTATTGATTGCTTGATTTATTGATTGATTGACTAATTTTCAGTGGTGGCCGACATTCTGTGCGAGTTCCTGGAGGTTGCTATTCATCTGATATTATATGTCCGTGAGGTTTACCCGTCTGGCATATTTCAGAAGAGGAAGAAATATAATGTTCCTGTTCAGGTAAGGCAGGGGGTTTCAACTTTCAACCTTTATGACTCCAGGGACCACCATTTATTCAGCATTTGAGCCACGGACCACCATTTGATTACATTTTCACACCAAGACCTAAAATTAAAGACTTCTTTCGATTTTTGTCCACAACTCCAGGCTGGATTTTGCAAACAAAACAGTGTAAACCTTTTAATTAAGTGGTGCTAATTCAGATGATGAATATTTTAACTCTTGAGAGTGTAAAAAATGAAACCAAATGGATCCGCAAGGGTCCATTTGGTTTCATTTTTACATTCTCAGGAGTTACATCTGGTTAACCAGCTTAGCTGGGGACCACCTGGAAACCTCTCAGGGACCACTGGTGGTCCCCGGACCACCTGTTGAAAACCCCTGAGGTAAGGTAATGCAGGCAAAATAAACCTTAGCCCTGGCATGGCACTGTTGTGGACTTACACAATATCCAGAGCCATGGTTCAGTCTCTATGATTTGTGGTTTGACTGACACCTGCGTGCTGTTCAAAGTGGTCATTACTCTGTGTACTCACCCGTTAAATAATTCCAAAGACGTGGAGTGAGATATAGCCCTCTAGTTTCAATGTTGTGGCACAGAACGTCCAGATCAGTGCCGCTCATCTTCTGCATTCCATTTAAGGATCTATTAATGCTGTTGTTTATCTGTTGAATTTATATTCTATAGATGTCATGTCATCCAGAACTCAATCAGTACATTCAAGATACACTTCACTGTGTGAAGCCACTTATTGAGAAGGTAAGAGGCACCATTGGTTTTGATCACACTGACTTTTCTGTCAGTGTTAGTCTAGTTTTACTCGTTTAAATATACAATTCAGTCAACTGCAGATTTAGTCAGTAAAATTATTTTTCCAGGCCTCGATGCCATCATAATGGATGATTTCAAACTTTAAATGACCTGGCTTATAGTCCACTTGTCCACTAGCCCCTTGGTGTTGTGTCGTTAATTTTCAGGCCTGTTGAGCTCTCTTATCAAAGTATCAATACCGCAATGTAGAAATGTTCTGTTATGTCAAATCCAGGAGTGGAAAAAAGCAAAAGTCTTTTGCTTTACCAAAAAAAGTCTTAATTACGCGTGATATCCCTATTTCAAAACTTCAAAAGTCTTGAAAATAGGCAATGTACGGTGTTGACTGTGATGAAATTGTGAGCCTGTACTGTGGTATGTGTGTATTGTGGACTTCACCTGTGTTCCATTTCTACCACCAGAATGATGCTGAGAAGGTGGTGGTCGTTATCATGGATAAAGAGCATCACCCAGTGGAGCGATTTGTCTTTGAGCTCTCCCAGCCCCCACTACTGTCTATTAGGTCATATATATATTATTATTATTTCATATCATTTTAGTATTTGGAGCTTTGGCATGATCATGTAGCTTAATGAGTCCGAGTAAACGCAGATGTTTCATGGCTACTTGACCAGCCTATCATTGCATGTCAACTTAGCCTGACACTAGATTTTAATTAAGTTTCAGCACCCATGATATTTTCCTATGGTAGTGGTTCATGGCTGGAGCCTGGCACACTGGAGGTTAAACACAAACATAACAAACCACATAAATACGTTACTCTTATTTAAACCTGGAGTCTCAGTCTTGTTCATTTTGGCTGTTGATCTTCAGCCTGGTCCCCTGCAGACTAATTTGCCATATACTGTATGGTTTTGCATTCACAGTTCGGACACGTTACTGTCGCACGTAGAGCAGCTGCTGAGGGCTTTTATCCTTAAGATCAGCGTGTGTGATGCTGTTCTAAATAACAATCCACCAGGTAAGCAAAATGTTTTTTATTTACATGTATGTAACTACTTTAACCACTTAATTCCCTATTTGTTTACAATATAGTAGTAAAAGTGCTAGGGTTTAAAGGGCAACATAAGTTTTTTTTTTTTTTTTTTTCAACCAAGGTTCATGTTTTCGGTTGTTATTAGAGAAAGTAAAAGAAGGGTGTTAATTGTTTTACTTTCCTTGCTTTCTTTAGTTTTAGGGATTTTAGCTATGGGAGGGGGCATTCGAACATTGTCCTAAATACTGTACATATTTGCTTACAAAATTTTAAAGCAATTTCTTTTTTATTATCTACTACTACAGTCCTAATAAACGTCAGGAAATTATAACTTAATGGGAAAATAACTTGGGTTGTTGTTGTTGTTTGGTTGTTGTGGTGGTAGGGTGTTCCTTTACAGTGTTGGTGCATACCAGAGAGGCTGCAACACGAAACATGGAGAAAATTCAAGTGATCAAGGTGAGATGTCCTTCACACTACAGCAGTGTTTCTCAATCTCAGCCCTTTCCACTTCAAGGAAAGGCCTATTATTTAATCTGCATTTGAGCCACAGACCATAGTTTGATGTGAGAAATGTATAATATTTCGTTGTTGTCAGATAAGACTTTGTCCACAAACCCATCATGTACTGATGTGCTATTAGGAGAGACAACAGGCAACTCAAATCAGCCTTTTATTCCCAATAATTTATAATGAATAGACTTGTAATGTAATGTAAAGTAACTGGTGCAGATGAAGATTTTTTTTCTTGAGGCAGGCCCTCAAGGAATAAATTGTGAAACATCTAAGGGTACATTTGGTTACCAACTCTCCATAATTTAAGTGGGGACCACCTGGAACCCCCTCAAGGACCACAGGTGGTCCCCAGACCGCTGGCTACTAGAGTCTCTAGAATGTAGATACTTTGTGACTTGTACACTGTGCCCTGCTCTTGCATAAGAACATCCATAGATTCCTCCAGTGTGATCATGAATGCGTTATGCCTACAGGACTTCCCATGGATAGTGGCTGATGAGCAAGAAGTCCACATGCAGGAACCGAGGCTCATTCCACTGAAGACTCTGACGTCTGACATCGTAAAAGTAAGTATGTCGTCACTGCCTGGGTGATAGCCACAGATATCACAAGCCAAAGTCCTCGGAAAGACATTAATCCCCTGACAGTGGATCCATCCACAGTGGTGGAAAAAGCACTCATAGGGCTCCATTTTCGTTACCGCTAAACCCCTTATCCCTTAACTTCTTTGCCTTTTAAACTATTTAAAAAAAAAAAAAAAAAAACATTTTTCAGTAGTTTAAATGGCCAGTCTACAAGCTCACAACGTGTTAATAGATTGACATGTTATATTCCAAAAGGCTTTTCAAAATAGTAAAAACGAAAGGGATTAGGGATAAGGGGTTTAGCATGTAACGAAAATGGAGCCCTTAGTTTTAATATGGCAATGTAGAAATAATCTGTTTATAAGTAAAAATCTGAAATTCTAAACTTGAGTATTGTTTTATAATATACTTAAATCACCTAATACTCAACTCTTTTCGACCTGACACTGTAGATTGTACAAAACATTTGCTCTGGAAGAACACTTATAATATTCCAAGATTTGTTATTATTTCCCCACAAAAATAGCAGATGTACATGACTCATAGCGTGCCACAGAGTGACTCAATGTGAGGCTTGTACACCTGCTATTTTAAATAAAACTTAAAACACCCCATACAGAATGGGTTAAAGCCCCTAACGTGGGAAGTACTCATTAAATGGGAGCCAGCGAAAGAAATCCTTGACTGTGATGGCTGTCGCAACGGTTTCATAACAGTTTTGCATAACAGTTGCGATCTGGAGAATATGCTATGAAAATAGCAGATTTATACTATAGCTCACAATATGTTGCATCATAACATCACAATTGTACATAAGCCCATGCTTTAGTGCAGGGGTGCGCAACTATTTTTTTCCCAAGGGGCCAAATGAGAAAATATTGAGGAGGGCCAAGACTAAAGGCTGAACTAAAGTCTGCATAACAAAACAGTCGAACATACAGATCAAAATGACCATTAATCTTCTACATTCTCTAGTTGTGTAGACTTGACCTGGTTCACATGATGAATATCCTAACCCTTGAGAGCGTAAAAATGAAACCAAATGGACCCGCAAGGGTCAATTTGGTTTCATTTTTACGCTCTCAAAGAGTTACATCTGGTTAACCAACTTTTCATATTTAACTGGAACTCTCTCAAGGACCACTGGTGGTCCCCGGACCCCTGGTTTAAAACCCTTTCACAGGCCCATCAGACAGAGTCGGCCAAAGGGCTGCATTTGGCCTCCGGGCCGCATAATGCCCAGGTATGCTTTAGTGCATGTTCTTTCATAGCAACATTCGGTCACTGCAGACAATATTATTATAACAAGGCTAGTGTACTGTATGTGTGCCCCAGGTAGATATTTTATGGATGTTCTTTCTTCCTTGTGTTTGTCTTCATTAGATGCAGCTCTACGTGGAGGAGAGGGCCCACAAAACATAGTGTGCATAACACGTTTAAAAGAGAACCATTGCAGCAGCTGAGATACTTCATACCTGAGGAACCACTTGACCGAAGAGTCAACGCAAAAGAGCAATGAAGGTGGAAGTGCCATGTGTCCCTAGAAGGGTTCCCTACCCTAATCTGCAAAAAAAAAACTATGATGACGAGAGAACAGTCCTTTGTGCAATGTATTTGTTGTTAACTTTTAAGTATGCTGTGGTGTAGTTACTCTACTGTGTTGTAAATGTTGTTTATACAGTAAAACACCCAATTGTGTGTGTGTGTGTATCTATCTTAGTTTGTGTTTTTGAAAACTATCTGAAATGCTATGTCAAAGCAATATCATTTTGGATGCCTGTATAGTAACAGTCTTCGGTGATAGTCATATCTGCTGTGTGTATTGAATAACTGGTTTGCATTTCTCTACCCAAAAGCATTGTGATCAGCAGAACTGATGTGGCATACACCAACTCTGTACTGTATGTTACCTGATTTATAACAAAATATTCATAAAAATCTTTTTTGAAGGAATTATCATTGCAAGTGATTGATTACACAGCAAATCATACAGTATATCAACTATTGTATTCTATTCTATTGAGCCTTGAGTTCTATGAAGGATGATAACTCAGAGCAATGATTCAAAAACACCTGAATAGCTAAATGGTCTGTATCTCTCTAGTCTAAACTAGTTTGTTCTGTAAAGCAGCTTGCTCTAGTTCTTCAGATTTCAGGGAATCTGTTAATTGTGTGAAAAGTCGAGTCTGCTTTGCTTTAAATAATCCCTACAGCTTTGAAGATAGTCTGTTGAAATTATGAAACATAATCATACGGTCATTTATAGGTCATTTATTGATTACTCTGGAAATTCAGATTTATATATCCAGGCTCAGTGCACACTGCAGTGACTGAACAGAACCTCTGAAACAATATTGTTTGGTAGTATCAATCACACGTTCAGAAGACTGCACACCATCATCATACACATTTAGATGCCGGGAATCTATATTTGGATTCTGTACAGTATGTACAGTATCCCATAATTAACTTTATTTAATGCTGAAATATAAATATTTCAGGTTTTTCAAAAACCTTAGGTCAGGCCTAAATGGGTTAAATGCTGGGGTGAAATAGTTTTAGTCAGCTCAGTAGACTGATTAGCCAGGTATCGATTTCCTTGTAAATGAGTTGATACGAGTTTCGTTTTCTCCTGGTTGACATGTCACCCAGTCCCGTACGTGCCAAAAATTAGAGTCCTCACAGACATAGTTCTGACAACTCCGTTCACTTCCATGGGTCCGGTCTAATGGTGGCCCTTCTACATAGACTTCTATTGAGAATGAGGACAACAAATAGGACAGGTCCTGGCCCGGAAGAAAGAAAAAATGCATTTGACTCGGGCGGGCAACAGCCCAGCTTTAATTATCTTACATACATTTATATTAGATGTTTTGTCGTATAACAATACGACATAATAAACATCAAAGTAGCTATTATTTGAGCCGCTCTAGTGGAAAATCAATATTTAAAACGTTGGTTTGTCCCTATTCAGGCTGAATGAACGGCCCTCGGTCGCTCAGTTTCTGACCCCTCAATATCGCAACTCTGACACGAGATGGCTCTGCTTCTACGTCCACCTACGTAGCTTCGCTGCCACCGCTCATTGGGCGTCAGCCGTCAGGCGCACTCGACTATCTGACAGCCGCAGGAACACTGGTCGGACTGATCTGCACTCTTCCTCCCTGAGCTGAAACGTTTATTTCCAGCCGCTGATGGATGAAAATCATGAAAATATGGCTCACTAGAGTAGATATACTATTCGGGATTTCACCGACGGATGCTATCCACCGCTCCTCACTATGGGAACCTTTGGGAGATTTCAAGATGAAGGCTATAAGAACTGGATAAAAACATCCCTAGGCTTGGCGTATCTGAAAACACAACTGGGATCTTTCCTGGACAGCGAAACCGAAACGTTCCACCAAGACATACAGAAAACAATCAAATGGAACGGACAAACGTGTCAACGGAAGTGCATGCTAAGGGAATCCCAACCCAAGCCAAAAAAGGTGGTTGCAATTGAAAAGTAGCTAGAATATAGTGTTTAAAACGCTCTCACGTCACGTCTACCCTAAAGTGTAGGCATTTTGGCAGTTTCGCACTAGTCATGGGTTCACATTAGCCCGACTGAGTAAAAAAAGAACATCTCCACATTTCCCCACGGGCAACATTATTTAATAGCACTAAACATTATTATATTTACTAAGTAACGCGGGTGTAGTGTAGGGGCACACAGGTGGACAGTTATGGCCGTGTTAAACCAATAGGTGTATGGTGTGTGGGTGTGACTAGCCTCGACACCCAGGCTTTCATTTTCGTCCGCCTTGCGCGAAAACGGAAAGCCTGGACTAACGCGCGTTGGAAAGTGGCCTTGAGGGGGGTGTCAACCTTCCGGGGTGGGCGTCGCTCTAAATGATGTGACGTAGAACAGCAGTGGACGGGCGTGGGAGGGGCCGGAGATGACGACACGTTAGTGAGATCAAATCAGAGCGCAGCACTTCCGCCGTGTGGATCCCACGACACCCCGCCCTCCAAGGCCAAAATCATTGAGGGCCGTGTTAGACCAGTAGCTATGGGTGTGACTGACCCTGCACTAGCCCTTAATAGCCATGCTTCCGATGCATTGACTTCTTGTAACATTTAAATGTGGGTGCACTTTGCGTGCTAATCATTCCCTGTGTACTCACCCATTAAATAATTCCAAAGACGTGTGGTGTCATATAGTCCTCTACTTTCATATCCATGTGAAAGTTGTGGCACAAAACGCCTGCAGTGATCAGGTGCAGCTGGTATTATGATCCCCTTTGCCCCAAAGGAGAGATGTCTGTGTGCGTCTCGTGGAAAGTGGAGATATTTGACTAAATAGGCGTTGATCTAGCGTTGATCTAGCGTTCCACGGCCTACTGTAGGCATATCATATTATGTGAGATTTATTCATAGGCTAAGCATTGCAATATTTGTGAATTATGATTCACCGACTGACTGTTGAGGAAATTCCCATCCAATTAACTTTCAAACTAAGCAACATGACTAATTCTATATCATTATAGTGCCGTCCCGACGTATGTGAAGAGGTGTGTGCTCCCTGGAGAGATGAGATTTGGAAGAATCACAAGGGGGGTCAGGTGTACTGGAATAACTTTTCCCCCTACCTCTGGCCCAAGAACAAATGGGAGGTGGCTAAGGTACTATTGACTTCACTGATGTACTGATTTAAAATAAAATATGGTGTTTCTACAACGTACATTCATCTTAACGTGTGTGTGTTCTCTCTCAGGTGTACATGCCCCGTGGAAATTCAAGCCATAATTCAGTGGATACCTTTGATATATCTGCCTTTCTTAACCTCATGGGTAACTGTCAGCACTTCAATCGGTTTGTGAAAAATGCCAAAGCAATTACAGAGGTAGGCTGCACACTACACATATGTACATTGATGAACAGAGTTCGAAATTCCTGCATCCATTTGTAGGCCTATATGATACATTGTTGATTAACAGACCCACTGAGCACAGATCTAAAAAAAAAAAAAAAAAAAGTCAGAGGTAGAGAGGCCACACCTGGTGGACGGCTGGCAGGCTGAGATGAGGCACAGGGGCCTCCGGAGGTTGGCCTGGGCGCTGAGACGAGGCAGGTAGAGGTACCAGCCTACAGGAGCAACTACAATCTCTAGAGGCAGAACAAGGCAAAACTGCCGAGGAGAGAGGTGGGACAGATTCCAGCAGCGGGGCGGTGCATCCAGAGGTGGGGCGGAGGACTCCAGAGGTAGGGCGGCGGAATCCAGAGGCGTGGGGTTGCTGCAGGTGGCGTGGGACTGGTCAGGCTGGGCAGCGAGGAACCGGGCAGGCTGGGTGAGGCCAGGCTGGGCAGCGAGGAGCCGGGCAGGCTGGATGGCAAAGAGTGGCTGAAGAGCAGGGAGAACTGCCTTTTGAGATGGCAATTGAGTTCCAGAGCACCCGACTCTCCCATCTGAAAAATGCCACATACCAAGCAAATTCTGGATTTGAGATGGCAATTTAGTCCCACCCCGACCCTCCCATCGGTAAACTAATGCCACATACCGAACAAATACTGGATCTGGCCTCCAATATTTATCCAGCTGAAGAAGGAACTGAGGATCCTAATAAAAGACATCCATTGACACAACAACGGAAGGCTGGGCTAGTGGCTATCAGCCATGGTAGACACACTGCAGCATGACAAAATCAAAAAACAAACCTCTGGGGCCTTGTCTGCGGGGTCCAAACTGGTCAGATCATTCTGTCACAGGCAGGAGGGTGTAGGACCCAAACACAGGGCAGAGTAGTGGAATTTCCAGGAGGTTTATTCACCAAAATCCTAATACGAGGAGAACACAAGTAGTAGGTAGAAAAACACTAGTGACTGACAAATGACAATGACCTGGCAAAGAACTGAACTTAACTGGGAGTATGAATATACAGGTGAACTTGACTGAAAATCAACACAAGGATTGGCTGAGACACTAACAAGACAAGGTGGTGACACTAGGCAATCAGAGTACTGGCGAGTCAACACAGGTAACATGAGCACCACAGGAAGGACCAACAGACTGCAAAGTAAAAGCACACAAGTGTAAAAACTGAGAACAAGGAGTAACACAAGATGTTACACTGACACTGTCACATGGACTGTGACAAATCTAAGATTAGACTCATAAAAAACCTTCACTTTTAAACACTTGGTGCTCAGTGGGAGATTGCACATAATATTTATTTATTTATTTATATTATATATCCATATAGCCATTGTACACCATACTGATCAACCGTTGATAGACCATTCCCATACACTGATGATATACTGCATTTCATTTTTATATCATTGATTTCTTGCGTACTGATAGACTGTTATTTGTTGATCTACTGTATACTATTTGCTAGCTCTATCCTGTAATTTCTGTTCCTGATATCACACACAATTTTCCCTCTGGGGATCTACAAGGGTGCACTATACAGGTGTATTTACAAATACAGCCCCTAACCCCTCAGTATTATTCCATTGGATCACTGCAGTCTCCTGACTGCCTCTGTCTTTTTTGTGCTGTGTTACAAAGGTTACAAATGTGAGGAACAACATCATGCATTCTGCCAACTTTGAGGTGAAAGCTGAGCAGTTGAAACTGTATTTGGATCGAATTAGAATGCTTGGTAAAACACTGGAGCAACACGCCACTGAGTTCCAAATCCTGGACAAGGAGATTGATGAGGTGTGTGTGTGTGTGTGCGTGCACAGTTCTTTGTATGTCTGTCTGTCTTAGGGCTGGACATTATGGACAAAATTAAACATTACATGACTGTATTCTAATGCCTGCCTTTAAAACCAGGAAGAAAACATTTACTGTAGGCCACACAGTAGGATAGTATCATCATTATTTGCGTGAGCGGAGCGGGCGCAAGTTATTGAATTGAATTGAATTGAATTGAATTGAATTGAATTGAATTGAATTGAATTGAATTGAAAGCTTTATTCCGATTCCAAGAATATAAATAAATACTGTACAATACATTAAGACAATTTAGCATTCAAAAAGAAAAAGAAAAAAATAATAATAAATGGCATATTATAACTTTTTTTCTTTTCTTTTTCTTTTTTTTTAAATCTTTCCTTTGTTTGTTTGGAATGGAGTATCGGGAAGTAAAAAACTTATAACCCTACCCCAATATTTCCTAAACAATAAGTGCCTTGTCATCGCTTGACATACAGCAGCCAATATCAATATGATACATTAAAACAACCTAGCGCAAGTGATTGTCAAGTTAAGCAATCGGTTCGAGGCCGCCAACCGTCCTTCGAAGTACTCCGATTGGCTGGTTTAGATGATGATGTAATTAAGAGAGCTATAGAAGTATTGCCGTAACTATTATCTCCTGGAGGTGTCGGGATACTTGCTCTCTGCTCGCTTGCTCTGCTCTTTTTTGTTTGTTTTTTACTAAAATGTATACAGTATGTATTTATTATGTTGTGTCATTTCACAACAACAGTGTTTGTACCTCTGCATGCGTTCAGCTCCAGAATCTAGATTTTACGGTGATCATGTCTGCCATGGAGACCATAGAGGGGACTAAACCAGGTGTTGAGACGGAGAGTGAGGAGCGTGCCAAGAGGTTCCTCAGCATGGAGCTAGATATCATAAAGGAAAAGATGGAATGCCTGGCTCAAGAGTATGAGGGAGACAAAGTGAACATGCTGAAGGTAAGACGCAAACGTCTTACCTTCTATACACACAAATGTATAGTCAAGAACACAGTGAAACAAGTTGATCATGTTTGTTCAATCTATGTGTGTCTGTGTGTAGCCAGAGGAGCTAGAGTGTGTGCGACAGTTCCTGGACGAGAACAAGGATCTGAAGGAAAGGCTGGTGCCCCAGTTAAAGAAACTAGAAGAGGTTCAGCAGCAGCATGCACAGCAGATCAACTCACTGACCGGCAGAGTGGACCAACTGGAGAAGAAGTCACATACCTCTGGTAAGAATGTACTTTATTTTTATTTATTCATTCATTTCATTTCGGCGTGGTGCAACCATCTGCTCATCAACAAATTTAATAAGTTGGCAGTATTCTTTCAAAGTAAGGCTCCACTGGGATTTATCCTCATACGGCCAGTTATGCTATTTGACATTCCATAGCTTCATATTCTTGGAGATATAGATTGCTTTTATTGTTATAAACAATGCATGTAAATGTTTAGGAACTCATTTATTAGAATATGTGTTTTAAACTATCCTCTAACATTCACTTGTTTTGTGTTACTTACGATACTGTACTATGCCTAACTACCTAACTACCTAACTACTAATACCTGCTTCTATACTTCACAAATCCTCCACCAATCACAAGAGCACAACTGACGTTATGTGCTTCAGTTACTTAACGTCTTTAGTGACTTTTGTCAGAAGAAATAAAGTGAATCTCATTGCATAACTCCATGATCCATCATTCCTTTTAGCAATTACAGAAAAAGTAAAACAATAAACAGAAAAGGAGTGATGCATTGGCCACATTCATACTGTTGCACTTCTTTCTTACGTCACACTATGCTCATGTACTGTATGTGTTTCAGACCCAGAGTGGGAGACAGACATCAAGATGTATAAAAACCATCTGTTTGAACATGCAAGAAAACACGGATGGCCTGAGCCTGTCTTCACTCAGATCCCTGTAGCAAAAGGTGATTGTTGAATGTGCACATTATGCACTCTTTCATAAACACGCAATCACATGCAAACCTCAAAGTATTTTTTGTCTTTTAGCCCTGCCATGTCCAGGAATGTTTTGTGACTTTGTGTTTTTGGCCAATAGGTACGAAATCAGCCTGCCTAACAATTCCAGTGAACATGATTTCTTTTGAGGCAGTTTATTCACATAGTCAAATCCATATAGCAAGTGCCAATAACTACTGTTTTGCCCTTCTTGAGTTTTGAGCTTTTATCTTTGATCTTGTGTTTTGCCAGGATTCAGGGGTCAGGTCAGCATTAAGAACCGGACCTTCACAGGGATGCTGGACCACAGGAGCAAACGGCAAGCTGACCAGGAAGTTGCGAAAATAGCCTACGACCAACTATCCAAGGAGACACCCAGTGAGCATGGGGATGAAGACACCTCTGTCAGCCAAACTCAACAATCAGAAAGTGTTTCAGCAGCAGGTACCATCGTTTTTTTTTGTCCTCGAGAAGTGCTGGTATCTGTTGTTGCTGCTGCTGCGTTTAACAAAATATTCAATATCATACTGTAATATGGTGTGACATTTTAACTTAATGCGTTCTATTAGGTTCCAACTTCTTTGGCAGTGTCACGGTGGGCCTTGATGTTCCAGTTTCCTCAGACGAGAGAGCTGGTGGTATCGAGGATGGTGTGGAGTCAGCCTACAGGAAGTTAATGCCTGTGTTTGGACTGGAGCTCTCAGGACCAGGTGGGTTTGGAGACTGAACGCCAACCTCACAATCACTATTGTAATGGTGAATCATCCATGCTGCCTTCCTTCTCGCTAATCATCTCCATCTCCATCCAGGTTCTTCTTGTAAGGATGCAGTCGTGCAGTACTGTCTGAGGCGTGATGTTCCACCCCCGGAGGAGGTGGCCAAACCTGATGGTTTCACCCTTAGACTCAAAGGACCAATCACCTTCTATGACTCTGGTAAGACTTAATTTCATTTAGCTACACAGCGATGAAATTAGTTTATCACTACATGATGTGTTATTTAATGTCTTTTTCCACACAAGTGGGCTTGCAATGTCAAATAATGCAGCATGCATCATTTACAAATTGTCAACACAATTCCTGCAATTGTCATAGATCTACACTTATAGTCATGAGTCATGACCGCTGCCATTGGCTCTACAGAAATCTTTGATTACTAGCGCTATCATTTGTTACGATCCTGATAATAGCGGCTACCAGCTGAGGGACCCAAACAAGACACGGACTGGAAGCAACATCCTGTGCGCCGATGCAAAATTTCTGATCGGAAACATAGACCAAAATATGAAATATGATTTTTAATATGAATATTGCTTGCAGTAGCTACCCACAAACCTACAAAAAATGGGTTAATACGTTTTTTGTTGTTGTTGTTGTTGTTTGTTTTTCCTGCTAACTCCAGAGGGCTCCAGCAAGAAGAAGCAGGCACAGCAGCAGGCAGCAAAAGCAGCACTGCGGGGGCTGAGTGGGGTCCTAGGGGAGAAGGAGGTGTCGAATGGGAACTACGTCGGGGTCCTGAAAGAACTTCTGGAAGCACGGAAGCAGGAGGGAGCTCGCTACGAAGTCACACAGCGGCCGGTTGGTTCAGCAGAGCGAGAGGCAGGGCTGGGGAACCAGGAGAACCAAATGCAGGGAGCTGAGGGCCAGAGGAGAGAAAGTGGACAGGCCACAGAGAGAAGCACAGAGGAGACTATCGAAGCAGCATTGGTGAGAAAGAGGTCTGTGGATGATATGCTAGGTAGAGATGGGAGAATAGAGGACGCTGTTGGCTCATGTAGGATTTCAGAGACCCGCACCATGCAACCTGCTCAGTCTCTGAAGAGCCAGGTGCCCCTGCAACCACCTGCCCCAGAGACCCAAGCGGCAAACGCTTTGCCAGAAGAAAGAAGTGTTTCAGGAGGTAATTTGAAAACCCCCAAAAGATAACAATGTTGCCTGTGTAATTGAGATCTGGGATTGAGCGCTAACTCTTGAATTTGAACTCTTTTTTTTTCTTTCTTTCTTTCTTTCTTTCTTTTTCCTTTCTTTTTTTTTTTACAGATGGTGGCCGGTTTTGGGGGAGTGTGAAGGTGATTGTAAAAAAGGAAGCAGAACCAGCTGAGGCCCTAAGCCAGGAGGGGGCAGTACAGGCTGCTTACAGTAGTCTATTGAATTCCTTGGGTCTGGGTCCTGCAACTGGTTTAGGTGAGGTATTTCACCAGTATCTCAATGTGTTCAAATATTATTGAGACTGAAAGTAAAAATGAAATATTTGTAAAGTGCTATCTCTTTGTACCATGAATACTATCTAATCTAGCTGGTGGAGACATGCACGCTGTCCTGGAGTTCTTCAATCGGTGTCATTGTCCTCCTCCTGTGGAGAAGTTGGAAACCACTGCTGATGGGAAACACAGATGCACTCTGACCGTTGATGGTGAACTGACCTTCTGCAGTCCAGGTACAGTACAGCCTCTGTCATGATGGTCTCCAAAGTCTAGTATCTACCCCCGGACCAAAAGGGGTGTTCCTTTGGTCTAGTGCAGTTTTGAAACCAGGGGCCACTAGTTATTTATAATTTGAGCCACGGACCACAATTTGAGGACATTTAGCCCCACAGACCCCCACAGACCACTGGTTGAAAACCACTGATCTAGTGGTTAAGAACGGGTTCGGATCCCAGGCGTTACATATGTCATGTGTCATTCTTTCTCTGTCTCCTCTCCTTACCATTTGCCCCTGCTACTGTATGTCAATGGGGAACATCTAAAAAGCACATTTACTTATTTTTTGCATTTCAAATCTAATAAGGTGTGTATTTAATCCTCAGAGGGGTCGTCTAAGAAGCAGCAGGCAGAACAGTATGCAGCTAAAGAAGCCCTGAGGTCCCTGGTTGGTCTGCTTGGAGGGAAGGACTTCAACCTGTCTGGTCAGAATAATAAAAAATGATAAAGTACAAAGTAAACAAAAACATAACCAAAGTATAAACATATGTGAAAATACAATATGGGAAACCTCTGTTGTGTTTTTAAGGTGAGAACTACAAAGGCAGACTGCAGGAGCTGCTTGCCAAGCATGGAAGTACAGGGGTGATACCGTACTCTGTCTCAGAGAGAGAAACCCAACGCACAGCGGCAGGTCAGTGCCGTCTGGTCACTAGCGTCATTTATAATGGGTGCGTGGGTGCGTGGCACCCATGGGCCCCATCGCCACTCTAGGGGGCCCGAGGCCCAGACAGACTTTTTTCCTTCTCCTTTTATTAAAATATATCTTGTCGCGTGGGGCCCACGCGAGCAGCATTCGGGAGATGAGCTAATGTCACTTTACTTTCATCTAAAAAACAGCAACCTTATTACAGTCAGACGTACAAAGATGGCTAGTGTCAAAGCTGCGACATTGAGGCGTCAGAAACTAAGCGCTCGAGAGCTGTTTGTGCAGCATGTTGGTCCCTATTTATTGTCCCGATCCTCAATAGAAGTCCATGTAGAATGGCCGCCCTTGGACTGGCCACTTAAAGAGAACGGAGTTGTCGCTGCTGCTCGACTCTGTGCTTACCTTTTGAAAGTCGGCCGAGATTTTTTTGAGATTCCAATCTAAAAACTCTCAGGCCATTCTCACCCGATTTCAATAATTCCAAGTGTGGTCCAAGTATATCCAAGTATATTTTCAGTTGCTATATAGGTCATGCGTTTATAGTATGCATTTATCACACAAAAGGAGAGGGGAAATTTTCGCATTTCTCCATGCACCGTCTCTGTGCCCCGTGCCGTGCATATCGGGGATTCCCCGTTCTTATAATATGGAATACGACACAGCTGTGTATATGGAGCTAATTACATGATCTCAGTCTGTTTGCACAGTATAATCTATTTTACTCTAGGTCTATATATAATCAATTATATTTATAAAATATAATCTTAATATAATCAAGAGCTATTTATTAGTCCTCAATATAAAATCACAAAGAGCTTAATATGCTTATCTTATGTGTTTATCATATATTTTAATTTAGCTTTAAAACATAGGTGACAGGAACTGTAACCCTTAGCAAAAAATAGTATACTTCAAGTTAATATTTTAAGTATACTTAAGTATAAGTATAAGCATAGCAAGTATACTAATAACAATGTACTTGTAGTACACTATAAAGTATACTCTAAAGTATACTACTTAATACTTCTACGCACTAAATTGGAACAACTTAAAGTTTACTTGAGCATACTATCAATATACTAGTTCTGCACTTCTAGTACATTTAAAGTATATCTAAAGTAAACTACTAGTTTACTTGTAGTACACTATAAAGTATACTCTAAAGTATACTACTTAATACTTCTACGCACTAAATTGGAACAACTTAAAGTTTACTTGAGCATACTATCAATATACTAGTTCTGCACTTCTAGTACATTTAAAGTATATCTAAAGTAAACTACTAGTTTACTTGTTGTTATACTTATGTATACTATTCATATACTTAAAAGTATACTCATCTATATACTGCTAGTTTACTAGTTATATACTTCTAACCCACTTATTTAGTTCATTTTAGTACACTTTAAGTATATCTTTAGTAAACTACTTTCTATACTCAAGTATGCTATTCATATACTTCCAGGTTTACTTAGCACTTTACTTATAGCATACTTTTAGTGCATTTCAGTTTACTTCTAGTATACTATTCATATAATCATCAGTTTACTATTTATATACTATGTTTATACTTGACAAACATTTGACTATACTTAAAGTACGCTTGAAAGTTAACATACTGCGTTTACACTAAAATCAAGAAACACCAAGACAGCATTAACATGGCACATTTCACTGTATTAAACTTAAAATAAATACAACATGGGTCAACATGGGTCATCATCGGCACCAGAGATTTTCAACCTTTTTCATTGCAGTTACAATTACAATTTTCAGCATTTGAGCCACGGACCAACATTTGATGACGTTTCAGCACCACAGACCACAAAACTAAAGTTTTCATATCACCGTTGCCAAATAGATATGAACGAGACTAAACCCTGGTCAATAAAGTCAAGTAAAAATGTTTCTGTTTCTGTACATGTTTTTTCAAGGTAGATGGAAATCATGTAAATCAACACATACTATTTACTCTAAGCTATTAAACTCTCAGACTTTTTATTATAAAACTTGAACATGGTGTATAACATGTATAACATAAAACAAAGAAGCTAATGTGTGGGGGGGGGAAGTATAGGCTTAATAGTTGTTAGGTAGGGATAGGTCGAGCCTGGCTCATGGACTATTTACATCGACATGGTACATCAGTAAGAATGTAGGACAAAGTTGGATTCCGTTCAAGCCTTTATTTCCTTTGCACAGACGAGCAGTGGGAATTGAGCAAGGAGGTGGCAGGCTGGACGGTTATGGTTTTTTCTACAATAGATAGAAACACATAATTAACAATCAATCATATCAAACAAACAATTCAACAGTGATTACACCACATGCATATTCCATAAAGCTATAATAATTGCATCTCCTAGAAGTTAACAAATAGCTAATCTATGCTGTAACCTCCAAGGCATGCAAATCATAGTCCTTATATCCCTCACCCCCAGATAAAGTCCAACATGTGAAACCAGAAGCTTGAATTGAACTCACTTCAGTGACTCATAACCGCAGCTTGCTGAGGCTCCAGAGCAGAGGGCTCTCAGCTGGTTGTTCTTGGGCTGTTGTTGCTGCTTTGGTCAAACAGGAAGTGAGAGGAGAGGCAGTCTTATATACCAAGCCACTAATGAGTTGTGAGTGGGGACAGCAGTGATTGGTGATTGACAATTGGGCAGGGATTCCATCCATGAGCGGGAGGGGGAGGGGGAGGGTGCTGACTAGGTGACTCTTCTCTACAATAGTACTTAAGTATACTAGTCTTAAGTATATATCTCTTGAGCATATAAAAAAGTAAACTTAAACATACTAATCTTAAGTATATCTGTTGAGTATATAAAAAAGTAAACTTAAAGCATACTAGTCTTAAGTATATATCTGTCGAGTATATAAAAAGTAAACTTAAAGTATGCTTTTTCATTTTAAGTATAAACTAAGCATACTTATAGTATACTTTTATATACTGCTTTTTGGTAAGGGAACCAAATAACAATCCTACTGACTCTACTGATTAAAAAACAGCCACTGCAACCATATAATCTATGGTAGGATATGTTAATCACTTATCATGTGTGGCATAGCCCTAAATGTTAATATATTTTAGTTTTTTCTAGGGTGGGATGTCTGTATTCATCTATCAAAATACATTTATCTAAATACATCCATTCATCTTCACCTGCTTATCCATAGCATGGTTGGCTGATTGGTAGACTCTTGTTATAATTTTCTGGCTATTAGTATTCAACCTTATAATGTAATGTTGCTTGTTGATTTTTATTAGTCAAGGTGGGATAGGACGAGAATATAGGCCGTAAAAGAGAGCCTTCCCAAACGATCCAAATTATCTGACAAACACCTCTGCACGCGCATGTGTGAGCGCATGCTGAGAGGGCCCTTTTGATATCGGCACCCATGGCTGATGAACCCTAATGTCGCCACTGCGTATGGTACACCTTTCCTTTACACTGCATGGAGCCATCTCTACTCCTTTCTATTTGCCTTTTTTATTCTTTTCCATTGTGCAAACGTTGCAAACAGTACCTGGTATGCTGTGCTTTTTGGTATCACCTCTGTAAATGTTCCAAGGGAGCACCTAAATGGTCTACTTTCTGCCTAAAATGTTGTCAGAAACGGTTTTGGTTTAGTGTACAGTTGAATTATAATGATACTATCCAAGTATCCAGACTAGTTGTCTTTCTTCTTTAGTGCTCTACATTAAGGGGACACAGAATGAATGGGAGAGCACCAGTGTATATGTCCTCTTTAACCCAAATACTGTATTACTACTACAACGTAGTATTGCTAGTATTAGTATAGTAACTGGTTCTCCGCCTTTTGTCGCAAGTATTGCCAAACCACCGCCCAACAATGTCGTCAGAATTGTGTCAAAGTGGTTGCACTTGATCTTGATTTTATGGAGGGGAAATTAAACATTTTTTAAAAAATAATAATCCGTCTTTTTGATTTTCCACTAATCGGTGATCGGAAACATTGGCCGAAAGCCTGATCAGTCATTCTCTATTATGGACGGACCAACATCTGGTCTAACGACAATCACGCACAATTTACGCAGACACAATATCTGATCGCTGTACTTTGGAGCTTCAAAATAAGGGTACATTGGTGCAATAGTAAGCAGTAGTAGCTCATGAGAGGCTCTTCTACTCTTCTACTTCCTGTTCTTTCAGCTCCGGTTCAGGTACCAGAAGGCAGTGCTGTGATCGGTCCTAGCCAACAGGCTGCTGTTCCATCCCTCACTCCTGCTGTCACGATGGATACTGTATCTGAGGACTCTGCCCCGCCCCCTGCTAAGAAACCTACACCGGCTGATGGACCAATAGAAGGTTTGATTACTGAACGTCCTGATCGGGGAATGTTTAATGAGTCTCTTGACATGAGGTGTGACCTCTAACAGCCAACCCTATTCTCTTTCTACGTATGTGTGATGTTTTGACAGAGATCAGACGGCTTCTGTCACTCTTCGGTGCGAAGCAGGGAACCGTGGTGTGTGAGAGTGTGAACTTCGAGGAGGAATGGCAGTGCCGAGTGTCAGTGTCTCTGAAGTGCTTCACCTTCCGGGACAACAGACCGTTCACCTCCAAGAAAGAAGCCTCCCAAAACGCCTACCTGACCCTGGGACGCGCTGGGCAGATCTGCCAGCCTGGTACAGTCTATGGTTTCACAGGGGTGGGAAATTATTTTTCCGAGGGGCCAAATGAGATACATAAAAAATTGTAGAGGGCCAAGACTGAACTAAAGTCAGAATAATTCAGATGATGAATATTTTAACTCTTGAGATTGTAAACATGAAACCAAATGGACCCTTGCGGGTCCATTTGGTTTCATTTTTACATTCTCAAAGAGTTACATCTGGTTAACCAACTTTCCATAGCACACTCTCAAGGACCACTGGTGGTCCCCGTACCACTGGTTGAAAAGCACGGTACCCTTTCACGGGCTGGTCAGAGTCAGCCAAAGGGCCGCATTTGGCCCCCGAGCCGCATAATGCCCAGGTACAGTCTATGGTTTCACTTTTGTGGGCCTCTCACACTAAAAGCAACAGAAAAACAAAATTAATTGGCTGCCCCAAAGAAATACGCCAGAGTCACTGTCACAGATGAAGATCAATATGACATTATTCGGGAATGGAGAGACTGGAGAAAATGTTCCAAATGTTCCTAAACTCTGTCTGTCTCTCTCTGCAGATGAGATTAAAGTCAAAGAAAAGGTGAACCAGCACTTCAGCCAGCATTCATTCCCTCTTCCTAAGGAGGATTATGAGCAACCGGAACCACAGAAGTTCTGCTGTTCTCTCGCCAACATCACCTGTGTCTTCACCTATACTGGAACAGGTAATGGTGCCACGGATGTGCATTGTACATGAACTGTAACCAGGTTTATCCCAAATCTACTTCACAGCAAAGCGTTCAAGACAACTTATTTTTATTTTCATATAGATTATTCAATCCACAAGATTCAGAAGACTGATATTTTTGTTAATATTATCTTTTCAACTTTTCAAGAAATCCAAAAGATTTTTTTCCAGTGTTTAGAAGTTGATAGTGCAACATATGCATTGACTTACGTTTTACAGTGAATCGGCTCTCAAAGCCACTTTTAGTAGCTAAACAAACACAAATGTTGATTCAGACAATATAGAATATCACAACTGAACTACACATCCCAAACCTCTACCAAATTGGTATTGTGGAACCATGACCAGATCTACAGTACATAGAGCCATATTAGATAACTCAAGAGCCATACTAGATCTGTTATATTCACCACTTGGGGATTTACCTTTTAAAACTCTTCGGAATAGAATATTAATGCATATTTATTAATAATATTAATGCATATTTATTTAAATGTCGATTATCAACTTAAAACATGTTTTCTGCCACACATGACTGTGTGTGTGTGTGTGTGTGTGTGTGTGTGTGTGTGTGTGTGTGTGTGTGTGTGTGTGTGTGTGTGTGTGTGTGTGTGTGTGTGTGTGTGTGTGTTCCATAGGTTCCAGCGAAGAATCAGCTCGCCAGGCTGCCTTCCGAACGGCGTTGTCCTGTCTCTCTCCTCTCATGGGGTTTCCTGTGGTCTTGTCTGCCGAAGCAGAGGATGTGGAGAACAGACTGAAGACTGTGCTGGAGGCAGAGCCGTGTGTAAACATGACAGACAACCAGACAGCTGCGCAGTACAGAGGCTCAGCCGCGCTCATGTTCACAGGGTTCGTGTCTAACCTCCACAGAATACTTCATATGTCATATACAATACGACACATAGCAAAAGTATCAGATTGTTGTGGTTTTACAGATCACTTTAGTTTCATTTTAGGCTTCATTTTTCTGAGCCTTGCATTTAAATAAAATAAAACTACTTAAATTAATCTCCAACTAAACATCTGAGGTCACAACGTTCAGTGAACAACCTGGAGATCTGTAGGTCAGGCTAGGAGATTTGCACTTACTGTCGACAATGAACAACCCAATCCAACCCTGGTGTACTGTTTGTTGGGTAGGTATTCCATGGAGACCGAGGGAGAGGGAAGTAAGAAGGAGACAAGACACAAGCTTAGTGGGCGCCTGCTGAGACTGTTACAGGGTCCAGACACAGGTGAGATCCTTTCCACTATGTCCCATTGATTTAGTTTTAAAGGTGCTTCGCATTAGCCTGATAAGTGTGATCCCATTTGACACCTAGCATATGTGTAGCATTACGGATCGGCTGTGGATCCGTAGGGGGGATCCGTGGTGTGCTACTTGGACACAAGCCGGGGAGTGATCGCCCCCAGCTGGGTCACCCGAGGGAGGGTGTCTGAAGATTAAAGACCCGAAACACCCAGTGAACTCGGGTTCTTTGCTTGGACGTGTCCAAGTATCACCATAAGATGTATTAAATTTCTGTATATTACCGGTATATATGTATTTCTGAAACTCCATCAGTCCTTTCCCCCTCATCATTATTAATAATTGTTGCCCGCACATGGATGTTTGTTATTGTATCCACATGTACAGTACTGAATGGCTGTTACTTGTTCACATACAATGTTAGGAACTTGATGTAGATGTGCTACTTGCTGATATCTAATGACTGTCTTGTAACAATTAAATGTTTGCTTCTCATTCTATTCACTTGACTCCCTGTTGTCCAGTCACAGGGCTTTAATGCTGATCCAGTGGCTAATCTGTCCGTCCATCCATTCATTTAGCATCTGCAAGTAAAGATCAGTCCATGAGGAGTGCCCTCGAAGAGTGGTTCGCAAAGAGAGGTCTAGTGAAGCCTGTATTTGAAGATACAGATGGAAAATTTGGAACCAGAATCACCTTCTCAGCCCCTCTCTGCCTATCCTCAGGTAGTATTAACGGCTCAATATTAGTCACCATTACTCACAAAGTGTTTCATGATCGATTGTTGACAAGTCTTTGTAACATTTGTTGTTTGCATTTATTATTGTCGCTATGATCTATGGTAGATTGGCAGGACAGTCATCAGAATGCTGGAAAGAGATTGGCGGACGATCTTAAGAGGAGGTTCCAGAGTTTGTGTGATTGACCACTGAGATCCATCATCTGCACTGCAACACACTGACTACAGTGGCAGTACCGGTAGATTTGTACTTTTGTACATTTTATTCTGTTTTAAAGAGAGACTTGACTATTGAACATGAAATTATTGATTATGAAATTACTAATCATGTTTCTTTTTATTGTGTCTTTCTTGACACCAAGGATGATGTTTACATGACATGTAGTTGTTGGACATATTTCGTGCCTGATAACTTTGTGCCAATAATCGTGCCAAGTAACTTTTTAATCTATTTGCAATGTATTTCACTGCTTTGCGAAAGCTCCATCTCTTCCTTTCTTTCTTGTGTCAGTCAGTATAATGTTGAGCAGCTTTTTCTCTGTATATTGTCAAAAAAATTTAATCTCTTCAATCAAAGCACTTATGAAGTTTTTTGGGAAATGGTGGTATTGGATGCATTGGAATGGTGGTATTGGATGCATTGGAATAGTGGTATTGGATGCATTGAAATGGTGATATGGGATGCACAGTCATTGGATGTCAGGCCTTGCTTAACATGCATGTTGTGTTGTATCGTACCTTTTTGTATTGCAAAAGTTGCCCCAAAAAAAGAGTAAAAACTTGTCTGCAGTCCATTTTTGTCTTTTTTTTTTTTTTTTTTTTTTTTCAATTAAAATGAGACAATCGTAACAGAGAAAAGCTCCTGCTAACCTATTCTATTGTATTACTCTCCAGAGATTGTGTGGATGTTCTTGATTTAAATTTATGGCCATACTGTGCCAATAATGGTCAATCTGCAAGCTCTCAGATGTGAGATGTGCACTCTGTAAGCCCCAACCACACCAGAGGCAATCCTTTGTCATAGTGCCTTATGTATTTTAGAGTTAAAGGGGAATTCCACCCATTTTCTTCTTCTGAGAGTGTACAAATGCAACCAAATCCCTAACGGGTTCATTTGGTTCCATTTGTACGCTCTCAGAAGAAAAGAAGGGTCTAACGAAATACATGAACAAGGTGAAAATACATCTTAATGATGTCATCAAGATGTTTCACCATGCTAGTGTTTTTCTTCAGACCTCAATTGCTTGGAAACACAGAATGGGGGAACGTTTTTATTATGTGCACCCAACACCTCTAAGGTATACTAATGACATAGTAGAATGTTGAAAATGGGTGGAACTGCCCTTTAACAATTCTTTCTCCGCGGTTGATTTCCATGCTGCTCAAATTGAGTATTATGTATAATTTGTTTTGCTGTTGCTCTTCCATATCAGGCTGTTTTTTTTGCAAGCAAAAGGGAACTGGCATGCATGTGGCTGCCTGGCTGCCAGTGTTGGGGAAGTTATAGTTATACTTACTTCTCTGAGAAAGTAACACATTACTTCCAGTAACATATTACTACCATAAAGTATGAAAGTAACTACTTTACTTTATAAAAAATAAATCAGACTTTTTCAAGGGAAAAAAAAACATTTTCCTAATGACACTGGTCCAATACAGAGGGGAAAACCACAGATAATATCCAGTCTAATGATAGGGATGGTTACCCTATGTTGACCAATCAATCATCATTATGATGACCTTACGCCCTGTGGGTGACTGTGGTTGGATCACACGTTATTCCAAACAGTTCCAGTCCCCTCCATCAGGCGCCCCGGCTGGCCGGGGGGGGGGGGGGGGTTAGAGCCCAGGATTACTACCGGTATGTATTTGTGCGGGAGAAGGGGGAAGACACTTTCTGTTTCTTGTGAAAAGTGTTTCACTCTGGGAGAGCGCTCAGCGCCATCAACTAGTTTAACCAGTTATATGGTGTCAGTTTATTTTCTTTTTAATTGCATTATGTAATGTGGGTATCTATTACTGTATCTGTATTCCGTAACGTCATTATTAAATGTGGAAAATTCAATAACGCCAGATGTAATCCCATATGTGTTGGATGCAACCAGCATTGGCTGCTGCTGACACAAAAGGCACTAGCACAGAGAAATAGATACAGTATTTAATAGATGCATGGTTGAAGGAAACAGCCCCCAACTTCCTCAGCAGTTCATGGAAACTAGAGTCTGTTCAGTAACAGCTAGTGTAAAAACAGCAAACTGGCAATGATCCCTACAATATAGAGCTATTTAACACTATAACTGAACAAACTAATAATGATTACTCCCACATTAAAGAGTTTCTACATTTCTGAAAAGTTTTCTAACTCGGTAATAGTTTTTTTGTATGTTTGCTTTTTTTAAACCTCACATCTCTATGTTAGTGGGCTTCGATATTTCATGTCAAGGACCCCCATGATCTGTATACAACCGCTGAGCCCAGTCTGATAGTTCCAGGGACTGCACCAGGAGTAAAACACCTGAGATAAAAAATGTTCAATGTGACAGAATATTCAAAGTTTTGCGCCACATTTTCACAATTTTTGTAGATCTGTACATCATAATGGTGAAACAACTCCAGCAGGCGTTTCCTGCTTAAAACAGGTTCATGGATATCAACTGTTTGTTTGGTTGGGGACCACCTGAAAGCACCCTTGGATCACCACCCTGGTTGAAAACAGGAAACCCCACTGGATTGGAAGGATCCACGCGGCTCTGTAGGCCTACTACCGCTGGGCCGGTGGCGGCCGGGGTGCACCAGTCCGTAAATATCCACAGGATGTTGACCCCGGCCGGGCCCAGGCTGACGCGTCCCAGCATGCCGTGCGTGTGCACCATGGCGGCGTAGAGGAAGAGGAGCAGCGTGTGGAACAGGTTGTTCCTGTCCTCGGGGAGGCTGTAGACCTGTCCCTGGTGGAGCAGCTGGTAGCGCGGCGGGTCGGCGGCGCTCTGGCGGATGCACAGCGGCCTCCGGGCCGCTGCGTCGTTGATGTCAGGCAAAGCTTTACCGCCTGCCGCCTCCCCTGCTGCCGCCGCCGCCGGGGCGTGGTCGAAGTACTGCGAGGTGAAGGTCTTTCCGTCAGGGTAGCGGTGGTGCGCCGGCAGCCGCGAGTCCATGTAGGTGCAGAAGGCGTGCGCCACGATGGCTGCGTCCGTGGGCAGGCCGGCCCGCCAGCGCCTGCGGCCCGTCTTGGCGCCGTCGCCGCCGCCGTCCCAGCGGAAGCAGCCCATGGAGCCGCCGTGCGCCAGCTCCCGCACACGCTCCAGCAGGTACTCCTGGTCGGCGCCGCCGGGCACGTCCATGTAGCGCGCCACGGCGGCCAGGCTGGGCACGGAGGAGGCCAGCGCAGTCCCCACGGCCGCCGCCTGCCTCAGGGCGTCCACGGTCGTCTCCCCGACCTGGACCTCCGGCGAGCCGGTCCGGCGGAGCTGCGCGTTGACCTCGTCCACCTCCCGGGCCAGCGGCGCCAGGATGGTGTCGCTGATCCACCTGCGGAGGTTGGCGGTCCAGTCGGAGACGCGGTGCGCCGGCACGGGGCGGCTGGCCACGCGGGCCCACACCTCCGCTGTGGTCAGACGCTCCTGGGAACCCGCCGGGTCGGAGGCGTCCGCCGCGT
The DNA here is from genome assembly GCA_039105355.1 of Benthosema pterotum. Taxonomy (NCBI): domain Eukaryota; kingdom Metazoa; phylum Chordata; class Actinopteri; order Myctophiformes; family Myctophidae; genus Benthosema; species Benthosema pterotum. The sequence continues at coordinate 50,205,284 of CM076968.1, forward strand.
GGGCGGACGAGGCGGGCGCCGGCGTGGAGCGGCAGGCCGGCTGGTACTGGAACCTCCGGAGGCCCTGGGCCGCCTGGTCGCCCCCCGGCCGGCTGTAGTTCCAGAAGGCCGACGCCGCGAAGGTGGTCTCCGGCGGGACTCCCGGACAGCTCAGCCTCCGGAGCCGGTGGTCTTTCTCCTCCTCGACGTGGAGGAACCGGTCCAGGGCCTCCAGGTTCTCCATGTAGTCCTCCTCGTTTCCCCGGTGGCTCAACGCGGAGGGCGAGGCCGGGCGGCGGTAGCGTGGCACGACGCCGGAGTTCAACACCGGGGGGGCCAGAGTGTCGACGCTGGATGTGGACTCGTGGATGCTGCTGGGAGAGAGATTGCTCGGATCACTGGTGGAGGTGGAGGTGGTGGTGGTGGGTCGCGACTGGATGGAACTCTGGACGTTCTGCTCCCCAAGCGTGGCAGAGGACTGGATCAGCAGCAGGGGCGGGGTGACCCGGATCGCCAAGTTCCGGAGGCCCAGCAGCACCTGCTGTCCGGCGGTGGCGGCGATGGTAGGGGGGCCCGTCAGGGCAGGCCTGACGCAGGTCCACAAGTGGGTCAGAGCGTTCTGGACCAGCACCAAGACCAGGGTTAGCTCACCGTAGCGGACCAAATCAGAGGTGGTCAGCAGACCGGCGGACAGTTCGGCACAAACGGCCGCGGCCAGCAGGAGGTTGAGGGCGGCCCACAGCGGCGCCGCCCGCTCCGCCTGCTTGTCCCTCCGCAGCTTCATGGCCCTGTCGATGAGCGACGTTTTCCCGTCCCGGGACGTCCCGGGGGCAGCAGGCCTGACGCCAGCGCTCCACCAGTTCCACAACTGAGCCAGGGCCTTGAGGACCAGCATGGCGAACAAGGTCAGCTCGCCGTACCAGACAAAACCAGGGGTGGCGACGCCGTAGCGCCGGCTCAGCAGCAGGCCGCGGGACAGTTCGGCGTAAACGGCGGCGGCCAGCGAGAGGCTGAGCGCAGCCCACAACGCTGCCGCCCGCCCAGCCTGCTTCTCCTCCCGCAGGTCCATAGCCCGGTAGTCGATGAGCGGCGTGCCGTCCCGGGACAGGGTGGCTGTGGCGGGGGACTCGTCGTCACACAGACCTCCACACCAGTCCCTACCCAGCCTGGGTGGCTGCAGAGGGCGGCAGGTGGAGGCGGTCTGTTGTTCAGGGATCATCCGCATTTGGTGCTGGAGGAGGAGATCGCTCTGGCTCCCGCTCATTGTGCCACTATGGGGGGACGCGGCGCATCGCGTTGTGCCTAAACGAGGCGGCACAGTGTGGTGCATTGTTCTAATACAGGGGGACGCCGCGTGCAGCCTTGCGCCTACATGGGGAGGCACAGAGTGGCGCATTGTGCTAACACTGGGGCACACAGGGTGTTGCCCCGTCTAGGATTATGTGTTATATTGATACTGTGTCTTGGTCGGTACGTTTCTGACACACAAACACAAACCGTTGCCATGTGTGGATTTGTACAGGTGCTGTTAGCGTTTTCGTTACAGTCTAACGGCACCCCTGCAAATCGAGATCATGGGATTCTCAAAAGGGGTCTGAAAGGGTTTCCTTCCTTGAGGATGGTTTCCATATGGATGGACCCTTGTCCTTGTTTGTATTGTCACAAATTTACGTCATGTTTGACAGACATTCGACCTAATTTCTATTTTCATTGTCAATGGCAAATATCGAGATATGTGAGGACAAAAAGCTGTATGTAAGAGGGGCTGGCACCCCTCAAAAACAAGACAGAAGAAAACTATTCCAAAGTCTCCAAAAGTTATATACAATATATGACAAAAATCGTGAGTGGAAAGAGTATGGCAAAGCACGAGTAGTCTAGGAGTGACTATAGCCTCGATCTCCAGGCTCTCATCTGCGCTGCGAGATGAGAGCCTGGAATAACGGTGCCCCAAAACGACTGACGGAAGTTGGGACTTCTGGTTAGTTAACTTCCGCCGGAAGTTGCCATTAGTCACGATGCGGTGCTCCCGAAAATGAATACCCCACGGAAACATTTTATTTCTCCTTTTGTGCTCGCAAAACTGTTTGTGTGCACTTGGCACACTTCTATAACTGCTTTGTTCGTTGGAATCATTTTTTCTGAAAATAAGAGTGAACAAGTCAAATCGCTAGTGAGGACTGAACAAGGTTGTTTCTCTGGGGACTGTAAATACAGTCACTTCCGCAACTAACATTCTCAGTCTGAAAAGCGCACCGTTTAACCAGGGTGAGTAGTGACTAGTGAGCCACAATGATGTTGAGTCACAGCAGCTAATGCCGGAGCAAAACATGATGCAGCTTCTGACAGTGTTATCTCAGTTGGGCACCTGTTTAGTTCCTTTAAAAAAAAAAAACTCATCTAATCGTTTAATCTCATCTTGAGACCTAGACACTTCACAGTGCATGCAACAGTGCATGCATACATTTTAGGAAGTCAGTCTACGTATATTACACAGTAAAGTAGTCCAGGACTGCAGGACAACATTATGTTTTAGTTAATGCATTAATAGGTTACATTAGAATCGATGTGTCGCCTCTAGGGCCACTCACAAAGTCAACGGACTAGGATGCCACAAAGCATCAAGTGGCACACACAAAGGGGAGCACGGTTCGGCACGGCTTGGCACAAAAAGATAAAAATACATGGAGACTTTTCCTGTCACACACTAGACTGTAGCATCTCTTGCTGTGTTGAAGATGTTGCATTGCTTGCATCCACAGGTCCCAGGCGCCTCAGCGTGGCCTTGGCCACCAGTTGTCTCCGAAACGCCTTACAAAGGACCACATAGATCAGAGGATCCAGACACACGTTGGTGCTCGACAGCCACAAGGTGATTTCCTTGGCGAGGTGAATGGCGCTCTCTGCTCCGCAGGTCTTTACTGTGTTCCTGGTTTGGCTCAGTGTATAGGGAACCTTGGCAAAGTGGATCGGGGCGAAGCAGATGAAAAACACTGCCACCACCACGAAGACGTTTGCGTTGGTTCTGCGACTGGTCGCTTCAGAGCTGCTTCTGGAGGCTCTGTAGGACCTGTACACCGTCCTGGCGATGGAGCTGTAGCAGAACACCATCAGAGTCAGTGTGCCCCAGAACGCCACCTGGACAATATATAACAGGGGTGGGCAATTATTTTTCCCAAGGGGCCAAATGAGATGCATGAAATATTGTGGAGGGCCAAGATTGCGTAATATTAATTTAATTTCAAGATAAAGGTAACAGTAAGACCAACCATTTTGACACCAGGGCCCTCAATTTACTCAGTATTTGAGCCACGGACCACCATTTGATGACATTTTAGCCCCACAGACCCAAAACTAAAGATCTATTTTGTTTTTGTCCACAATACCAGGCTGGATTTCACAAACAAAACAGGCAAACATAGATCAAAAATGGCCATTCTTTTACATTCTCTGGCTAATTCAGATAAATATTTTAACTCTTGAGAGTGTAAACATGAAACCAAATGGACCCGCAAGGGTCCATTTGGTTTCATTTTTACACTCTCAAAGAGTTACATCTGGTTAACCAATTTTCCATATTTAACTGGAACTCTCTCAAGGACCACTAGTGGTCCCCGGGCCCCAGGTGTGATATATAATGAACACATCAGGGATGTAAAACTCAAATACACGGCCAAAATAGAACACCCAGGGCCGCGGAAGCAAAAGTAATATTCCTTCAAAAAACATGATTGTCCCTTAATAGCAAGACAAATGCAAAGATGGAACATGCATTCAAAAGTGATTGCAAAGTCAAGTTGAATCATTGTGTAAACATGAAACCAAATGGACCCTTGCGGGTTCATTTGGTTTCATGTTTACACTCTCAAGAGTTAAAATATTCAGCATCTGAATTAGCCCAAGTCTACACAACTAGAGAACGTAGAAGATTAATGGTCATTTTGATCTGCATGTTTTACAAACTGTTGGTTTCCCAAATCCAGCCTGGAATTGTGGACAAAAGCAAAAGAAATCTTTAGTTTCGGGGTCTGTGGGGCTAAATGTCACCAAACGGTGGTCCGTACGTGGCTCAAATTCTGAATAAATAGGTGTCAAAATGGTTGGTCTTACGCTTACTTTTATCGTGAAATTAAATGAATATTACGCAGACTTTAGTTCAGTCTTGGCCATTCACAATATTTTTGTATCTTATTTGGCCCCTTGGGAAAAAAAATAATTGCCCACCACTGCTCTACTTGATCTGTTACGATGCTGCAAACAGTAAAACAGTATTAGCACTGCAAAAGTTCACTGTGTTACCTGGAAGAAGTAGTTGGATGCTTCATACCAGATCAGACCAAACTTGCTCTTCAGGTTAAAGCAGGTCAGTTTGTCTCCAGAGAGCTGTGGTGTCCTGTTAGTCAGGACAACGTTTGGCAGCGCCAGAGATGACATCACCACCCAGACGCTCGCGCTCAGCGCCCGACCAACCCTGACCTTCTGCAGGGCATAATGTTGACCAAACGGCCGGACTATCTTCAGGTAGCGGTCCAGGCTGATGAGGGCCAGGAAGAGAATGCTGGTGTACATGGAGAGGTAGAATAGCACGGCTGAGTATCGACAGTAGAAGAGGCGCAGGTGCCAGGAGGACCCCACCCCGGCATCCTTCAACACCTTCACAGGGATGGTCAGAGTCATGACCAGGTCAGCCACCACCTGTTGGATAAGGGTTACATAATGAATCACTTTGTTTGTATTGTTCTGAATCAATACGCCAATACTCGTGTCTATGTTCCCTCAGCTCTTTGTTCCCTCAAGGGATAGGCCTAGATTTACAGAGGTTAAGGTTAGGTTTTGGTTTAAGAACTTTAGTGTTTTGTATCCTACAACTGTATGTATGAGTACAATACAAAGATTGTTTGCATTCGACATATTTGTTGAAGAAGAGTCCCTTAAAGAAGGTTCAAGGTTCTTTATTTGTCACTCCAGTGTATGTCAGGACATATAGAGGGATGGAATAACGTTTTCCATTGTTCCCCAGTGCAATAAGACAAGAGACAGTGCAATAAGAAAAAGGACAAATACAAACAATACAAGAAACAGTAAGTGACGTAGTGCAACAGACTAGAGCAGTAAAGTGCAACTGTAACAGCATAAAGTGGGGTAAAGGTGCTAAGCTACAACCAGTATAATTATAAAGTGGCAAGTAGAAGAGTCCCGCTATAGGTGTCAACACCTACTGTAGTAGATGCATTTTTGGGGCCATCAGTTTGTTTTGACTCAGAATGTTTCCTTTGTTTAGGCACAGTTTTACTGAGGTTAAGGGGAAGGTTAGGTTTAGGCACCGTGAGGGAACATAAAGCTCTGGGAACATAGACACGGTCCCATGAATACCTTTCCCTGTGCAAATCCCTTCACTCACCACATTCTTCAGATAGACCACGAAAGTGGACTTAGTGTGGACGTTGAAGAATATCCATGCAGCCAGACTGTTCAGTGCCAGGGCCAATACGAAGAGGATACTATATAGACAGGGGAAAACCACAGTGGTGGCCATGGGATCTGAAACGCACCCGGTGGAGTTACTGGATGTTGTGGCGTTCATCTTCACGAGGTTGGTGGACCTTGAGAGTGGAAAGGCGTTCAGAGAGATCAGGAAAAATACATGGTGACTTTACAATGTAAATTCACACTCTATCCATGGATGGATAATCGGTTTTCAAACAATAATTACTAGAGATGCCCGATATTGACTTTTTTACCGATATCCGATATCCCGATATTATCCAACTTCTAATTCCCGATACCGATATCAACCGATATCAACCGATACCGATATATGCAGCCTCCAGTGGTGGAAAAATAACAGAAACTATTACTATACAAATATTTAATATAAATAAACATTTAGTATAAATACGAATTCATGTTATAGCCTAGAAATACTCCATACAACTATAAATTCAACATGTAGCCTACTTGAGTAAAGTACAAAAGTAATGGTATAAACATGACCGTAGCGCTGAGTCTACATCTCTGTAAATAGTCATAATTTCCTGTTTGTAAATACCGATACCGATATTTTCCGATATGAAATTTGAAAGCTTTTATCGGCCGATAATATCGGAGGGCCGATAATATCTGCCATCTCTAATAAATACTTTATCCTAAGCATTGGCTATTAAGTGCATAATTTGTTTTGAAGAAGAGAAAGATTTTAGAGAAAGAACATACAGATTTTATGTCATAGGCCTATTGTTGGAGTGAAATCAAAACTATAAACTAGTTCAGAACTGGGTAGAGTACCAACGCAGGGTGGCCATGGCCTGCTTGTGCGTGAGGGGAGTGAGTGACCCAAAAACAAACAAACAAACCGCCAGGGACCGTCAGGAGACCGGTGACTGAACAATTGCTTAACTTGCGCTTTCTCCGCTCACACAAGCAATGATAACTTAGAGAACATCTCATTGAATGCCAAATAAAATATGTTATATTAAACTCGACTTACAAAGCGTGGTCTCTGGAGCCGGTTGTCTTAATTAATCTTGTTAATTTCAGTGAGTTTGCCAGTCTTCCTGTTTGTCAAGCTCAGTGGCTGAAGGATGAACTCTTCCAGTCTCTGAAGCATCAGACTATGTACAACCTTGAATATTACAGAGCCTTCATGAAAACAGGAACCTGCCGAGTGTCATCTGCTAAGCAACCATCCACTTTCTACCACAAGCTACTGAATGATTCACTTGTATGTTTCTCTGGACTCCCATTTCTGATAAACATCTAGTTTATACAAATGACGTGAAATATTATAATAATTTAAGAGCTCCCAAAGAGCTTCCAAAAAGTCGTGGGTGCAACCGTGCAACACTTTTGTCCTGAGAGACTACTGCATATGAGACTAAGGCAGGGGTGAGGGGTGGGCAATTATTTTTCCCAAGGGGCCAAATGAGACTAAAGTCTGCATAATATTAATTTAATTTCAAGACAAAAGGAAGAGTAAGACCAAACTTTTTGATACCGGGGCCCACTATTTTTTCAGTATTTGAGCCACAGAGAACCACCATTTGATGACATTTTAGCCCCACAGACGCCAAAACTATAAAGCTTTCTTTTGTTTTTGTTCACAATTCCAGGCTGGATTTGGGAAACAAAACAGGCAAACATAGATCGAAAATGACCATTCTTTTACATTATCTGATTGTGTAGAGGTGTAGGTAATTCAAATGAAACCAAATGTAAAAATGAAACCATTTGGTTTCATTTTTACATTCTCAAAGAGTTACATCTGGTTAACCAACTCTCCATATTTAACTGGAACTCTCTCAAGGACCACTGGTGGTCCCCGGGCCGGTCAGAGTCAGCCTTAAGGGACGCATTTGGCCGCATAATGCCCAGGCATGGACTAAGGTATGGGTCATATGGATAAAATGGGTGATGGTGGTCTTCAGACTTTCTTTACAGGGATGTACATGTTTGAATTGCAGCTACAGTGATGTCAGAGCACCTGTTGTGCAAACTGTTTACGTCATCTCTACACTATTCCCTGGTTTCTACCTGCAGTTCCCACCACCACTGAATTATAAAACATTGTAACATATATATAAACCTTATGGACAGCGCCATGATAAAGCATTACTCTTGTTTACGACGGGGTCCAACCATTTTAACATTTTCAATTAATCAGAGCATTTAAATATTTCAAATATTTATTTATTTATTCCCCAAAAAAGCATTGAAGTTCGCCCTCATTTGCAAAGCTGCTGCTCACATACACAAAGATCAAAAATAAAGACAGATATAAAACATAAAAAAAATCTACAAGTAAGGCATAAGGTTATGACAGAGAAGCAGTGAATTAAATCAGGGTCTTAGCTCGGCAGTGCCACAGCTGATTATTAATTTTATGGAACAATGGAAAACTATTTTACATGTCAATGTCAGTCTGAAACCTTGATTGTCCAAAAATGAACGATATTGCACTATTATTATCATTTAGTCACAACTCCTATACTCCTATAACTCCTAAAGCCCATTCATTTTTGTTTCACATTTTATACTTTTAAGCCTGGTATAAAGCAAACCATAGTCCTGGTGTATCATCATCAGCATAAAACATTTGATACTGCACATAAAACAAACACAATAAAAAGGCGAGTGCATAAGACTGGTTTAGGTTAAAGCTGTGTTTAACATCTTTAATCATCTTCATAATAGTGCTAATAGTAAACTTTAACAATCAACTTACTTGAAGTTGGAAGTGGATATTCCCATAGTAAAATGAGACCAATGAGATATGTCAGAATTGCTGGATACTACTGTATGCTTTAGTGTTGTAAGTGATTAAGTATTTCTCAGGTTAAGTGTTATGTTTTTTTTTCCTTTCATATTGTTTCTAAAAGGGACCTATAGGGGTAAAATATAATATGGATAGATAAATAGCAAAGTGGGTGGGGATACATTAGTGTGTTAGATATGTTGAAATGTGATTCAGTGCAATTAATTATTAGCAATTAGTATTAATAGATCAATTTCTTGATCATCCCACATGGGATTATCAGGCACATCACCAGCAGTGTTCTTGGCCAATTTACAGTACATGGTTTCCTTTGCTGTCAGAATGTGTGTGTGTGCGTGTGCGTGCGTGCGTGCGTGCGTGTGTGTGTGTGTGTGTGTGTGTGTGTGCGTGCGTGCGTGCGTGCGTGCGTGCGTGTGTGTGTGCACGTACGTGTGCGTCCATCAACATCACATGTTCATCACTCACCGCTAAACCTCTTGTCCAATAACTTCTTTGCCTTTTTAAACTATTAAAAAAAAAGTTAAAACGGCCAGTCTACAAGCTCACAACATGGAGTCAATGGATTGGCACATTGAACTATTCTAAAAGGTTAATCAAAATAGTAAACAAAGGCAAAGAACTTAAGGATAAGGGCAGGGATTTAGCATGTGACAAAAATGGAGCCCTAAGTATAGGTACAGTATATGATACTGATCACAAGGGGGCTTGTGATCACCATTCACAGTCAGTGGCAGAAGTTTGCCTGGTAGAAGATGTTGGGCAATGTCCTTGAGCTTTCCATGCGTCTTTCTCTAACAAATTACGCCCCATTCTAAAAGACAAGAAAAGAAGTAATTATTATTTTATAAGAATTAACTGACATTAAAGTAAATTTGATATAAAAAAGTAGTCAAACTTACACTGTCGAGGCCTGCTGAACTACAGACCCATTTTCTGCACTGCCTGTGTACTGAAATTTTTAATTTAAGTTAGTCACAAGGAGTATTACTACAAAACAAAAGGAGTATAACTGTAGTACTTCCTCTCACACATGACAGCTGCATTTTTGTTAGTGCCATGATTATGTTCTTAGCTAGAGGAAACAAGGTATGACACACATGTTTATAGACCTACAGTATATATCAGTATAAATATCTTCTACCACTCATACCTGTTCAGGGCCTTTTCTCGCCGCCGTCGCCTCAAGAAAAACACTGAGGAAAAAAAAATAACATGTTCATTTTACAGTATTTATCTTATGAATTAGATGGATGTTAGAAATAAGTATGCACATAAAGGACAACAAACACTAACCGCAGAAAAACAAAGCAAGTAGTATTGCTATGAATAATAATGACGGTAGTATTGGTTCATAATGGCGATGAAGTGTAATGCAGACAACATCTTCGGTGGCGGTTCCTTGTTGTATTTGCCCATCTGGACACCTGCAAGTTTGGAAAATACATGTTTATTCAAGCAATTGATTTGACAATATATATATAGCATAGCATCTGTTGTTATACTGAAGTCTCCCATTCAAATACATTCACCTGCAAAATCTAAAGTGAACTAATAGTTTTTGTTCTGTTTTGCATTTGTTTTTTAAACTGTGTCAGTTTAAATGTCAGAATGTCATATAATGTCTGTAGTTGCCATCATCTTCTTCTTCACCAACTAGACTCATTCAACAACCACCTGCCACTTCAGAACTGGTTGCTCATTGTTCAACATTTTCAATGTGTCAAGCTTTCCGATTCTATCGTGCCTATTGGACAAGTCCGGATTGGGGAGGGACTTAGTGAAGGGCTAATGGTCCCTGTTGCCAGAATTGGGACCCCAAAGTTATTAAATGACTGTTGTCTTGGCTTCCTTAGTAATGAAATGAAATATAAAGCTTCATGACATCCTGAAGCAGGTGGAGAAATGTCTAAAACCCCTACAGTTTGCATACAGGTCTGGTAATTGCAGATGAATCCGCTACTGCAGTATTACATTTCCTCTAAACACAGTCCAGATTGAATTTTTATTGATTTTTCCAATGCCTTTAACACAGTGGTTTTCAACCTGTGGTCCGGGGACCACTAGTGGTCCTTAAGAGGGTTCCAGGTGGTCCCCCAACTAAATTGGTTATCCAGATGAAAAGTTGGTTAACCAGATGTAACTCTTGAGAGCGTAAAAATTAAACCAAATGGACCCTTGTGGGTCTATTTGGTTTTATGTTTCCACTCTCAAAACAATAAAATATTCATCATCTGAATTAAAATATTCATCATCTGAATTAGCCCAAATCTACACAATTAGAAGATAAATATTGATATGTATGTTTGCCTGGAATTGTGGACAAAAGCAAAATAAATCTTAGGTTTTGGGGTATGTGGGGCTCAAATGGTGTTCCGAGGCTCAAATGCTGAATAAATAGTGGGCTCTGGTATCAAAAAGGTTGAAAACACCTGCTTTAACACAACCCAGCCATATATTTTAGCCCAAATCAGTTATCAGTTATTTTAAACTGGATCTCAATCGTGTTGGCCACATGATACTTACTGAGTATGTTTAATGCATGTTAGTCCAGTTGATGAATAATATCCTTGTTGGCAGTCCTCACACACTGTGTCTGTATTGCTGGTGCCTGGAACATTCAATAAAACAATAAACAGTTTCTAGATTTCTAGATAAGAATTAAAACACAGTACTAATCAACAATGTAAGTGCTAGAAGATATAAAAATGGTCAAACATGTGAGTTGTCTTACCAGGTACTTTAATTTCTTGGCCTGCTGTACAATTGCTGTGTTTCTCTACAAGATCACACACTGACTCTTCGTCGTAGCTTGTGCAGTAGTATCCATCCATAACACCACACACTGCATTGCGTGTTGATGTGCATTCCTGCATGATGTTAAAACCTGCTTCTGAAAATTAGTCACCATGACTTACTTGTTGAGGTGCATGCACTTTTCACCTTTAAAAACTGATGCCACGATCATTTAATAGCAGAACTGTGTCTTATTGCACAGTGCGTCAATCTCATATAATCATCAAGAAAGAAGAGGTTGAACATCACAAATACAATCATAATGTAATTAAGTAGCCTTGCCAGGCCATGATGTCAGGAGGCCCGGCTGAGCCATTGAGGCCCATATAGGTCAGGAGCCTATCTCCTGTTTCTGTAGCGTGATGCAGCATCTTGTACAAGTACACCCCCTGGACATGATGCTCGTATGTCGCAGGGACTTACCCCCAATCCATCCCTTGATGCTTAGTGCCAAGCAGGGAGGCATTGGGTCCCATTTTTAGAGTCTTTGGTATGACCCGGCCGGGAATCGAACCCCGACCTCCCAGTCTCAGGGCGGACACTCTAACCACACTGAGCTGGTCTAATCATAATGTGCCCGGCAGTAACCTTTAATCAGCATTATATAACCATGGTGTAAACCTATCTTACCTGCATTGCAAGTCCTGCAGGAGAAACACTTGGTCAGGCTGTTAGGTGCATCCATGAAGGTACCCGTCCCACAAGGTATACATGTTGTAGTGGAGTTCTCTGTACAGTCTCTTCTTACAACAGAGCCTACATGAGACAACAATGTAATCTTAAAACCATACATTGTTCAAGTAATGACAGAATGACAGGATAAGGCCACCCCAAAACTCCTTTTTTAAAGTCACACTTATTTGTGTAGGCTATTGTGGTAACTGTAATAAACGTATGTCATAAGTCGCAAAGAGCCACTGAGCCTCTATTTGAATGTCCATTCTGACAGAAAATGTGTATTTAGCTAAATATATCTTACAAAACCTTTTCACAAAGCTTCAAGTTCACATGGAAAACATTCTAAAACGTATGTAATAATATCCATTCTAGGGCAATCGTTGTCGGTCGTCGGTCTGCAGAAACAGGTAATTGTTAGAATATTAATTGTTTTTGGATCACTCGCTTTAATCATGCGAAAGTAGGCCATGGCCTACTTGTGCGCAATACACAAGTTGGCATTCTAGTGAGTGCAGATCTAGTTCATGAGATGTAAAGATATTAGGCCTACCCGAGAATAATAGATTCTATAGGAATATGAAGTGGCTGGGTAAAAACGTGGTTATCAACACACTTGTAATGTGATGTGAAAATAAAGATCGTATCTGATTCTACCCCCAGGATTCTAAGGTCTCGCAAGGGGAAAACTAACATCTTAAGCTCTAAACCAATTAAAGGTTTTCTCTGTGATTATGGGGAGATATTTCACGCTTATGCTGAGGTTGTGACTCACTCAGCTACACTAGAAGTGTGATAAGTAAATTTGTTGTATTTGTAGGTGTTTTACAGCAATAAATCAGGATCAAAAGTCTCTTGGAAACAAATACCTGATATTTTATAGCCTAAAGGCTATAAAACCCAGCAGATTCACAATACAATACAATACTTCTCTTTGGCGTGTATGGCAGACACTGCTAGCTGTCTATACACAGGATAGGCACCTGTAGACATTGGGGACACTGTATGCACTGTATCTTTTATTACTGCAGCTAAACCGCTTTACTATGAGTCAACAGTGTATTGTGGGATTTATAAAACGTGTCAGGCACAATGGTAACAACGTTGCAAAAAAAAAAAAAAAACAACAAAAAAAACAACAATCTGAATCAATCAATACCTTTAATACACATTGGACAGCATTGTGGGTTTGACTGGTATGTCTTATACTCATCTGGTTTACATTCTGCTTTCACAAGCGTAGAAAAGCCCAGGCTGGTTAGAACTGAAAGAGAAAGCAATGTCACTCACAGTTTAGTTTACACAGGGTCAACAATCAACATATCACATACGTAACACTAGTATGGTTTGAGTACTTACCAAGTGAAATATATATCACCATTAAATAATACTTGTACATCACTCGATCACTTCTTGACAAATTGGGTTGCGATGGAGCCGATCATACAGGAGCCCTCAATTATTGTAGCCTCGATTATTTTCGTTTCGTGTTACATTCACGGTAATTCCACCCACTGTAATAATGTTATGTGACGTTGCTGTAAATGTATAACAGAGGTTTAAAGAGCAATGAAACTTTAACTATAAGCCCTGCCCTATATCCACTTCTCACATCCTCATATAGGCCTAGTTAAGGTGAAGATACAGGAAAAAATAAAAATAATAATAAATTGTTCAATTTCAAAATGCCTCTTTGAGAATGTATTAATCGTGTTTTAATATTTTTATTGGATTTTATGATAATACACGCACAAACAAAATGACAACATTTAACACATGAATACAACAAAAAAGAAAAAAAAACTAAATAGTACAAACTAGAAACAGAGGGGGGGGGGGGGGGGGGGGGGGGGGCTCACCTCCAGTCATCATGACCATCAACAATAGTACAGTACATAATAGAGTAACATTGCACATGCCATCGGCCTGTTATTGGTTTTTCATTCCTTTATATATTTTCTCTTCTCTTTCCCTTCTTTGTTATTCATTTATTTGTTTATTTTATTTTATTTTATATTTTATTTTATTTTATTTTATTTTATTTTATTTTATTTTATTATTATTATTATTATTATTATTATTATTATTATTATTATTATTATTATTATTTATTTATTTTTTATTTTTTTTCCCCAAATTTTAAACCATACGTGTAGGACCCCTACGTTCATCCTAGGTCCACCCAGTCCATAGGACACTGAGCCTTAAGGAGGAGCCGAGAGATCTCTGTGGGAAAATAAGTTAATAAGGGGGCCCACACCAAATTAAAGGCGGTATCATTGCCTCTGTGAGTGGCACTCAATCTTTCATGGGGAAGCACCCCGAAGATCTCTCTGTACCACAATGCTATGGTTGGAGGCTTATCTGATATCCAATTAATCAGGATACATTTCCGAGCTGATAATAATAATTTGTCAAATAATTTGAATTGTTGGTGAGACAAGCTGATTTCCTTAGAGGGGAGTCCTAATATGAACGCACCCGGGTCCTTCTTTAACTTGACCTTGAAGATATCATTAATTTCACGAGTCACTTGGCTCCAAAACCTTGATATGTATTTACATTCCCAAAAGTAGTGAAAATAAGTACCCAGAACTGTTTTACATTTTGAGCATAGTGGAGATATTGATCGGTCCATTTTATGTAGTAACACAGGTGTAATATGTAATCTATGAAAGATTTTGTATTGCGTTTCTCTTAGTCGATTACAACTATATACTTTTTTGATTGAATCAATCGCTTCTTGCCAGTCGTCCTCAATGTATTCATTGTTAAAATCTCTCTCCCATTTACGGACAGAGGGCAACACCTGGGTTTCCTGAGAGTATAACAGGGAGTAAAAGGATGAAATAAAATGTGAAACCTTGGCACGTTTACGTAGGAAGTTTTCTGAAACACTATACAGGGAGCCCAATGGCAGAATGGAGAATGTATTAATCAAAGTATGAAGTGTGTTGCACTTCATGGTCCAGCTTTCTCGTGAGACGTCACGTGACTCTCCTGCTAATCTACAAAAGAGGGCATAGAGAGATAAAGAGATAATGTAGTGTTACAATACATGTTATAAAGACTGCCCAGTGCTCACACAGATTAACAATCAATCATGAAACACTTAAAGGGGTACTTTACTTTCAAAAAAAACTTTTGGTCATTTTATGGTCTACTCAGCCTCATGTGAACACACCAGACAGTTTATAAGTTACTCCTTTCAGTATTTAGATATTTGATGTTCATTAGTCTGCTGGAACGTCCTTCCCATAGAAACCCATTATAACTTAAAACTCCATTTTGACCATGACAGATTATTCGAAAACAACCAATCTTTTTTCTGGTGACTGATATTGTCCTCATAATACGTGAGAGTGCCGTGGAATTGCATCTACAGTTTTCATTTATTTTTAAAATATTGTTTTGGAAAATGTAGCCACCTCCACATTTGGGTAGGCCTACCCAAATGAATAAAACAATATTTTAAAAATAAATAAAAACTGTAAATGAAATTCACGACCCTCTCACGTATTAGGAGGACAATATCAGTCACCAGAAAAAAAGATTGGTTGTTTTTAAATAATCTGTCATGGTTAAAATGGAGTTTTAAGTTATAATGGGTTTCTATGGGAAGCAGACTAATGAACATCAAATATCTAAATACTGAAAGGAGTAACTTATAAACTGTTTAGTGTGTTCACATGAGGCTGAGTAGACCATAAAATGACCAAAAGTTTTTTTGAAAGTGGAGTACCCCTTTAAACCAACTAGTTATTTATGTTTTTAAGTGGTTTAGTATGGGGAGGAGGAGGTTTGCGACTTTGCGTACAGTGTAAGAGCAGAGGAGGAGCATCAAGTGAGGAAGGTTGGGGTGGGGGTCCGCGTTCTCTACCTGCAGATCGTCCAGAGCAGACCGCTGTCAGATTCGGTGTCAGTGTGTCAGTGTTCACATCAGAATTGCAGTTAATTGGGAGGAACAGGTGATTCCACAACAGGTATGCTTGGACTTTGCAGGGTGGGAGGTCATGGCTCGGGCCGGAACTTCTATGTGAGCTACTGACTGCACCAAACGACCCCAAAACAAATGGAACAAAACAAACAAAAGACCTTCAGAAGATAATGCTAATGGCATTACCGGTAGTTATAAAGTTCTCTTAATTTTGTCACCATTACGTCATCACCTAAACCGGCCAATTGGAGTAGTTCGAGGGACCGACTAGAGACAGCTACTGGCTGAAAAGCACACGTATGTGATGCCTAGTAAAAAGGATTCAAGTTTACAAACAAACACTCTCACGCATCGAGCTCCATTGACAGCAGATCGCACATTCACAGCTAAATTGGCAAAAATACGGCATTTTCAGTCATTTTAACGGCTGTGGCTCAGGAGGTAGAGCAGGTAGTCCAATGACCCGTGGGTCGGCAGTTCGAATCCCGGCTCCTCCCGTCTAGGTGTCGAAATGTCCTTGGGCAAGACACTGAACCCCAAATTGCCTCCAATGAGTTGGTCAGTGTGAGCTGGTCACCATTGGTGTGTGAATGTGGGAAGTTTAGGACGCTGGCGTCGACTGTTCGCCGCTCTACTTCCCAATGTATGAATGAATGGACCATTGTAAAGCGCTTTGAGCACTTGGAAAAGCGCTATAAAAATGCAATCCATCCATTATTAGCAGACCTCGTAATGATTTAGTATATAGGCTAACTCGCTTTACTTAATATATATATTATAAGAAAATAGGCTGTGTTGTGATGTGTGGTTAGCTATATAAGCCTAACTCCAGTGCAGGCACAAGATGTCGAGATCAAAGCGTGTGGCTACTCTCTTCCTATAGATGCTGTACGACCGACGACTGTGAACCGATCACCTAACTTGTGCTTGCTCTAATAATTTAGACAAGGCGTACTCTCGACCAGTAGGGGGCAGAAATATGCTGGAAGCCAGAAACTCACAAGAAGAAGGAAATCAAAGTTTGTTTGGGAAAAGTAACACTGATACACAATTTCAATTTCAATTCAAAGGAGCTTTATTGGCATGAGAAAACAGACGTTTACATTGCCAAAGCGAGTCACAAAACAATACAATTAAAACTGTTGAAAATGGGGACAAATATATACAGTTGGAGGGGGGTACAGATTTTTGTAGACAGAATTATGCTACATTGCATTGTTTTATAACAGGTTTGTTATAACATAACAGTGCATATAACTTTCTTTCCTCTTTTCTGTTTTTTTTTTAAATACACTAACATTTTTTATTGCTACTTCCAGACAGATCATGCAGAATAGGAATAGAACAAACAACAGGTTTACTATTTGTTTAAATGATACACAGAGTGTAATATAATATTAGAACATATAGAACATGTCCTTATGCAGAGATGTCTAGACCAGGGGTTTTCAACCGGTGGTCCGGGGACCACCAGTGGTCCTTGAGAGGGTTCCAGTGGTCCTCAGCTAAATTGGTTAACCAGATGTAACTCTTGAGAACGTAAAAATGAAACCAAATGGACCCTTGCGGGATTTATGTTTTCAAGTGGTTTAGTATGGGGAGGAGGAGGTTTGCGACTTTGCGTACAGTGTAAGAGCAGAGGAGGAGCATCAAGTGAGGAAGGTTGGGGTGGGGGTCCGCGTTCTCTACCTGCAGATCGTGTGTTCACATCAGAATTGCAGTTAATTGGGAGGAACAGGTGATTCCACAACAGGTATGCTTGGACTTTGCAGGGTGGGAGGTCATGGCTCGGGCCGGATCTTATATGTGAGCTACTGACTGCACCAAACGACCCCAAAACAAATGGAACAAAACAAACAAAAGACCTTCAGAAGATAATGCTAATGGCATTACCGATAGTTATAAAGTTCTCTTAATTTTGTCACCATTACGTCATCACCTAAACCGGCCAATTGGAGTAGTTCGAGGGACCGACTAGAGACAGCTACTGGCTGAAAAGCACACGTATGTGATGCCTAGTAAAAAGGATTCAAGTTTACAAACAAACACTCTCACGCATCGAGCTCCATTGACAGCAGATCGCACATTCACAGCTAAATTGGCAAAAATACGGCATTTTCAGTCATTTTAACGGCTGTGGCTCAGGAGGTAGAGCAGGTAGTCCAATGACCCGTGGGTCGGCAGTTCGAATCCCGGCTCCTCCCGTCTAGGTGTCAAAGTCAAATTCAAAGGAGCTTATTGGCATGAGAAAACAGACGTTTACATTGCCAGAGCGAGTCACAAAACAATACAATTAAAACTGTTGAAAATGGGGACAAATATATGCAGTTGGAGGGGGGTACAGATTTTTGTAGACAGAATTACATTACATTGTTTTATAACAGGTTTGTTATAACATAACAGTGCATATAACTTTCTTTCCTCTTTTCTGTTTTTTTTTTAAATACACTAACATTTTTTATTGCTACTTCCAGACAGATCATGCAGAATAGGAATAGAACAAACAACAGGTTTACTATTTGTTTAAATGATACACAGAGTGTAATATAATATTAGAACATATAGAACATGTCCTTATGCAGAGATGTCTAGACCAGGGGTTTTCAACCGGTGGTCTGGGGACCACCAGTGGTCCTTGAGAGGGTTCCAGTGGTCCTCAGCTAAGTTGGTTAACCAGATGTAACTCTTGAAAACGTAAAAATGAAACCAAATGGACCCTTGCGGGTCCATTTGGTTTCTTTTCTTTTTTTTTTTCTTTTTTAAGAGTTGAAATATTCATCATCTTAATTAGCCCAGGTCTACATAACTAGAAAATGTAGCAGATTAATGGTCATTTTGGTCTGTACGTTTTGCCTGTTTAGTTTTGGGGTCTGTGGGGCTAAAATGACCTTAAATGGTGGTCCATGGCTGAAATGCTGAATAAATGGTGGGCCCTGGTGTCAAAAAGGTTGAAAACCCCTGGTCTAGACTATAACAAAAGGTGGTTGAGGCAGGGAGACAGTGGAGCATAATAGGTATACTGGGAACAACATGAGACTGAGACAGGGTCCACAGCAGACAGAAGTTTACCGCTTCTAACATGAATCAGTGGTCCTTGAGAGGGTTCCAGGCTAAATGATGGAAAGTTGGTTAACCAGATGTAACTCTTGAGAATGTAAAAATGAAACCAAATGGACCCTTGCGGGTCCATTTGGTTTCATTTTCACACTCTCAAGAGTTAAAATATTTATCATCTGAATTAGCACCACTTGATTAAGAAGTTTACACTGTTTTGTTGGCAAAATACAGCCTGGAATTGTGGAAAAAAAACAAAAGAATTCTTTAGTTTTAGGTCTCTGGGGCTAAAATGTCATCCAATGGTGGTCCGTGGCTCAAATGCTGAATAAATGGTGGTCCCTGGAGTCAAAAAGGTTGAAAACCCCTGACATAGGGCAGTGTGTGGAGTCACACTACATACTCCGGTCCAGTAGGTGGCGGTATACACCTTTATTGGTTGCAACCCATTAAACCCAAAGAAGAAGAAGAAGATCGAAGTCGTTGGTTGTTTTTAGCAGGTTTTTAGCCATTAGCTGTTGTTGTAGATTTTCTTTAGTAAATCTGCAGATATGTGTTATAGTCACATTGGTGGAATTACAATAAATGTATTGCGAAAGGAAAATAAAAGCGAATAACCGAATAAACCGAGGCTAGACTACTACTATGGTGCTACTGTTCAAAGGGCTCTGGGCTCTCTTATCGGCCTTATCGCCAATATAGGCCTACTTATAACTTCCCAAGAAGTGATTGAGCCATGTATTATTCAACGATGATGTATTACATTTTTATTGGTAAGTTTAGTTTACATTCTTGTACATTTTGAAACATGTCGTAGACGATTTTGGTAACTTTTGGATTCGGACCTTGAGCCTGCTGCAATGTCTTTCTCTTTCAGTTTTAATATTATCTACGTACTTCTCTGCTCTCGTGAAAGCAGAGGAATGTCGACCAGAAGAGTACAAGACAAGCCATCCGACAAACCCACTATGCTGTCCGATGTGTAATAAAGGTATTGTCTATGTCATGTCTTCAAAGTTTAGGTTAGGTTACAGCTAGCCTAAGCTAAATTATCTGTAGGGGTGTCGACGTGCTTTGATCTCGCCGCCTGGAGCCCAGTGTTGCCAACTGACAAGATCCAAAATGCACTAGTGACACTTCCAAAATGCACTAGAATGTGCTAGATGCTCGCCTGGAACATACAGATCAAAATGACCATTAATCTTCTACATTCTCTAGTTGTGTAGACTTGGGCTAATTCACATGATGAATATTTTAACTCTTGAGAGCGTAAAAATGAAACCAAATGGACCCATAAGGGTCCATTTGGTTTCATTTTTATACATCTGGTTAACCAACTGTCCATCATTTAGCCTGGGGACCACTGGTTGAAAACCTACTGTCATAGGAGGGAAAATGGTGAAAAATGAGGCTTTTTATCTCTGGCGCCTGTCAATCAATTTCACCCCAACTCACCATCCAAAACGCACTAGATTTTCCGCCAGGAGTTTTTCCACTAATTTTGGCGCTAGGGGGGTCTGGAAAAGAGCTAAATATAGCGACAAATGCGCCAAGTTGGCAACACTGCTGGAGCCTAACCCGTCCCAAAGCGCCATCCATTCCAGTGTTGCAAACTGCCAAAATGCAATAGTGGCACTTCCAAAATGCACTAGAATGCGCTAGAGCAGTGGGTTTTCAACCATTTTCATACCAGGTCCCACTGTTCATTCTGCATGTTAGCCACGGAGGACCACCATTTGATGTTGACTCGAGTCTCTCAGACTATAACTGGCAAAATGTTGGTCAAAATAGCAATTCTTCTACATTTTCTAAATGTGTAGATTCTTGGAAATTAGGTCTTTCAGAATTAATTAAATATGATTTAACTCTTGAGAGCATAAAATGAAACCAAATGGACCCGCATGTGGTCCATTTGGTTTCATTTTACGATCTCAAGAGTTACAGATCTATAAGGGTCCATTTGGTTACCAATGATCCTTTCTAGGAAGGAAGGAGGACTATCATGTTAGGAAACATGGTGAAAAACGAGGGTTTTATCTCTGGCGCCTGTCAACCAATTTCGCTCCAACTCACCTGAAAAAAAAGCACTAGATTTTCTGCCAGGAGTTTTTCACTAATTTTGGTAGGAGGGTCTGAAAAAAAGCTAAATATAGTGACAAATGCGCCAAGACCCAAGTTGGCAACACTGAGCCATTCTGCGGTCCTCCATTCAGCTGGGTGAACCCGGGTTCGAACCGGCAACCTTGCGGTTACCATCCGGTGACTCTACTCCAGAGGCAATGCCGCTCAGGGGTAGAGTCTGTGACTAGACTAGTATTAAGTTTTCTAACTTAATCATAGTTTTCCCCAATGTTAAGTTTAATTTACTTAACTAAAGAGGAGTTGAGCCATCGCTCTTTCCTGACAATCTGATGATAGTTGAACATACCCTGAAACATGACTGTCAGAGCGTCCTGCGAATGCACGGCTAAACATGCAGTAGTAACAGCAAAGCAAAATATGACACAGCAGTGATTATAATATCCAGAACAAAACACAAGGCTTGAATATGCATTTTTACATTATCTTTTTGAGTTCAGAAGAGTACTGTTCCATTCCATTGAGACTGACATGTGTGTAGATGTTTCTTAATCATGTATGCAGTTTCTTTTAAAAATGTTTGTTTGACTAGAAGCCTAATTAAATGTATTTTTCTAAAATACAACCTGAAATAGATATTTTAAGGTGGTAGTTAAAGGTATGGTAAGTGATTTGTAATTCATTGTGTAGTACCAGCCTGGTGCACTAGGGGCGCCCAACAGTAGCTACATTATGTGAACCTGCTGCTCGATCCTGATTGGAGGAGAATTCACCCTCCACCTGGGGAACTTTTATTAGCTCCTCTGCTAACGTGGGGGAGGGGGGAACTCCATATATGGTCTACACACCTTATAATAGAGCATTTTAACAGAAAAAAATTGGGTGATATCTGACAAAAGTGAAATCACTTCCCCTACCTTTAAAGCAGTTTCTTAATCCGATTAATCAATGCATCATAGATGATATTTAACCGTTGAATAGATTATGAAAATAATTGGCAGCTATCCCCGGTGTGACCTCTTAGCATCTGCCTCCACCGCTTGGCACCAAGCGTTCCAAGGAATGCTACTAGTCCGGAAAGCCTGGAAGTGTTTTGTGTGTCTCTTTTTCCCTGTTTTGTCACAGGGACATTTGCCCGAGTCCACTGGTAAATGTGATTAATATTACACTAACTGTAAAAACAAGAACAAAGGGGTAGTTGCAAAAAAGCACAGTGACTCTAGGGCACGCCTTTAACCACAATACATGTCTGTCACATGTATTGCCTTAGACAAGGCAAGCGTTTGTTATCCTGTTAATAATTAAAATTAAAATAGGCGCTGGGTGACCTTCGCTGTACTATATCAAACCTTATCTCATCAGTATCCTTCTGTCTTGACATTTTGTGAATGTGGTTGTAAGAATACATTGTTGTCTCATAGGGTCTGTCGTAAGAAGAGATTGTAAGGAGGAATCCAGTACATCATGTATACCTTGTGGGACGGGTACCTTCATGGATAAACCTAACGGCTTGTCGCAGTGTTTATCATGCAGGTTTTGCAGTGCAGGTAAGATAGTTTTACACATTGCCTTGGTTATATAATGTTGATTGAAGGTTCCTACCGGTTAATGCACATTATGATTGGTGAAAACATCTGTTGCATTTGTGATTTTCCACTTCTTTGTTGAAATATGATTGCCAACGCACTGTCCAACAAGACACAGTTCTGCTATTAAATGATCGCGCATCAGCTTTTAAAGGTGAAAAGAGGTACATGCACTTCAAGAAGTAAATCCTGGTGTCTAATTTTCAGAACTAGGTTTAATGCCGGTGCAGGAATGCACAACAACAAGCGATGCAAAGTGTGATCCTAAGGATGGATACTACTGCATAAGCTACGACTCAGAGTCAGTGTGTGATCTTGCAGAGAAACACAGAAATTGTACAGCAGGCCAAGAAATTAAAGTACCTGGTAAGATAACTCACACGTTTATATCTACTAGTACCTACTTTATTAATTGATGTTTTAATTCGTATTTAGAAATTAATTGAACTATCTGGATTCTTGAATTGTTTATTGTTTTATTGAATGTTCCAGGCACCAGCAATACAGACACAGTGTGTGAGGACTGCCAACAAGGATATTATTCATTGACTGGACTAAAATGTATTAAACATACTAAGTAAGTACATCATGCATGTCATGCATGCTAAAATGTATTGTTGAAATGTAATCTATTGAACTGACACCATTTATTTTTTGTTCCAGGACACGGGTGTGTCATTACGCTTGAATGTGTTACCCTGGGTTTAAGTTATATTGTGATTTTTCTGTAAAAGTAAAAGCACTTAAATCATGCCTTGACATGAACCTTTTAAGGCACTTCAGAATATTACTATTCATGTGTGTGTGTGTGTGTGTGTGTGTGTGTGTGTGTGTGTGTGTGTGTGTGTGTGTGTGTGTGTGTGTGTGTGTGTGTGTGTGTGTGTGTGTGTGTGTGTGTGTGTGTGTGTGTGTGTGTGTGTGTGTGTGTGTGTGTGTGTGTGTGTGTGTGTGCGCGCGCGTGCGCGTGAGCGTGAGCGAGCGAGAGAATGGGTGAATGTGGAATACATTTGGTGCATTTTGAGAGAACCTACCAAGTCTTCTTCATTTTCTGTCTTTGAAGCATGTCGTTAGATGACAGTTTATTTACACATTCTTTTGCAGAATGTTGAACTCCTTGCAGAAAGTTTGGGTAGTAGAGGGCAGACAAGGCAGTGCTGCATCGGCCCTCTCATCCACGGAAGGATGGTCCGGTTTTGTAGCCCCATTTGTCTGTAGCAGCTTTCCTGTTCTCAAGCGGTTGAATGTCTTCAACCGGGCCCGTGGTGTTCTGAGGCATAAGGGAAGTCTTCAGAAGGGGGGCTTCCCATGTCAGTAGGGGGGGGTCATCCTCAATCTTTGTTGTGGTCTGGTTTCTTCCCGAGAAGTTGTAAGGGGCTGGATATGTCCGAGGAAGGTTCTTCTTGACTTTGATTGTCAGGCCAGGGATTCACTTTGAGTGAATCCCTGGCCGCTTTCCTGGTTCGCTTTGCTGGTAGCTGTTATAATTTCTAACCGTTTGGCGGTTTCCCATCTAACATCTGCAGGAGCAACACCAACAAGGAGTTGCAGGTTGTTCACAGTGGTACAGTAGGCTTCAAGCAACCAGTTATCAAGTGGAAGGTGTTGTTCAATGATGGATGACAACTGATACTGTAGTGTATATTGTCAGGTCAATTCCTTGAACAGTTTGTGACGTGTCATTCTAAAGATGTATTTTCCAAACTTGCAGGTGTCCAGTAGGGCACATACAACGGGAAGAAGGAACCGCTACCAAAGATGTTGTCTGCAGTGATGCATATAGACATCATTATGCTATAATACCATCGTTCTTATTAATAATAACACTACTTGCTGCTTTGTTTTTCAGAGGTTAGTGCTTGTTCTCCTTTGCGTGCATACTTAATTTCTTGTAACTGATTTTTAATTGTTCTAACATCCATCTAATTCATAACATGACTAGTGTCAAATAATTAACAAGTTATTTGTTTTCTCAGAGTTTTACTTTATATACCAGCGACGGCGGCAAGAAAAAAAGCCTAAACAGGTATGACTGGTAGATTTATTTAGGTCTAAGTAAAGGATGTTTTGTAAACATTTCATACCTTTGTTTCCTCAAGCTAAAAGTAAGAACATAATCTTGGCACTAACAAAATGCAGCTGTCATGTGTGAGAGGAAGTACTACAGTTATCTTTGTGACTTACAGTCATACTCCCTGTGACTAACTTAAATTAAAAATTTCATGACACAGCCAGTGCAGTGCAGTGACTTTGAGAGTCCAGCAGGTCCCGACAGTGTAAGTTGATTTTCACTACTTGTTTTTTTTACATCATTTAGTGGTTTTACATCATTTACTGGTTTGCTTGTTGTTAGTTAATTTAAAAAAAATGAAAGGGAAAAAAATGTTTGTTTGTTTTTTTTTTGTTTTTTTTTTGTCTTTTAGCATCGGACGTCTTTTGTTCAAGAAGAAGAACGCATGGAAAGCTCAAGGACATCGTCCAACTTCTTACCAGGGCAAACTTAGCTTATCCTCTGCTACTGGCTGTGAATACTGATCACAAGTCCCCTAACAACAAGGATCAGTGGACGGAGAGATGCCACAGGTCTGTGAGAAGACAGGAGCCACGACAGCCCAGAAAACGGAGTCTGGCAGATCACAGCTTCGCCAGCAAAGTGGTAACCTGGGCGGGAATCCACATACTCACATTGATCATGAGGATATCCACACGTAATGTATCTACTAGTGATGCGCAGGCCATCCCCGTGGTGGCAGGTCCCGTGGGAAAACCTGCAGGTCTAGTGGGCGGTTCAATGTTTTCGGTGCAGTTAGCAGGCTGTGGGCAGGCAAGCCATTTCCCAAAAGTATGGAAATAATGCAGCAAACACAACTGCACACAAACTTTCTTACGTTGTAATTAAAAGGTGTGCAAAGCCGTGCACAGTGCGCACAGACACTGCACGGCCAGAGCAGGGCAGGTTATTGGGGGGGGGGAAGGTGGCCTGCGCATCACTAGTACCTACAGTACAGATGTACATAGCACATGTACTTAGTGCGATGCCTTGCCCCTTTATCTAAAGTGTTTTATGTGTTAAATTTATACTTTAGTACACACATTCACATTCCCGACAGCAGAGGAAACCAAGTTGCTCAAGAGCACTACTGTTAGTCTGTTACTATATCAAGAAATGTATTGATTTATATTAAATACTAAATTAATTGCACTGCATCACATTTCGAAATATCAAACATCATTCCTAATATTTAATTATTTTTGTTAATGCAATATCAGCTGAGCTACTACCCGCTTAGCTGTCTGTTATTTTGTTTTCCTCCAAGAAAGGACCCCTAGGTCCCTTTAGAAGCAGCATGACAAAAACATCAATACTTCATTACCTACAACACTAAAGCATAGCATCTGGTAATGTTGACATATCTCATTGGCAGAGGTTGCAATTCCCACATCCACTACTTCAATTAAGGTGATTACCGGTACATTTACTGTTAATACTGTCATAGAGGCAGTTAATGTTGCTAAACACAGTCTAACAGTTTTGTACATTTGCCTTTTTATTTATTTTTTTGTTTTGTATTCATGATACACTAGGGGACTTCATTCCAAGCTTAAAAGTTCATTCCAAGGTTAAAAATGAAACAGAAAATGATGGGCTTTCTGTCTGTGGAACCAAAGCGATGTAAAGAATGATGACTATTATGCTCGAACGTGGCAAACACTTTGCCACCATGCACCATTTTTCAAACTGGCAAATAATGGTGTAACATATTAGTTAACCGAGTAACATATTACTTATTACACTAACTCTAATGTCTACACTACACTAATGTCTTTAGTTTACCTTTGCTGGAAAAAGTAATATTACAGTAATATTTAATTACTGTAATGTATGTGTGTACACACAATAATGACAATAACGAAAAAGCACTGAGCTTCCTTTTTTTCGTCTTCCAATATTACGTTATCTATAGTAGGAGGTGTCAGTGTGCAGGTTCCATAATATTAATACTCATCTGTGGCAGGCTTTGTTAAAAGGCATACAGCCGCGATAATAACACTGCCAAGCTAAGGGCCTGATGCTAGACAGCAAGGTGAGAAGGACAGCATTTCAGCATTCCCAAATTGGTGTTGGCCTGGCTAAATCCAGACCTGCAGATGGGTCTGGAATAGCACAATTGTAAGCCTACAACATGTATGTCAAACTCAAGGCCTGGGGGCCAAATCAAGCCCGTGAATGAATTATCTTCGTCCCGTGGGATGATATTGAATTAGTATTAGAACTGGCCCTCTGATATATTGCACACATCATGATAAGAAATTAATGCAACTAATTGTTTTACTTCCGCACCTCGGTCTCATTTACTTTCTCAATTAACTATGAAAGCAGCACTTGGTGAGGATCATAGAAGAAAACAAAAGAATCCCGAAAAATAGCAGGTGTTCACGTCTCATAGCGCGCCACAGAGTGGCGCGCTATGAGACGTGAATACCTGCTATTTTTCATTATTAAAACTTAAAACAGTTTTTAATGCAGGCAGTTTCATCTTTACAATTATCTTGCCATTAAGAGAATTTGAGGGAAATTACTTTTTTGCTGTTTGACAGGGATGCCATTGTGAACCGGTGTT
Organism: Benthosema pterotum; assembly: GCA_039105355.1. NCBI lineage: Eukaryota > Metazoa > Chordata > Actinopteri > Myctophiformes > Myctophidae > Benthosema > Benthosema pterotum. Next base: position 50,232,278 of record CM076968.1, read on the forward strand.
GAAACACAGTCTGTGTTTCAACACCGGTTCACAATGACATATCTCTGGCCCTCGACTTGTACCAATTCTTCTATTTTGGCCCACTCTGTATTTGGGTTTGACACCCCTGGCCTACACCCATTTCTCATTCCAGAGAATTGGCCAATCAGGCCAATCACGTCACAGTATACAAACATACTGTGAACTTATTACAAGCTTTTATTTTTTGCCATCAGTTGATTCAGACTGGCTTTAGCCAGGCTATTTGGCAACATATTTTTTTTCCCGCCAGTTTCTTTCTATATATATTGTGCAACACGAAACTTGCTACAGTATATAGCTGAGCTCTGTAGAACCGTTGGATGCTAAAATAATTATTTATTCAGTTGCCGCACACCTTATGCGGGCCACAGATTTCCCCATACCCCATTCTTCTTGATTTCCTGGTTTTATAGAATTGTATATTTTGTATGTCTCCATGTTTGGAGACATACAAAAGTGGCCTTGTGGTTAGAGTGTCCGCCCTGAGACTGGGAGGTCGGGGTTCGATTCCCGGCCGGGTCATACCAAAGACTCTAAAAATGGGACCCAAATGTCTCCCTGCTTGGCACTCAGCATCAAGGGTTGGATTGGGGGTAAGTCCCTGCGATGTACTAGCGTCATGTCCAGGGGGTGTACTTGTACATCAAGCTGCCTCACGCTACAGAAACAGGAGATAGGCTCCTGACCTATATGGGCCTCAATGGCTCAGCTGGGCCTCATGACATCATGGCCTGGCAAGGCTACTTACTTAGGCTACATGTTTGTGTAATACTTACCAATGTCATCCTCGTAATTTTGTCTGTTATGTTTATTTGAATCATGCCATTTGTAAATAAGTATTGTTTACAAATCTTTTTTTAATGACTTGTTGACTTGTTTTCGGCTTTTTTTTATTAATAACTTCAAGTGAAGAAAGAAGGGGAGAGCAGAGCAGCAAAAATCGTCATGAGCGGGACTCAAACACTCGACGTGCTGTCAGGCCAAAGCCTATTATGGCATGCGTCTGGACCACTAGGCAAGCACTTATGTGTTTTGTAAATTCTTCTGTATTGTTGTATGTTATATTTTTCTAACACTTGGAAGACCCAGATACAGTATTTTTGTACAAAAAATATATTTCAACCTACTACTGTGTATTACAATGACTACTGTAGTGTATACTGACATTTTTCTTACAGCACTAAGTCGAGAAATCTTTTAATTGCGTTAATTCTACCCTCTGTTAGGGGTATTTCATGACCAATAGAAATGAAAAACTAAACAATGAACCTCAATCATAAATAATAAACACTATAAAGGTGTTGTACACAGTAACACCTCTTGTATTGAAATGTACCCATTCTGCATACTGTGTCAGAATACAATTTTCCGTGATTCATCCATTCATTCATGTTTTTTTGGGGGCTATCTTCTATATAAAGAAGATGGGGGACTTATGTAGAAATTGTATCAACTGAAATGAGAGATTTGTGTCCAATGAATGAGAGACTTGCATTATCCATTATCTGGCTTAAAACCTAGAAGGGGTCAACCTGGGACTAATTGTAAAAAAATAAAAAATAAATAAATAAAATAAATAAATCAGATGATTTTGTATCTTCAATATATCCTGAATAACAGATGAGAAGTTGCCTGGATTGTCGGAGGGTATGATGTATCTTTTCTGTTCCTGTTTTGCGTCCTGTCAATGTGTGTATGTGTTGCATACAAGGCTGCTGTCTCAAGACAAATTTCAGTGCAAACTGACAATAAAGTAATGTATCATAATTATGTATGTCCACCATTGACATTCTATTTAAGGCAAATATTTTCCAAATTTCGTTGTGCTTTAAGTATCCATTGACATACCAAACTAGGGAGTTATTATAATGGTGAATCCATTCTTTGCATTGGTTTTGCACAAAATCACTCATTGGGTGAAATCTCGCCATATCAACTTGCCCTTAATGTGCTGACCTCATCACATTTGTCAACACGGCTGTGGCTATATTTAACCCATGAAAACTCCCTAGTTTGATCTGTCACTACTCACTACTTAAAGCTACTTAAAGCACAGTGAATTTAGAAATGTTTTGCCTTAAATAGAATGTCAATGGTGGAAATGCTGTAAAGGCCATTTTCAAACCTTTCCCCTCAAAACATTCCAAGCTACTTCTTATCTGTTATTCAGGATATCAAATCACATTACTGGACAATAGGTGTGTGCATGTCATGTCCATTGGACTTTGTAATCATAAATAACTCTTGCACCTTTTCAGCTTCGGCCAGTAGATGGCACTGAAATACCTCTAATCTTTATTAGTACCTTCATTCATTAATGCTACACATTTCCTCATAGTTCACCTTCAGAATGCTTTGATGCTTTGAATCTTCATATTAGTGTCCTAGTAAGCATGTGAGTATCAGAAATTAATAAACAATATACAATTGTTAGTATTTGTTGACCATATTCATACATATAAAGGCCATATAGGCTGTTTTTGTACTTTATAATAGTTCTATATTGTACTATTATGTCTTGCTGTTCTCATCTGCTGAAAACCAAAAATTGTTATGGAAGGCATACGTGACGTATGCCTTTCATAACAATTTTTGGTTTTCAGCAGATGTTCCTTTTTAACGATCACTGAGGAAGACATACACGTATGATACGTGTATGTCTTCCTCAGTGATCGTTAAAAAGGAACATGAAGAGTACATGCACCCAGTTCACCTTTTCAAAATTACAACTTTAATTGCATCAGATATCCTATAAAAGACTGGGTGAAACTATTTAGTGCAAGCTAAATCTTCCCGTCTACATTTTAAATAATTGCTAGAGTATATTGTCAAATGGCGTGTAATAAAGAGTTCATCAGTCTCTTGAACAAAACAAAGACATGAAATAGCAGTAGATATTCATTTAACAATACAATTTGTTATGAGTCTCTCCTGTAAAGTAATAAGCAATAGCAATTAGCATTCTTTTTCCAGTGTGAGAGACTGAATGAGATGGTAAAATCATTATGCTTTTATGTCAATGGATTTGACAAGGTGAGACTAAACAAAATAACTGGGTGAAATGATTTTGTAGCCTACTATATTTCTTATTTTGTCATGTCTCATCTAGTAGAAGAGTTACGATATTGAGGGGTCGGAAACCGAGCGCTCGAGCGCACTTTACGCAGCCTGAAAGAGGGACACCTGGAGTTAGAAATACATTGACTTCAACGAGCGCTGTTGGACTGGCCGTCTGGCCCCTTGAAGTGAACGGAGTTTGCGCAACTCTGTCTATAGTCTCTGCCTGGGCTATGGGACGGGACACACTGACTGAGCAACAGGTTGCTCCTTTGGCCGAGCAGCAGGGTGGCAGTGTGGGCTTTACTTTACTCCGCCCCTGTGTAAAGCTCCAGTAACCATAGCAAGACACCACACACACACTCCCTGTAAAACTACAGGACATGTGTCCATAGTTCTACCGCAGTCTACTTCCTCGGGGCTACAGGTAAACGAAATAACAGGCCTGTAATAGTTGGTGACAGCAGCGCGTAAACGGGACAGAACTCCGACTATCCACACATTATTTTATGAAAAGTAAAACTATGCCCGACATGGAAACATTGATCTTCTCGAGCGAGGCCTTTTGATACAACTTTCTACAATATTTGTGACTAGTATAGGCAGCCAGAACAAGCGAACAACATGCCGATGCCCACATCAAACGGATCCATCATGGATTTATCCGGCGGCGGCTCGGAGTTGGTGAAGATTAAAGCGCACTACTGCGGGTGAGTATATAGTGTGGTTGGTTTAAGGCTTTGGTATGTTGTTGGAAAGGAGCGTTTGTTGTTAGAGAGCGTTCCTAACGGAGCAGTGCTCATCGCGTCAGCAGGACAAACACCTGTGGAATGGAGCTGACATCATAAGGTGCGGGTGGACATTAGTTAGCATCGGTAGATCACGTTCCCCACAGTAGTAGGTTGTCTTTTTACGCATGTTCCTGTTTTGTTTGTACAGAACGATTGAAGCAAATTGTCATATAATAGAACGCAGTTGAGGGACTGTTGTAAAACTGCACGTGAACAGGTTGTTGTCTGGTGGAGTAGCCTGGTGACGTTCCAATGAGAATGAGACACATCCATTTGACCCCCCAGGGCCCACTATTCATTCAGCATTTGAGCCACGGACCACCATTTCATGACATTTTCACCCCACAGACCCCAAACTAAAGATTTGTTTCTGTCCACAATTCCAGTCAAACATACAGATCAGATTCTATAATTGTGAGGTGCTATTTGAGATGATGAACTCTTGGGAGTGTAAACATGAAACCAAATAACTCTTTTTTTTTTGTTTGTTTCATTTTCTCAACTCTTTGGGAAAATGAAACCATTCATTTTCTCAAGGAGTTACATCTGATTAACCGACTTTCCAACTTACCTGGACCCCGGACTACTGGTTGAAAACCAGTGGTTTAGGGCTTTTGATTTTACAACCCCCTGCGGCCTTTGCACTCAGACTGTTTCTGCACCTCTAGGCCTACTGGGAATCCAGTCAGGTAGACTTTTGTTTAGGAAGAAATAGTTTCATAATGCTGCTGGTGAATGCCTATACTCAGTTTACCCACACTAGCGTTTTCTAGTTTAAAGCAGCCCATTTATTCCACAAAAAGATGACCTAAACTAATCTGATGAACAACTGCTTCATAATATGCGAAGTATGCATAATACACAATTCAGATATTCCCTCCACGTACCCCTCTGTAGGCCAGTACAGAATACAGATTCCTGACCTGTAGTCCTCCACCCACCATGTTTAGGACCTCACAGAATATCACCTGTGAAGTCTTAAACATGGCTGCTGGAGGAATACATATGAGACCCATCATGAATAAGTTAAGTTATACTTTTGATTTAATCACAATTGATCACTTCCACAATTAAACACACACACACACACACACACACACACACACACACACACACACACACACACACACACACACACAGAGAGAGAGAGAGAGATGGATAGAGCATCAGACCACTTGGACCACCTGTATCAAACTGCTCAAACCACCGGAACTCTATAGTATCTCTATTCTAGGAGGAACTAGTTAGTATGCTACAGGGGGAACCTAGATAATGTTAGATTGGCTATTTTCGGAGAAGAGATTTGACGTAGAGGGATAGAAGAGCAGCAGACCCAGGTCAAGTTGACTTAGTGTAGGTTTAAGTGGTTAATGAAATTAGTGGGCTGGAATCTGACCTGTCTCAGACTCTCACTATAAGGTGTAGTGCTGTGGGCAGTATGGGCACCTCACCTGGTGTTATTATGCTTTATTAGCAGTGATAAACTTGTGAGTTTAAATGTAACAGTCTTCTTCTCATAGAGGAATTTGTTTTTAAGAGCAACATTGTTTTACTTGTCTCACTTTTGCTATCAATTCAGGTCATAATAGTTTGTGTCAGTTTTGAAAGGTATACGTGTAGGCTTATATATGAGGCCGATAGCCAAGGCCTATGGATAATTTGATATGAATGAATTACATAGTTTCAGTGATTTCAGTGTTATTATTATTGAGGCTAGAACTCTTATCTCAATAATACCCCAAATGTAAATATATCCAAAGGGGCAAGGCTAGTGTGGACCGTTGACAAGAACGCCTGTCTGTTGCTTAGTAACCTCGTATGGGCAGCCATATTGGTTCCTCCTAAAGAAATAGTTCACAGGCAGCGATCATGACACTCAAATCCATTCATCATGATGGATGTCGGCTGCTCAAAATGTCCTCTCGTCTTTGCCAACGCTACTATATTGTTTTGCGTGTAAGCAATATTGAATCATGGATGGATTTTCAGTTGACCGAAAATGTCTAGAAACGTAAGCAACATTTAGAACCGATCACTGACTGATCTTGCTTGTGTCAATTGATTCAGGTCCTAATTGTTTCCCCAGTGTTCATGAACGGTGCAGTCCCCTTGAAGTGGCGCCATGAGAGTTACTCTATGCCATTTAAATAAAGTCACTCTTGCACAAACACTTTTTGACTAATACACTTATTGAATTCAGCTCAAGTTGGTGACTTGGTGTAAACGTCTCTCTGTTTGCATCTCTGGTAGAAAAGGCCTTAACTGTATTCTAAAAGGAAAGAAAAATAATTGTGATATTGCTTTGAAGTCATGTCACCCAGGTGACTGTACAGTATTGTCCAGGGGACCAACTAAGAAGACATACTGTATTGTGAGACGTACTGCACTACAACTGCTTATTTTCCTCATAAACCCTTCAAAAAGTATTTATGTAAAGAGCTTTATGTCATCATCATTAGAATGATGAAAACCAATTTTCTTCTTTTAATTATTTGTTTGGTTCAAAACATTGTGTTTTTGTCATTATTTGACAAAAACACTTTATGTAAATCATTTTTGAAAAGTCTATGAGGAAAATGAATTTGGAAAATCTTTTCTGGAACGTCTCATTGCAGAGTCCTATAGTACAACAGTAATAAGGTCTCCTCAGATCATCATACGATGCCGACGTCGTCCACAACGGCAACAGACAGTCGATCCATGCTCAATGGATAAACCTGCATGCTGTCACTATAGTACAGCAGAACCTACACTTAACGTCTACAACACTGATGTCAAACATACGGCCCGCGGGCCGGATGCGGCCCGCGCAATGATTTAATCCGGCCCCAGGCTTGTAGAGCAAAAATGTCTGAGTCTATCAAAAAAAAAGTCTCTAGCACGTTCCTATCAAAAGTTATGGTCGTTTAAAGAAATGCTTCTGAGTTCTCTTCTCTGAGCACTAGTCCGGTAGCTTCACAGCTGAGAGTACTTAATTGATTGGAATGTTGACTCGCAGAGAGTGGAGGGGGGAGGGAAGGAGGGGGGGGGGGGTGTACTGGCGCTGCAAAGTGAGAACTATACTTCAGCAGTAACCAGACTCCGCCAGATGGGGCAGCAGAGAGAGGAGTATTCCCTCCTCCTCTCTCTGCTGCCCCATCTGGCGGAGTCAGGTTACTTCACCAGTATAAGGGTCTATAACTGAGGGATCATTCAGATCAGAGCTTGGCTATTTAAATATAAATACGGGTAATAATAATAATCCAATTTAGAGTTTAAAAAATATACTGTATTTTAGAAGCATTAGTTATTATAATTCATCATTATTTTTTAATGTTCGATGATCCATCACTTCAATAAAAAGCAGGTCTGCATAATTCCATGGGCTGTGTAGCCATTTCCAAATTTCAGCTAAGACACTATTTGAAATTTAATTTTTTGTATTTTTGAATGGTTTATTGGCACACTGTAAATAAAAATAGCATCTCCCATAGCAAATGTCTTAATCTAGGCTACAAGTATAAAACCAATAATGAAAGTCATTAATAACTATTAATAGCTACTCTTAATAATAAACTTGATTGTGTGATATACTGTAGCGGAGAAATTACGGCTGTGTACGTAAACATGCGTGTGCATGCTTGCAGTCTGTGACTGGTCTGCGACTGGCACCGCGGCGCGACTGGCACCGCGGCGTGACTGGCACCGCGGCGCGACTGGCACCGCGGTGCTCCGGCCCACATGAAGTCACATTAAGTCCAATGCGGCCCCCACCCCAAAATGAGTTTGACACCCCTGGTCTACAAGGTCTGTTTGGCCCTATTCACACTGTCACCCAAATCTTACCTGTATCAGGTCTGTGTCACTTCAAGATTGAAAATCGGTTGGTCTAAGAGGTCACATGACTCTTAAAAGGATCCCTGGCTAATAAGACAAATATGCCTTAAAACACTATACTTGCCTTCTATAACTAAAATATGCAGATAAAAACACCTTCAATACTTTATTTCTTTCATAAATAGAGAATCTTTCACTCAATAGGTCGCAGGATGATGATGTCACAGAGCATGTTCATCCATGTATTCCATAGAGCTAGATCACACGTGACATCATCATCCTGCACCAGGAGCAGTTCCTGTTGATTGAAATATTCTCCATTTAGATGCCAATGGTGTTTTTATTTGTTTATTTTAGTGATATAGGGAAAGTATAATGTTTTAAGCAATGTTTATCTTATTAGACAGGGATCCTTTTAAACAAATCAGACTCCATTCTGCATGTGGCTCAGATTTGATTCAGGCTGAATTTGGCTGCCAGTGTAAACCAGGCCTTTGACACATGCTGCATCACGATAGCAACCCGTACAGTAGCTGTTGCGGATGGCTGTTTGTTACTTAACGATTTTGACAGCTACAGCGATTGCATCATAGCCCCGTTACTTCCACCAAGGGAGTCGTTGTGAAAAGAGTCAATGCTTAAACTGCCTATTAACGTTGTTCAAAGGTGATGCATGTAGTGTACATCCACTCTGGCCCTGTACAAACGACAGTACAGGGGACAGAAATAGTCCGTAACTGTCAATGGAAAACTCGTCTCCACTGGTTTATTAAAGGGGGATTCCACCCATTTTCAACATTTTTTCTGAGAGTGTACAAATGCAACCAAATGAACCCTAACGGGTTCATTTGGTTCCATTTGTACACTCTCAGTAAAAAGGAGGGTCTAAAGAAATCCATTAACATGGTGAAAATACATCTTGATGATGTCATCAAGATGTTTCACCATGTTAGTGGTTTTCTTCAGACCCTCCTTTTTTACTGAGAGTGTACATTTCTTGGGAGCACAGAATGGAGGATTTTTTTTATCATGTCCACTCAGCACCTCTAGTCTAGGGTATACTAATGACATATTAGAATGTTGAAAATGGGTGGAATTCCCCTTTAACTCAACGATTTGTTCACTGGGATCTTCTTCAGGAATGTGAAGAACATCAGTGTTGCAGACCTTAACTCTTTCTCCAGCGTTAGCATGTCTCCCCTCACAGATCAATAGGTTAATGGGATAAATATGGATAAATATCATGACAACCGACCACAGAGGCATCCATCAGAATACTCTGCAAGACCCCCACTAGTATCCATTAGCTACTTTAATAGGGCAGTTTATTGTCAGATCCTATCATCCTGTGACAAATTACACTGTTTATGTCATGCAGATTATTTTCAGGCTTTATCAAATGATCTGGTTATTACCTGGTTAGATGACTTAATTTGTTCTGTTAAGGTTAATGGGGGAAATGGGGAATACCAATATGTTGGTCAATATATTCTGCAGCCAAGAATTCAGATCATTTAATTTTCATTTAATATTATTTTATTTTATTTTATTTCTACTGGGCGGCAGTGGCTCAGGGGTAGAGTCACTGGATGGTATCCGCAAGGTTTCCGGTTCGATCCCGGGCTCCCACAGAGTTAGTGTCGAAGTGTCCTTGAGCAAGACACTGAACCCTGAATTGCTCCTGATGTGCAGTAGGTACCTTGCATGGTTTCCACTGAATGTGATGCACAAGCTATGTAAAGCATCTTGGATAAAGGTGCTATATAAATGCACCATTTACCATTTACTGACTAGGAACTAGGAACAGTTGCTTGGACCATGCTTGGTTAGTAAAATCGTAATCATAGTTATGAATTTGTATGGTTGGATGTTGTTCTTGTAAAAGGCCAATCCCTGTGCCAAACGTCCTCAAGTAGGCTACAGTATGTACATTACACTCAGTACATTGTGGGCAAGGTTCACCTATTGTATGGAACACACTGTAGTGGAGATCTTTGTTTCTTTGTGTGTGTGTGTGTGTGTGTGTGTGTGTGTGTGTGTGTGTGTGTGTGTGTGTGTGTGTGTGTGTGTGTGTGTGTGTGTGTGTGTGTGTGTGTGTGTGTGTGTGTGTGTGTGTGTGTGTGTGTGTGTGTGTGTGTGTGTGTGTGTGTGTGTGCGCGCGCGCGCGTGCGTGTGCGCGCGCGTGTGCGTGCGTGTGTGTGCACCAAAATAGTACAGCTAAATATAGTTAAATGGATGGAAAATATACTGTATGTACTTGACTCGATTAGCTTTGATTTATGAGCACCAGTAGGGCACTAGGGCTGCTAAGTTATTATTCAAGTCCTACTATATTGGCTAATTGAGCTATTTTCTACTGAAAATGGTATGGGGGCGGCTTCATCGTCACGGGCCATGAAGCTGCCCCCTTACCAATTTCTTCTGCCCCCCCAATTGGGAAATGTTACATGCGCCCCTGGCCAATAGGGTAATATTAATGTTACCATAAAATTATGGACTAATATTAATTTATTATTAAGTTCTGAGGAATGCCTTATATATTATAAAGGCAAATCTTGTAAAAGGCTCATTACCCCTCGGCCCATTTACCAAAAGCGACAAGTTCTGTTGTGTATTATTAGTTCTGTTCTCATGATGCAGTACTTTAAGTCAAAATGTGCTGTTAGCTAGAACCTTAAAGAGACAACATTGTATATACTGTACCAGGGGTGGGGAATTATTTCAGGGCTTGACACTTGCCCGCTTGCCCGGGGCAAGTAGAAAAAATGGTGGGGCAAGTGAAGACCGCTACCTGGTTGCCCGAGCGGGCAAGTGTGCAACTTAGTGCGCAATAACACAACACAAGATAAATTTGTCTTGAAGGTGGTCATTGCGACCTGGGCTAATTAAGATGATGGGCAAGTAGAACCTGACTTGCACTTGCCCGATGGGCAAGTGCCTCGGAGACCTTAGTGTCAACCCCTGAATTATTTTCCCCCAGGGGCCAAATGAGATACATAAAATATTGTGGAGGGCCAAGAAAGAGGCTGAACTAAAGTCTGCATAATATTAATTTAATTTCAAGGTAAAAGTAAGATTAAGACCAACCATTTTGACACCAGGGCCCTCAATTTATTCAGTATTTGAGCCATGGACCACCATTCGATGACATTTTAGCCCCACAGACCCAAAACTAAAGATTTCTTTTGCTTTTGTCCACAATTCCAGGCTGGATTTCACAAACAAAACAGGCAAACATAGATAAAAAATGACCATTCGTTTACATTCTCTGGCTAATTCAGATGAATATTTTAACTCTTGAGAGTGTAACATGATGTTAACATGATGTTGTCATGTTTACGCTATCCAAGAGTTACATACTCTATGGTTAACCAACTGTTACAGCGTTATGTTAGATCGATGTGATAGGCCATCGACTACTAGTCCTTTCTACCATACCGGTATATACCCGGCAGTATCCTGTATTCATTCATTCATACTGTTTGGCACAGACTACAATACATGCTGAACAACAGTACAGTTTCTGTCGTTATTTTAGTAGAGTGTTGCCTACTGAACACCAACTTTCCATACTGGCACTCTCTCAAGAACGACTAGTGGTCCCCGGACCACTAGTTGAAAACCACGGTACCCTTTCACAGAGTCAGCCAAAGGGCCACATTTGGCCCCTGGGCCGCATAATGCCCAGGTATGGTATATACAGTATGTTGACACTTGACAGGTATTTGAAGGAAGAAAGAAAAAGAAGTGCTGTTTGGACAAGGCCAGACGCAGCACACTGGCCAGATTATGCATGTGCGTGCATTCCAGAGCACATACAGTACATGCGTGCATGTGTGTGTGTGTGTGTGTGTGTGCGTGTGAATTCATCCAGTGTCAGGCCCGTGTGGGCCGGTGTGTGGACTGGAGGGAGTGGCAGTGGGCTGACTGACTGTGTGCCATTTTGGCAGAGGATGTGCCCCGGTGAGGGGGAGTGGATGCCTGCCTGCTGGGAGGCAAGCTGTCCCTGATCCTCTTCTTCCAGAAGCAACAGCCCAACAAACACCCAGGGCCTGTCAAAACACCAGCAACAACACGGCCCGTTTAGGTTCTCCACTCTTAGACCAAGTTCAGACATTTTGGGCCAGGTTAAAACATATAGCTACAGTATACCGGTGTTGCAAAGTTGGCGCATTTGCCGCTCTATTTTTCCAGACCCCCCCTATAGTGCCAAATATTATTGAAAAACTCCTGGTGGAAAAAATTGCATTTTTTGCTGTTGAGTTGGCGAAATTGGTTGACAGGTGCCAGAGATAAAACCCACGTTTTTCACCATTTTTCAAGTTTCAAGTTTCAAGTTTCTTTATTTGTCACTCCAGTGTATGTCAAGACATAAACAGGGATGAAATAACGTTTCCAATTGTTCCTCAGTGCAATAAGACAAAAGACAATAGACAGTGCAATAAGAAAAATGACGACTACAAACAAAACAAGAACAGTAAGCGACGTAGTGCAACAGACTAGAGTATTAAGGTGCAACTGTAGCAGTATAAAGTGGGGTGAAGGTGCTAAGCTACGACCAGGTATAAATATAATAATAAAGTGGCAAGTAGTGAGAGTTGAAAACTAAGACTAAAAACTATACATCTAACATACTAAAACATACTAAGACAAACTAAAAATACTAAAACATACTAAGACGTACTACTAAAACTAAGCATATTACAACTAGGCACTACTATACTAACGGCTAAGTTAAGACAACTATGACAGTAGGGGTATTACTGTAGGGGTATTGCTGTACATGTGCAGGGGGGATAGCAGCAGATTCGGTACAGTCCTTCTGGTTGTGAGTGAGTTGTGCGTATGAGTGTATGTGTGTGTGTGTGTGGGGTAGTTAAGTCCAGCGTGTGTGTACGAAGTGGGCGTACAAGTCCAGCGTGTGCGTACAAGTGTTCTTGTTCTGGCTTTCAGCGTGTGCGTGCCTGTGCATGTGCCGTGGGAGGGGGTAGCGGCAGGTGCACAGCAGCTTGCTCAGTGCGAGATAGCAGCGGCAGGGAATTCAGCATCCTGACGGCTTGGTGAACGAAACTGTCGTTCAGTCTACAAGTCCTTTCCTCCCATGATAGAGTCCTCCTTCCTTCCTAGAAAGGACCATTGGTAACCAAATGGACCCTTATAGATCTGTAACTCTTGAGATTGTACAATGAAACCAAATGGACCCTTGTGGGTCCATTTGGTTTCATCGTTGAAAAACACTACTCTAGCGCATTCTAGTGCATTTTGGAAGTGCCACTAGTGCATTTCGGATTTTTGCAGTTGACAACACTGCACCCTTTTTACCAGGGTCGGACTGGTCCTACGGGTGTACCGGGAGCATTCCCGATGGGCCGTGACCACTAGGGGGCGCTAGATCAGTGGCATATTAGTCAGTGACAAATAAACGCTCTTCTACAGTATCTTGAATCCCTTTGTGAGAGCAACAAAGGCTTGAGCACTGTGCACTGTGCAGGTGTCTGTTAGTTTCGTTTATGTTGTTTATGTTGTTGTTATGTTGTTACTGTATGTTTGCACGAAAATGGGCCGCTCTCTGCAAAATTCACCTCTGAAAGTAAGGCCCTGCTTTGTTAAAAAAAAAGCATAAACAATGAAATAAGCAATGAAACAACTGTTTTGAGGTAGTCTATGTAAATAATGAAACATTTGAGTCCCCCTGTCTTTCTTTTCCAAAATGTTAATTTGTGCATGTGTTCATGCATACAGTGAGTGTAGATTGGAGTCCATGAGATGAAAAATCATATCATGGTCTGGGTCATCATTCGAAAAAAAAAAAAAAAAGGGGATGCTTAATACTTAAAAAACTATGAGAATCAACCATTTAAAATGTACTGTAACTGTGTGCACTGGACTGTGATTGAGATCTGATAGATAGTGTGTAAATAATGATTCATACTCAAGTCAAATCACATGTATTGTTTGCTTATACAGTGATAACAGTATATGTTTTCCTCTCGCCCTGCCGCCATCTTACACCAACAATGAGCCCTGCACACACTGAGAGGCCAGTTGGCTGCTGTACCAGTCAAAGGGCTGAGACTTGGCATTGCTCACAAACCCACAAACAACGAACAATCCTGTCTGTCTGTCTGGTGCAGCCATAGCACAGCAACTCAGAAAGCCAAGTGAGGCTCTGCATGACAATTAATGGTCTGGTCGCAGATGCCCAGCGAGTCATAAACTGGTCCAGTAATCAATTTGTAATTAACTACGCTGTCCGTCCGGCCGACCCCTTATTAATGCTTTCATTCTGTGAGGTAAATCCGATTCTAGCTCCGATCTTATAGCATCTTGAGTGGGCCTTTTTCAGTCCTCGGCTTCCACATAATATTATATACACTCAGACTGAGAACATTGGTAAGCTGCTTGGCTTGAACGGGGATTAAAATTAGGAATGAACTCTTGTTATGTGCCCCTGTTTGTTCCTTCATCTGAAAGCTGCAAGAATTACAGCGCACACTAGCTCTGGTCCAGAGCTCCACTGCTTCTGAGTCTGACTTGCATTGGAGCTCTGCTCGTCTCCGTGCATTCGGCCATGATCCACCCGACCAGCCTCTCTTCTCTAGTGGATATATCAAGAACATTTTACCTACTCACCAAAATAAACACGTTTTGTGTCATTAGAAAGCCTACTTACCTTAGTGGAAACACTCTGAGCCCCCCACTACACAGACTTTTTGGCCGGAATGCGATTGTTTTTCACTGAAGCAGAAATATTTCCTATGGAACTTTTCTAATGGCAATATCGGTAGAGGGCACAAATCCTGGTTGTTTTTCCGGTGAAAAACGACCGCGCTCTGGCCAAAAAGTCCATTTTATCCGTTTGGTGGGGGGCTCAGAGTGCTACCACTAAGGTAGCACACACTATTCACTATGTAGGAACTATAATGGTACAGTGCATATATCTGCATCAAAATTACTTTATCTGTTAGTTGTCAGACATGACATGTCTATACAAAATTGGCCTCTACAGCAGGGGTTTTCAACCTTTTTGACTCCAGGGACCACCATTTATTCAGCATTTGAGCCACAGACCACCATTTGATTACATTTTCACCCCAAAGACCTAAAACTAAAGAATTATTTTGGTTTTGTCCACAATTCCTGGCTTGATTTTGCAAACAAAACAGTGTAGACTTCTTAATTAAGTGTGCTAATTCAGATGATGAATATTTTAACTCTTGAGGGTGTAAAAATGAAACCAAATGGACCCGCAAGGGAGATAACCTTTATTGAGAGATGGATAGCCCTGTTGAGATGTACCATCTCGTTTTCGAGGGGGTCCAGCAAACATACAACAAGTACAGAACAAAACCACATGTACAATCATACCACAAACAAACAAAACAAGAACAAAACAAACAAAAGCTCTCAGTATAGCTGCTCCCTCCCCACCCATTACCCGACACAATAATAGGCCTAGGCTTCAGGCATCAATGTAGTCATGCAAAAAAAAAAAAAAAAAAAAAAACGTTTTTAAGAAGGACAAATCCCAGAGGCAGGTCTAACAACCAAGTAGTAATAATATAACCAGCAAGCGTGAGCCAGAGAGCATGAATTTAATTAAAAGTCAGATCTGAGGATTGAGGAATTCAAAAACGGTCCATTTGGTTTCATTTTTACATTCTCAAGAGTTACATCTGGTACATAACCTTTCCATCATTTAGCCTGGGGACCACCTGGAACCTTCTCAAGGACCACTGATGGTCCCCGGACCACCTGTTGAAAACCCCTGCTCTACAGCAACTAACAGTAACTAACAAGTTACCGTGGTTACGCTGTGACACTTTCTATCAGACAGAGTGCAGAGTAATGTTTTTGCATTGTTGACCTTGCTAAAGTGCTCTCCCTCCAGGGCAATAGATTGTGTCATTGATTGAGTGTTTTCTCTGCATGGTCCTTATAAATCCGCTAGAAAGTTCACCAAGAAGAGAGCTAAGAAAAAAATGAGTCTCTTTTATGTTGATTATGGACTTAATTTAGAAAGAGAGCTTTGTGTTTTGTTTTTTTGTTTTTTTATTTCCTCCCTCAGTTCACCTCAACTCAGTGTGTAAACAGATGTCAGCGGATCACTGAATTCAATCGAATGCAGCCTAGATTAAATTCAGAACACTCTGGCTGCAAGGAGCGCATGGTTGTCTAATCATGGATTGTTTCCAACCCTAACCTTTCAAATAATTTGACAAAACTTTGCGCCAGCATATCCATTTGTTTACAGCACTGGGGAATTCATGCCGGAGGACAATGGAACACAATATTTATACCCTTATTTATCAGCAAACCTTTGGTCTGCTTCATTAATTACATTATTAAAATGTAATTACAAACCACACAGACACTACACAAAGCATAGCATTACAACACACCAATGCAGAGAGAGGGGAAAACAATTATTCTTCCAAACAACTAATACATTAATACTAATACTAATAATATACGGTACATTTAATTATATAGAAGAGCGATATTTGCTGACCATGTGTAATTTAACCCTCAACTGCCCCCATTTCGTCTTCCTTTTGTTACAATATAATCCCAGGGGGGTAGTTGTTGAAAATATAACAAAGACAAGAGAAGAACCAGGATTTTATTGATTATCTGTAATGACATAGATAATGAAATCAATAGATGCAGCAGATATCATATTTGATATGGTATTGTGTTTTTGTTTATGTACAAAAATAACGTTACCTGGACGTTAAAATGCAAGGTACGTAATGTACAGTAGCCTACGTAAGAGCAAAAACTCTTTTGAGATGAACCGCCATGTACTAAGAAAACTTGAAGCAGTGTTGTTCGTCAGCTCTGTTTTTTGACCCCGAAGATAAATTATCATTTGTGGTCTGGGGAAGTGTACATGAACCCAGGCCCGGATGTAACATTTCCCAATTGGGGGGGCAGGCGAAAATGATATGGGGGCGGCTTCATGAAGCCGCACCCATACCATTTTCGGTTACAGGACTTTCATTAGGCAAGTAAAGCATCAATAATAACATCAGTTGTTGTTGAAGTTGCAACAGACACGCAGCATGCATAAAGCTAAAGGTCTGACTCAGAGAGTTTTCTGTTTTCAATGATGAAATGCTGTTGGTTTAATGGTGACACAACTGTAGTCAGTTAGTAGCAGCTGTAGTAGTGTTTCAAATCATTTTACATATAAGAACATAATCTGAAATATTTTTGAAATGTGGGTTGTTTTGCAAGCCATCATGTTTGGTGGGGCAGTCAGGGCATGTAGGGGGGCATTGCCCCCCCATGCCTATGCCTAGATCCGGCCCTGCATGAAACAATAATAAATTCAAGCTCTCTCTCTGCTGTCTCCTCCGTTATCATTGGCCATGATTTGTCTGAAAGCAGTGTTATGACTGGCGTCCTTCTTGTTGTGTTGTGTCTTCAGGGACATGTTGATCACAGACCTGGCTGCTACGGTAACCTTCATGGCTCTGTGTGAGGAGGTGAGGGAGATGTGCAGCGTTGCTCGGCAGCAGCCAATCACACTCAAGTGGATCGATGATGAAGGTGGGTGTGGCCAGATCACCGGCTTCCATACACTGGGTTGGGGACCCATCTGTGGGTTGTGGACATATTTTTTTATGTTTTGGGTTCTTACATTTTGGTTTAAATTATTGTTTCAAAACACACGCGTCACGCATGTGCGTCACGCACACACACCATTTGATTACATTTTAGCCCCCAGAACTAAAGATTTCAGAGAAAACAAAACATTCAAACATAGAGATCAAAATAACCATTAATCTTCTACATTCTCTAGTTGTGTAGACTTGGGCTAAATCAGATGAATAAATGAATATTTTAACTCTTGAGAGTGTAAACATTTTCACCCTCTCAAAGAGTTACATCTGGTTAACATCATTTAGCCCGTGGACCACCTGGAATCCTCTCAGGGACCACTGGTGTTCCCCGAACCACCTGTTGAAAACCCCTGACTTAATGAACCAACAGCATTCAGAATGTTTTCCTGCAGTAATTTCATGCGTCAAGAAATTCCATTAATTAGAAAACAAATGTTTAACAGTAACATTGAGTGTAAATAGAGAACTTACAAGCTCACAGTGTGTTGTGAAGTGACACTTTCTGAGCTTGTAGATTGTGTATTTTCACTAGTTTGGGTAGGGGCAAAATGTAATCTCTCCTTTGGGCCACAGGCTAAAAAGTTTAGGAATCACTAGGCTGGATAAAGTTATATTTCCATGTGGTTTTAGCTCTCTTGGCAGGTTGACTGTGTGACTTCATTGGATTTTCAAAGAAGCATTAGAGAACAAAATACAGGAGCAAGATGTCAACAATAACTTCTCTTCATAAACCCATGAAGCATAAACAAACCACAGAGTAAAACAAAAACTAAAACCTTGGTGTACCTAAGCAACAGAATCTGACAAATGAGAAGGTAAAAAAAAAGGAAAAAACAAAACAAAAAACAAGACACGTCATTCGACAGGTGACCAATTACATGTGCAGGAAACAGTACATCCATAATCCGCAGAACACTACAGACTACAGCACTAAGTCCGACAGACAGGGGCGGATGCCTCCCTATATACCCAGTCTGCCCCCACAAACACGATTCCATGCAACACAACCCAAGATATTTCAAATTAAAGTGCTTATATTTAAAATGATTTGAAACACTACTACTGCTACTAACTAACTACAGCTGTGTCACCACTAAACCAACAGCATTTCATCATTGAAAACAGAAAACTCTCTGAGTCAGACCTTTAGCTTTATGCATTCTGCATATTGCAACTTCAACAACAACTGATGTTATTATTGATGCTTAGTTGCGTAATAAAAGTCCTGTAACTGCGAAGCGACACGGGCGATGAAGCCGCACCCATACCATGTTCTCTTGCCCCCCAAAATGGGACATTTTACATCCGCCCCTGCCAACAGACCTCACCAATCTTCAAGAAAAGGCTCTCACTCGGCTTTCACTCCTTGGATTTATCTCCAAATGTTAGATTTACAAATGGATTTGTGGGGCTTTTCTTTGCATTCTAATGAGGAACACAGGCCTAAGGCTGTATTTGCATTAAGCTATGGTTTTGAAAGGAAGGGAAAATCAGATGTTTCTGAACACAAGAGAATGCTGAGTGAATCTTGTTCATCTACTCTGGAGAGGACATTTTTGTCAGGAGAGTTTTAGGATCCCCTTTAGATTAAAGTCAGCTAGTAGTGGTTAAAACCAGACTCATAATGAGTTAATGTTTAATGTTTGGGGTTAAAGAAATATTCCTAGGAAGTACAGTAAGACAGTGACTGGGTTTACATGGCCAGACCAGAACTGTTTACATCAGGGGTTTTCAACCTTTTTCATACCAGGGCCCACCATTTATTCAGCATTTGAGCCACGGACCACCATTTGATGACATTTTAGCCCCACAGACCCCAAAACTAAAGAATTATTTTGCTGTTGTCCACAATTCCAGGCTGGATTTGGGAAACCAAACAAAATGACCATTAATCTTCTTATGGGCTAATTAGGATGATTCATATTTTAACTCTTGAGAGTGTACAAATGAAACCAAATGGACCCGCAAGGTTCCATTTGGTTTCATTTTTACATTCTCAAGAGTTACATCTGTTTAACCGACTTAGCTGGGGACCACCTGGAACCCTCTCAAGGACCACTGGTGGTCCCCGGACCACCTGTTGAAAACCCCTGGTTTACATGGATGCTATAATAAAAGTCATCCTGCTTTTACCTGCCCCAAAAGTTAGCTCTGGTCCATAGCTCTAATGCTTTTGCAGTTATGGAACTGTTATGTTAATGTTATAATAATATGTTTTAATACTTACTAATACAAAGGTGGCTTGTGTGATTAGAAAGCCTACTTTTGTTCCAGCACTATTTGGCCAGAAAGCGTTTGTATTTCCACTGGAAAAACAACACTTTTAGTTACTCAACTGCACCCTTCACAGAGAAGAAAAAACAACCACTTTCTGGCCAAAAAGTGCAGTGTATTTGTGTGGGGCTCAGAGTGTGTAGGCTTTCTAATCACACAAGGCACCTTTTTGTATTGATGAATAGGTAAACACTATTTTTATTGAGACCATAGACTAGGCTTTTATAGAGTTGAGGCTTTTAGATTTTCTTAGATAGCTCTAATAATGAAAACATTGGAGCTATGGACCAGACCTACCCCAAAGAGTAGGTTCCACCTACTGTATTTATGGTCTATATTTATCATCATCATGGCCTTGGGCCCTCTTCTGCTTTTTCCTATCTAATTAATTCTGAACGCCACACACACAAAGCTAATTCACAAAATGTTAATGGAGAGGCACTCCCAGGGGTCGCTGTGCACTGTGGCCTCAAACTCTATTTGGGATCCACAAATGTTGCTTCACAACATACTGTAAGTAGACAATGAATGTAGGAGGGGTGAAATTATCACCGCTCTGCCAACAGTTGCAACCATTGGAACAGCATTTGGGGGTTAAGGTTAGGTTTAGGCATAGGTTTTACTGTGGTTACGTTTAGGTTTGTAGTATAGGACTTCAGTGTACTGTACTCAGTGTACTGAGTACAGTACAGAGAATGTTTGCATTCGCCATCTTTGTTGAAGAAGAGTCCCCTACAGAAGAGTCCCCCTCAAGTGCCCCCACCTATTAGGTACTATAGAATCTCAAACACAAAGAAACATTCTGAGTCAAAACAAGCTAATGACCCAAAAGTCTACAGTAAAAAGTCTACAGTATGTCTGAGATAACTGATCTTATTTATCTTTCATACTGGTGTAAACCCTGTGGAAATGTTGTATTAAGTCTTGGAATCCATTGTTTTTCTGCAAACTTCCTCTCCCCCTCCGTCCACGTTTGGTTGGATTCTAGTCCACACACTTCCATGGCACTAATTCCATGTCCCATAACATGCTGTACTATTCGCAACATTTCCTTTGTATTATTGATGTTATATTATACCAATGCTGGTTCAGTCTGTCTGCTATTAGTAGTAATTCATAATTATTATAATTAGGTTTAGGAGCAACCGGTGAAGAACAGTTGTTGTTTCCAACCGGTATGAAACGGTTGACGGTTTTCACCGGATGCAGCTAATTTGTAACGGTTGCAATTGATTATCTTGCTGTCTCCAATTGTATGTTGTTATGTATGGCCATGGTGTGCCATCCAATTTAAGTAAAAAACTGATTATATGTACTAGAGGTGTTGAAGATCAGCAGAAGGTTTATAGATTCACTGACAGACAGGTTGCATATTCCCCTCTCTGATCATAGGCTAGACTAAGTGCATGAATCTGTGTGTATGTCTGTATTGTAGTGCGTGTGAAATACACATCTGGAAAGCTATGCTGTTAACATAGGAGCGGAATCTATTTTTGTATTTATGTGAAAGAGTTTGGCTGGCATATCCACTCATTTTCTTTTCATTTTTTAATTGTTTATTTTCTGGAAACATCTAGATCCAATATAGACCACATTTCATTCAATTTCATTGAAGTGAACTGTCACACAGACAGTTCAGTTCAATGTCTTCACCCCCGTTGTCAAGCTTTTCCTCAGAAACAGTACTTCAAAGAAGAGAGAAAGGGGAGAAACAGAGACGAAAAAGAAACACAAACACAAAACTAAGTGAAAGTACCTTATTTACCATGTTGCTCAGGGGAACAAATACAAGACAGATTAGGACTGTGTCCAACGGAGGAGGAAATGTGCTTTAAATCATTTTTACAGTGAACATAATGCTGGCATTGAGACCAGTGAGATCACACAGTCAGCTCTCTGTGGGGTAATATACTATGTATTATGCACTTGTTCCAAATTTGGTAGAATGTGTCTTCTCTAGTTCTTAGGGGGGTATGTTCTTCCAGTTTGGGAGGGATTAGGTTCAGCCATCTCCTACTTAACTGATTTATATTCACTTATTTTCATTGTACATTATTGATGGTAACAAATAGCTTACAATAAAGATGGCCTGGACATCTGTATGTGCTGCTCGCTGAAGTGAACAAATCCTTGTAGAAAGGGTGTTTCCTCTTCTGATAGCTTACTGCCCATTATACTGTATTTATAATGATCTTAACGGACACAGTTTAACCCTTTTGTGTACTGAACACATTTTGGTGTTCCAACGCATTATGTTAAACTGAAAAAAAATTATTTTTTTGAAAAATTGTGAAAATGATGTGCAAATCCAAGAATATATTCCAGACCAGACCAGTGGCCTTGTGGTTAGAGTGTCCGCCCTGGAACTGGGAGGCTGGGGTTCGATTCCCGGTCGGGTCATACCAAAGACTGTAAAATGGGACCCAATGCCTCCCTGCATGGCACTCAGCATCAAAGGGATGGATTGGGGGTCAAAATCAGCTAATGATTCCCGAGCGCGGCGCACGCTGCAGCTCACCGCTCCAAGAGATGGGTCAAAAGCGGAGAACTAATTTCACTGCGGTAACGTGAGTGACTAATCTGACGACGTTGACTTTGACTTCTATTTGACACCTGATTGTAGTGTCTGCCTCTAGATTCTAGTTTTTGACTAGTTTCTAGTTTCTGATGCTAGATTCTGACAGATTCTAGTTCCTGACCAGTTTCTAGTTTCTGATGCTAGATTCTGACAGATTCTAGTTTCTGACTAGTTTCTAGTTTCTGATGCTAGATTCTGACAGATTCTAGTTTCTGACTAGTTTCTAGTTTCTGATGCTAGATTCTGACAGATTCTAGTTCCTGACTAGTTTCTAGTTTCTGATGCTAGATTCTGACAGATTCTAGTTTCTGACTAGTTTCTAGTTTCTGATGCTAGATTCTGACAGATTCTAGTTTCTGACTAGTTTCTAGTTTCTGATGCTAGATTCTGACAGATTCTACTTTCTCTGGAAAAATCTATGTTCCTGTGTCAGTGATGCTTAACATATTTCATGCCAAGGACCACCAGAATTATCTATATTTGGCTGCGGACCCCCATCTGAAAACATGTTGTTGTAGGGATCCCCCAGAAGCAACGATTTTAGTTCAAAATATTTGCTTCCAAAAGAATATATATTCAAAGATTTGCATCACGTTTTCACAATTTTCATAAAAATATCAGAGCTACAAGCTGACAGCGCGCCACTCGGTGGCGTCAGTGTCAGTGTTTACATTATTGATCTGACTAAAACCACCTCTGAAAATAACCAGCTAGGGTTGTGGATTGCTGCGTGATAGTAAATGGAATATTGCATGTGTGTGTGTGTTTGCTTGTGCTTGTGCATGTGTGTGTGTGTGTGTGTGCGTGTGCGTGTGTGCGTGCGTGTCCAGGGGACCCCTGCACCATCTCCTCTCAGATGGAGCTAGAGGAGGCTTTCCGCATCTACAGTCGCACCAGGAGGACAGGCCTGCAGCTGCATGGTGAGTACCAATGTCACTCAGCTCCACTCCTCTTCACACAGAGTCTAGGCCCTGATACACCTAGCAATGTTTGGATCAATTTCAACAAGCAACATCAATGATCAACATTGACCTTTCACTTTTCTATAGAAAAATGATCAACTCCTGGTTGTTAAGAAAAGTCGGATCATTGGCACCCTCTACTGGTCAACATTTCTGAATCCTCCAATCATAGCCCTCCTTAGCGTCACCTGATCCTTTCTCCTTTCTGAGTACTAGGAGAGTAGTGATGCACTTTGATATTGCGTCTCTCAGCTGGTCAGATAAATCTAAAGTGGATTTTGTCGTCCATATTGTGTTTTGAAGAATCGTTAGATGCAGTCCTAGTCTGAACAATACTAACCTTACTTCAGAAACCCTAAACATAACCGTGAGCACAGGAGCAGTGCATGTTCGCTAACCTTAATGCGTTCAGAGTAACAAGACTTCGGATCTATGGCCGGTGTCCAGTGACGAACAATATTCATCCTACTGTAGTTTTTCGTGGACAAAATGCCTCATACTGCCCATGTTCTTCACTTTCTGTCTCCACAGTGTTCCCCGGCATCCCAGAGAAGCCTGGCATGCCTTGCCCAGGAGAAGACAGTGAGTACCCCTGCTTTTTTATAGTGTTTTTCCTGGCTGAAGGTGTGACCGCTCTGTTTAGATACAGTAGACAGTGCACGTGTGTGCGCTGTGCATTTACACATGCTCTTTTGCTGCATCAGGCCCAGATTCTTCCAATTAGGGAGGGACCGTTGAAAATGGTATGGGCGCGCCCCCCATGCCATTTTCGTTTAAATTCACCCTACCCCCCCCCCCCCCCCTATTTAATATTTTTTCTTTAGTTCTCTGAACATATCTTGTACAGGACTTACAGTATATTAGGCAAGTAAGCATCAATAATAACATCAGCTGTTATTACAGGCAGACATGCATAAAGTGGTCTGACTCAGAGTTTTCTTTTCTGAATGAAAAGGTATTGGTTTAGTGGTGCGGCAATTGTAATTAGTTAGTAGCATATTTATGTAAATCATTTTAAATACACTGTAAGCACTATAATTTGAAGTATCATTGAAATTTGTGTTGTTTGCATGCCGTCAGGGCAATTGGCGGGGGCATTGCACCCCATGCCCATGCCTAGATCAGACCCTGGGCTGCACACTCTTCAAATACTTTGCACGACCTATACATGTGAGCTTGTGCGACATCATTGTTGTTATAAAAAGACATTTGGGCTTGTATGAATATACTCAGAATGGGGTGGAACACCGTGTGTGCCGATCAGATTCCCTCTGCCACCCCTCAGAGGGGGTATCACTGAGGATTCGCTCTGCCATGCACCCCCTCAGATACCTCAGGGGGTATCACTGAGGCTCGGTGGGGAAAAGCTATTAGAAGGCGAGAGGGTAAACAAGACAACGCTGCAGCCACTTGTGTCTGTCGATGGTGTAATTGAACATTATTGACATGGCAGCCATGTTGCGGTTATGTCAGGGGAACACGTACCTTGCCTTGTTTCAACTAACTTGTGCTGTGGGTTAAAACTATCCTGAGACTTCCTATGAGGTTAGTTTTATGGATTGGGTTTAGGGTATACCTGTATATCACAATCTAAAGCATCTAGGATATAAGGCACTTTACATACATAGATTGTGGCAAACACATACACCCACATGAATCAGCGGGAACCATGTACCCCACGGGATTCTTTATTCATTTTTATTTAGAGGATTTATTTTTATTCTAGAGGATGCTCCCTTGAGTTGCAGCAACTTGTTTTAGAGGGGGTCCTCAACAAACAACATAAGATACACCACCATAACCATAAAGCAGCACAGTAAGATATACAAGAGGACAAATAGGGACATAAACAATACAAACATACACAAAAGCTCAACCCATCACGAACCCAACATCCCCCCACTCCATACATAGTTTTATAATCTCAAATATTAAATGAAACAAATAAAATAAAAACATATACAAGAAACAAGACATCCAATGCAATGATAAGCAAGCAAGAACAGCTTGATTTAATTCTTGTCCTTCTGAGAGAATGACGGCAAAATGTCCACTGATTGAAAATGGTCCATGGTTAAACGGTAGACCACTTTTTTAGGTTTGGTTTGTGTAGTCATGTGGACCACGTTTTTATAATACTTTTTGGTGAATATTTAAGAAATAAACAGGTCGTTTTTCTCCCCAGATTCTTTTTCTTTTTAATGTTCAAATCCTGTAAAGGAAAGCAGGCATATTTTGGACATAGTTTGAATGGTGATTAATCATGAATAAATGATTTGAAGCTGTGACTAATTTGATTAGTAAGTATATGTTTGGCTTGTGGGTGCATGCAACTAAAAAGACGATTTCTTTCAAGGTTTGCGCTCGGGGGATTTTATTTGCATGTGATGATGGAGAACATCAATCATTTGCCATAGATTTTTCTTCTCTGTGACCATCGATGGTTGAGGGACATGTAGCCATTGACTAGATCATTTAATTTCCCCTGGGAATTTTGTTCTCCTTTTGAAATGTTGTTCAGTAATGATGCAAACTAAGTGCTCAGTTGCATTTACAAACCTCCAGGAACAGTAAGACGCATTGACCAATCTATCCTCATTCTACCAAACGTCCCCAGAAATAATCCCCCCAGAAAAACCCATTGGACACGACACACACACACACACACACACACACACACACACACACACACACACACACACACACACACACACACACACACACACACACACACACATGTTTTTTCTGCTCCCAAACTGGAGCCTGATTTACACTGAGTTACAAGTCTTCGCACTGTGACTATGTGCTGTGAGTTTGTTTGTGTGTAGATCAATGGCATACAGTATTTATACTGGAAATTAGGGTTATTGGTGTCAGGGTTTAATCCAGCAAGATGTCAACACTTGGCCATCGTTTTCCATTGTGCAGCTTCCTTGAGCTACAGTAGACGGGTACTTTAGACCAAATTGCCTCTTCCCAGTGTTTACAGCTAGTTGGAAGCATTGACAGTATTTGCATTCGTCTTTCGTCGGAGCTACTGATATGTGACTGCTGCTGTTTCACTCTTTGGCTGATATGTGACTGCTGCTGTTTCACTCTTTGGCTGATATGTGACTGCTGCTGTTACACTCAGATGCAGCAATCTGCACCGACGTGGCTTTTGAAATAAATCTGTCGAACGTGCAAACAGACGAGGGTCTGCGAGAGGCACTGACCTCCGTCTGTTGAAAAACTTCACTGTGGAAAGGAGGGGGGAGAGAAAAAATCAATTTTTATTTCCTAGACACGCCACTCTCTCTCTCTTCTTCCTTCCACTCTCTCTCTCTCTCTCTCTCTCTCTCTCTCTCTCTCTCTCTCTCTCTCTCCTGTCTCTCCCCCGTCGTATGTATACTCGCGTGCTCTTTGGCGCATTCTGTAGTGGTCTATTTGCTGCCACAGCATGTTTAGCTCCAGTAGTGTGTGGGCCATGGTCCTGTATGTTGTCTGTGTGAGAGAGAGAGAGAGAGAGAGACAGAGGTGTGTGATGGGGTAGGAATGCATAGTGTTCTTTGCCCTGATGTAGCGACTACCATCCCCTTTGCTTTATGAAGAGAATACAGTTATCAGAGTGTGAGCGGCAGTCTACAGGTAGGTCAGCATGGAGGGACACTTTCTCTCTCTTTCTCTGTCTCTCTCTCTCCATCACTCACACTATCTCTCCCTCCCTGTCTCTCTGTCTATGCATCCTGTATGCATGCCGTTTCGTCAAAAAAGGGTGGTGTGCCACTCTGCATCATTCTCGCCGGCGTTCTCTCTCTCCGTTGCTGGAGGTGTGGAAGCGTTTATACAGCTTGGTTATAGTAGTTGCATTACGAGGAGTGGGGAAACGGCTATTTTTAGCCCCTTTAGCTTTGCTGCTGTGGGTCTCCGAAGAAACATTTCTCATTTTCTTGCAGGAGGGGAGGAGGAGGTGGTGGTATAGTGTAGGGGCGGGCCGGAAGCTACAGAGTGGGAGACATTCTCAGGAGAGAGGAGAGGAGGGATAGGGAGGGAGGAGAAATATGCAGGGAGGATGAGAGAGAGTGGAAGAGCAGCCAGCAGCTCTCTGATTGTAAACTGTAAATCCTGGCAGGGTCATTGTTTTGATTCCAATCCTCTGCACTCATTTCAGTCTCGAGAGTATACAGATTAGGGCTGCAACAATTAACCGATGAATCGTAATCGAATCGATTAGTTGTCAACTATTTCAGTAATCGGTTAATTGTTTCGTCAAATATTTACTGAAGTTTTTACCCGTTTTACCATACCAAATTCCACCCATATTCAACATTTTACTGTCATTAATTAATACCCCTTAGACATCTTGTGTGGTGGACATGATAAAAAAAAAAAACGTTCCCCCCATTCTGTGTTTTCTAAAAATGGAGGTCTGAAAAAAAATATCATTTACATGCTGAAACACAACTTGATGACATCAACAAGTCGTGTTTCACCATGATAATGATTTTTGTTTTAGGACCTTTTTTTCTGAGTGTTAATTGTTAATTGCAGCCCTTATACAGATGTAACCACATTTGATTGGTACACTCTCTTATAGTTCCAAAGGCATACAGTACGTGAACTGAACATGAAGATGTTGACTGTCTACATTGCAACGCTCATTGAATTCCTTGTCCTTGTGAAAGCACATTACACAGCCTGTTAAAGTTGTGCGTTTTGGGTCATTGGATCAAATTATAAAGGATTATGGGTAACCTTTGTTGTCGCTGGAGTATAAACCGATTACGGTTTTGCATAACAAGGTGGGCTGGTGTAGTAGACAATAAGCATATTACTGTGCCTGCTACAGTTATATTAGTTTAAATGGCTGTGTGAGTTAGTTCATGATGTATGTTGTGTCTTTAGCAAGTTAATCTCTCAGCGCCACCGCCTTTAAACATGTAATGTTGTTAGTAGGAGTAAACACAGACGCACCTAGCCCCCCTACCCTGTGGAACTCTCTCCCAGTTGAGGTTTGCCATGCCATACAACAACACTGGAGTCTTTTTAAAGGTAATAGAGGCAACTTGTTAGATATATAGCTATATTTTTCTCCTCTATGTTTCTTATACTTTGGTGCTGAAGCTGTTTAACTGCAGACAGACACTTGCTTCATCCTGCAGATGGTCCAGAACTTTGTTGTTGTCAACAAATCATGAAGACAAAACATTTGTTGGGCTCAGGAAAGCGGGTGCTAATTTGTGAGGGGGAGGAGGTTGTGTGGAGCAGCATTTTAGCCAATCACAGCACAGCAGTCTCCAGCAGATTCACAATGAGCCAATAGAGTGGAGGTGAGGTGGAGTTAGAGTCTTTTTTTTTTTTTTTTTTTTTTTTTTTTTTTAACAAATCTGTTTATAAACACAGCGTTTGTACACACTAAAGTTGCCTTTATTACCTTTAAGGTGCCTTTAAAAGACACCTAGTACTCTATTTCTGGTAAGCGCTAAATGCCTTATCCCTAACTTCCTTCAAGTTCAAGTTTCAAGTTTCAAGTTTCGTTTTATTGGTCTCCCGAAGGAGAAACTTGTCTTGGAGACAGGACCACAGCTGCATACATAGGACAATAGACAAAAAACAAACCAGCAGACAACACAACACAAGAACAAATAACATATACACCCTAAGTGCTTACCCCTATGTAAGGGGAAATGACTACCTATTTAACAGTTTTATAGAAAGAGGTACAAATGAATGTTTGAAACGGTTGTGTCTGCACTGTGGTGTCCTATACCTTCTACCTGATCTCATTAGTTCATATTCTGAGTAAAGAACATGTGAGGGGTCTGAGGTTACATTCTTAGCTTGCCTTATTACTTTGCCTTTCTTTACTTTAAAAAAAATATATATATATATATATATATATTTTGAATGGTTCAAATGGCCATGTCTACAATCTCACAATGTGTCAATAAATTGGCTAATTGAACTGTTTTTTAAAGTGTTTTTCAAAATAATAATACAAAAAAGCAAAGAGGTTATAGGGATAAGGGATTTGGCACAGGATGGAAGTGGAGTCCATATTCTCTCAGGCTGTTTATGGCAGAGCTGTGTGTTGTTTTTGTTATTTCTGCTTGTTGGTTGTTCATTTTGTAAAGCGTCCTCTTCAGCCTCATGAAAGGCGTTCTATAAATTCAAGTCGTTATCTATTATTTAGTAGGAAGTGGATTATGGCCGTATGCTCTGTATACAGAATGCAAGCTGTTTACCAGTGGCTCTGTCCGTCTGTCTGTCTCATAAAGAACATTAGCGAGAGGACCAATTATATGAATACATTGTTGATAATGGGTGAAGCGCCGCGCTCCGTGTGTTAAAGTGGCCATGCAGGCGGGTGAGTGAGTAGCAAAATGTGTAAATGTCAGTCTCATCACTGACTGGATGTAGAGCAATGTTCTCAGACTATTCTGTTTTATCCCAAGTGTGCCGTTAAAAGGATCCCTGGCTGATAAGACAAATATGCCTTAAAACACATATACTTGCCTTGTATAACTAAACATGCAGATAAAAACACCTTCAGTACTTTATTTGTTTCATAAATAGAGAACCTTTCATTCAATAGGAGGTGCTCCAGTCGCAGGATGATGATGTCACATGAGCATGTGCATTCATATATTCCATAGAGCTAGACCACACAAGGACATGTGACATCATCATCCTGCGACAGGAGCCGTTCCTGTTGAGTGAAATATTCTCTATTTATGAAAGAAAAAAGATGCCAATGGTGTTTTTATTTGTTTATTTTAGTTATATAGGGAAAGTATAATGTTTTAAGCAATGTTTGTCTTATTAGTCAGGGATCCTTTAAAAAAAACAACAGCATAGTGTGTGTGTGTGTGTGTGTGTGTGTGTGTGTGTGTGTGTGTGTGTGTGTGTGTGTGTGTGTGTGTGTGTGTGTGTGTGTGTGTGTGTGTGTGTGTGTGTGTGTGTGTGTGTGTGTGTGTGTGTGTGTGTGTGTGTGTGTGTGTAAGAACCAACTACGTTGTATGTAGCCTGCCCTGTTCTCACTCATAAAACCCTCTTCATTTTACCCTTGTTTAAGACCCATTTCGTCCTGACATTGTAGATTCTACAAAACATTCGCTCTAAAATAACCCAAAGAAAGATTTGTGTTGAAGCATTCACACATTCTCCCCAAAAAATAGCAGCCATGAACACCTGGTATTTTTCAATGAAAGTTAAAACACTACAAATACAGTACAGAATGGTCTAAACCCCATGATGTTAGCTGCTGTATGCCCACTGAATACAGTATATGTACTGTGTCATATAGTATGAATACAGTCTGTGTATACTAGTGGTGTATACTAGGGCTTAATTTGCCCTTCGAACATCGGACAGCAATTTCAGGCCGAGCTTCGAACCTTCGCTAAAAAAAAGCAGCATGCTGCGACACTGTGACATAAAGTATGAATACAGTATATGTAATATTCAACAACTTTATTGCCATGTCAACAAGTTGATAGGAATGTGTCTTAGTCATGACTAATATATACAGACATTAGACAACAAGAAGACAGCAAGAAGAAGCGCTATATGCATTGAATATTGCTACATATATATATATGTGCGTCATTAAAAATCTAGGGTAACAAGTCAAGTTCAAATGTCTAATAGCTACAGGGTAAGTGCTATCTCTGAAGCGAGACGTTGTGCAATTAATACTCCTCCTGCCTGATGGGAGGAGATTGAAGAGGTGGTGTGCAGGGTAGGGAGTTATCAGCTATGATTTTATTTGCCTTTCTGATTATTCTAGTGCATATACGTCCAACTCAAGGCCCGGGGGCCAAATCAGGCCCTTGAATGAATATCTTCGGCCCACGGGGTGATGTTAAATTAGTTTTAATTGATTAGAACTGAACTGGCCCTGTAGTGTATTTCACACACCATGATAAGAGATGAATAAATGGTGGAAGAAAATGAATTGAAAACTCAATTTTATTTTTTTCATTTTACTATGAAAGCAGCGGTTAATAAGGTTCATATACAGTAAGTAAACTGAGCTCCGTTTTCAGTTTTTAATGAATGCAGTTTTTATCAAGATATATAATATATCTTGCTATTATAGGAGTAATGGGACATTGATTTTTGATGGAAAATCACTTTTTTGATTTTGTTTTGCCTGGGACGTCCACGTGATCAACGTGAGACTGATGACATATCAAAGCTGTGCCACTGCGCTAATGTAAACAACTACCTAACAATGCCATGCACTAAAACTCCAAATTACCTTCGATATATCTTATTTGTTGTCCCACATAGTTTCTGTATGAGAGTTCCCAGATCAAGGTAGGAGGAGTTGTCAACTCAATACTACCGCAATCTGGCAGAGTCAGGTTATATGTACTGAATCATACAGTAGAAATACAGTATAGTATAGTTATACTGTAGATGTGCTGGTGGTTTCATATGAGGGATCAGAAGCTGACCTCGATGGTTACTATGGTTACCTGCTTGGCTATACGGAAGGCAATCCACAACCCGGCAATCTCTCATCTGGATTTTCCTGATATTCCTGTTCTTGTTCGTTCGATTTGTCGGCTTTACATATGCTTTATTTTAAATCAGGGGCGGATATAACATGTCCCATTTGGGGGGCAAGAGAACATGTTGGAGGGGCATGGGAATTTCCGGCTACAGGACTTTTATTAGTCAAGTAAAGCATCAATAATAACATCAGTTGTTGTTGAAGTTGCAACAGACACGCAGCATGCATAAAGCTAAAGGACTGACTCAGAGAGTTTTCTGTTTTCAATGATGAAATGCTGTTGGTTTAGTAGCAGTAGTAGTGTTTCACATCATTTTAAATATAAGCACTTTAATTTGAAATATCTTGGGTTGTTTTGCATGGCATCGTGTTTGGGGGGGGGGGGGGGGGGGGGGGGGGGGGGACGGGGGGGGGGGGGCAGGACTGGGTATTTTACCGCCCCCCATGCCCATGCCTAGATCCACCCCTGTTTTGAATTTTAAACGCAACAAACCAAAACCATGCATGTGAGAGACGTTTTTCTGATTTCTGCTAGGTTCTTTGTTTTTGATCCAAGCCACTCGTCGGTCGGTCGGTAGCCATTTTGTGCTGACTGCAAGCCTGCCAGCAGTCAGTGAGTTCGTGGGGGAAATGACCACCCCAAGACACCGGCATTGATGCTGGAGTCCGTTCTGAGGCGGTCTGAAGGCCGTTCTTTAACCAGGCAGGTATAGAAGTGGTCATTGTGGGCGTCCCACGCCACTTGACACACGCTGGCCTGCAGCCTTTACTCACAGGCCCTGATCAAAACACCAGCACTACTCTATACTGGCTTTAATCCACTGTGTGCTGTTACACTAGTTCACTGTTTTATTCAAGGACAGTTTCAGGGACCTTCATGGAGGAACATTTTCCATGAAATTAAAATGTTGTCCCTGGGACTAAATTGATGTCCCTGGGACTCAAATGGTGTCCTGAGGATAAATGTTGTCCCTAGATCCCTAGATCTAAATGATGTCCCTGGGACTCAAATGATCCCTAGCTCGTCTAAATTGTTGTCCCTGGGACTCAAATGATGTCCCTGTGAGACTACATTGATGTCCCTGGGACTCAAATGATCCCTA
>CM076968.1:50270008-50273627 GCA_039105355.1 Benthosema pterotum
CAGGCGTAGATCTCACTTCCCATCTCTCTGCCAACAGGCAGGAAGAAGAAAGAATAAAGCCAAAAGCACTCCAGTCAGTTCTCTTTTCTCTCCCCTCTCTCTCTCTCTCTCTCTCTCTCTCTCTCTCTCTCTCTCTCCTCCACTCTCCAAAAAATGCATCCTAAAAAGGAGGGTATGTGGAAGAATTATACTTTTTTTGCGGGAGAAAAAGTTCTTATGTGTGGGGGTGTGTGTTGCGTTTGTATATATTCGCTCATGCTAGAAGCATAATTGAATCACTTTGAGTCTTGGTTGGAATTGGTGATTTTTTACGGGAGGCAGACATATCATAGGGTTACCGACGGTTAGGTTTTAGGTGTCAATCCTTTTAGGCATCGGTTAGGCATCAGCCCGATGGTTCGGTGTTGGTCCGTCGGATGAGTGACATGTCAGGGCAAAACGCATGCAACCCAAGTAGAGGACCCTGAGTTAGTAGATGCATCTGTTATCATCTGCTGTGTGTCAAGGAAGACATGCTGTCAGTGTCAACATCGGGGTCTACTACTTGTCCCTCTATCTCTCTATCTATCAGTCGGACACCATTTAAAAGTTAGAGCCCAATTTTACTCCCAGCCTGTTGTAATTAGCGCTGCGACATAAATGATTACAGCGTTATGCTAACGGTGTTAGCATAACACCACTTGTTATGATAGCTTTGATGCAATAGACAGTATGGCTTTCAAACCTGTTTCATATCAAAGTCCTCTTCAGAAAATCAGCCACAGTTTGGCCACCATTTGTAGTGATTTGTTTTAGCCTATCAGAGACACAAACATTGAATATTTTGTTGTCATCATTGGTTTTGCCCACCGTTTCATGCCGTGTGGGTGTAGCCTGGTTCCACCCTGATTCCGCACATCTGAAATGTCACTTAGCAAATCAGTCTGTGACGTCGCCTGTTATGTATCCAAGTTGTTTATGATTGGCGCCCTGTTTTTTCCTCAAACAAACCACAGACCAATCAGAATCCGCGGCTGTATTTCAACCTTCATATTTGCCCCGCCTACCTGTGGGGATAATAGGCTCCTGGCCAGACTGGTTTTTGAAGTGACATTTCAGATGTGTGGAATGCAGCGAATCATGCTGAAACCCAGGCTAGTGTTGATGATGGTTTCATAGGAGGAGAGATTGGTCAAAGCATGATCTAATTGTGTTGAGTTCTTGCAATTTTAGGAATGCAGGTGGTTAACAATAATTTAACTCTTTGAAAGTGTAAAATGGAACTAAATGAACCTGTATCATTTCACACTCTCAATAGTTAAAGATCTATACCAGGGGTTTTGAACCTTTTTCATACCAGGACTCACTTTATCCTGCATTTAAGTCACGGATCAATATTTGATGTTGAGTTGAGTCTCTCGGACCCAAAACTAAGGATTTTAAACTTTTTGACCACAATTTAGGAGAGATAAAATGACAAAACGTTGGTCAAAATAACAATTCTTTTACATTTTCTAATTGTGTAGATTCTTGATTCACATTAAGTCATTCAGATGTTTAAATATGGACCCTTATAGGTCAAGAGTTACAGATCCATGAGGGTCCATTTGGTTACCAACTGTCCATCATTTATCTGGGGACCATCTGAAATCCTCTTTTCAACCAGTGGTCCCCGGACCACTGGTTGAAAACCACTGATCTATTCGGCTTCAAGTCTCCATCATTTTGAGAGGGACCACCCGGAACCCTCTCAAGGACCACTGGTTGAAAACCACTGATCTATTCGGCTTCAAGTCTCCATCATTTTGAGAGGGACCACCCGGAACCCTCTCAAGGACCACTGGTTGAAAACCACTGACTGAGCTGTAAGATGAGGGAAGATATTTGTATTACTCCTGTGGTGGAGCAGTCAGTCATTGCTTCGCTGTTTAACAACACCGCAGTGATGACTGCCATCTCCCACGCCTGCCATATAGGGTTCGTATGGCTTGAGGAATAGAGACAACAGGAGGATTGTTTTCACATTGATTCGGGGAGAGAAAAGGATGCTTGCCTTGGACTGAACATGGGTTTGGGTATGAAAAGGCTGCCTGGCCTTCCATTAATGGCGGTGGTTTTCAACCTTTTTTGATACCAGGGCCCACTATGGTATCAAAAAGATTGAAGGCCCATGCACTACATGTGTGTGTGTGTGTGTGTGTGTGTGTGTGTGTGTGTGTGTGTGTGTGTGTGTGTGTGTGCGTGTGCGTGTCCGTGCGTGCGTGCGTGCGTTTGTTTCAACAAGCACAGGGCAAAGTTACGCATTGAATTATGCCTATGAGACAAAATCTCTATAATGTGTTATTGCATTGCGGAAGGGTCCATCCGGTTACACATACTACTATACAAGCACATTTGGCAATGAAAATGATCCTTTTTTTTCCGGGTCTGATATGATCACACATCAACAGTCTCTTGTAAGAGAATGACTCTAATGGCAGCATACAGGCCAAAACGTCCCTGAAGACCTTTTCACACTAAAGTCCCTGTGGTGTCATGTGTTTGTTGTGCGTTGTCCCACGGTTACGCACGTTGTCCCAAGTGTTTCAACGCATGTAGGTCAATGGACCGTATCACAACCAGTGTTGTAGTGGGACGTTTAGAAGTGGGGGGAGGGGTCTTAAAGGGGAATTCCACCCATTTTGATTTTTTTTCTGAGAGTGTACAAGTGTGAACCAAATGGACCCGTTCCATTTGTACACCGCACTGCGCTTTACACTCTCTGTATGCATGCCTGACCCTGAGGCTCAATATGGCAATTTGTCACTAGATCATTTGTGTCCAGTTGTAATTTCCTGGGGTTTATAGGACTGTAGTATATATTTAAATAAATCTCTAAATATGTTGCAAACAAATATATATTTAGGACCATGTTCGAATGCTTACTTTCTCTAATAACTTAAAAACATGAACCTTGTTGAAAAGTTGTCATTTAAAAGCATGCATAAACAATATTACCATAAATTGTTTCTGCAATGGCTTTATAAAGTAAAGGGGAATTCCATCCATTTTCAAATTTGGACTGAAAAATGGACTGAAAGAAAAATCAAGAAAAAAACACAACTTGATGATCTCGTCAAGTTGTGTTTGGCCATGTTGATGTTTTTTTTTTTTTTTTTTTTTCAGACCCATTTCTAGAAACACAAAATGGGGGATATTTTTTATCATGTCCACACAACATCTCTAAGGTGTACTAATGACATAGTAGAATGTTGAAAATGGGTGGAATTACCCTTTATCTGGCCGGATGAAACGGTAACTGTTCAGTTTTAATCATCTGCTCTCTCTCTTTACTCAGAACAGAACAAAACATATCTTGGATGATTCATCAGTATGTACCTCACTGTGCTTCTACTAATGGCTTCCCATGAAAGCGTGGCACCTAAAATGACAAGATACCTCAGTACCACTGTCCTTGGCTCCATCTTGGCAGTAAAAAGCAATCGAATCTGAAGAAGATGTAATATGTGCCTTCTCAGGGCCCCCGTCTGGCAGGGGCGGATGTAACATTTCCCAATTGGGGGGGGTGGGGCAGGAGAAAATGGTATGGGGTGCGGCGATGAAGCCGCACCCATACCATTTTCGGTTACAGGACTTTATT
>CM076968.1:50274127-50296344 GCA_039105355.1 Benthosema pterotum
ACATGCACACGCACACGCACACATCAGACGCACACACACACACCAACCCTTGCTTGACGAACCAGAGATCAGTAAGGCAGCAGCAGTGAGCTGCTTCTCTAACCCACCCTAAACGGTAACCAGGTGTTTTAGATATTGAAAAAATATCAGATCTACAAGCTCATAGCGTGCCACTCAGTGGCGTGCTATGAGCTTGTAGATCTGATATCTGATATTTTTGAATATTGTGGAAAAGTTACAGGGACCTAAATTTTAGGGACAATTTATGGACAATGAGTCATTTTAGATCAACATTTAGATCAACAATCAACAAGGGACAACAATTTAACCCCAGGGACAACAATTTAACCCCAGGGACAACAATTTAGATCTAGGTGCATCAATTTAGATCTAGGGACAACAATTTAACCCCAGGGACAACAATTTAGCTCTAGGGACAACAATTTAACCCAGGGGCATCAATCTAGTCCCAGGGACATAAATTTAGATCTAGGGACATTAATTTAACCCAGGGACATCAATTTAGTCCCCGGGACATCAATTTTACCATTCATTTTACTTCCAGCGAAATGTTCCTGCATGAAGGTCCCTGAAACTGTCCTTGAATTAAACAGTGAACTAGTGTAACAGCACACAGTGGATTAAAGCCAGTATAGAGTAGTGCTGGTGTTTTGATCAGGGCCTGTGAGTGAAGGCTGCAGGCCAGCGTGTGTCAGTGGCGTGGGACGCCCACAATGACCACTTTATACTGCCTGGTTATAGAACGGCCTTCAGACCGCCTCAGACCGGACTCCAGCATCAATGCCTGGTGTCTCTGGGTGGTCATTTCCCCCACCGACTGACTGACTGCTGGCAGCTTGCAGTCAGCACAAAATGGCTACCGACCGACCGGCGAGTGTCTCGGATCAAAAACAAAGAACCTAGCAGAAATCAGAAAACGTCTCTCACATGCATGGTTCTGGTTTGTTGCGTTTAAATTTAAAACAGGGGCAGATCTAGGCATGGGCATGGGGGGGGCAATGCCCCCCTAAATATCCAGTCTGCCCCCCAAACACGATGCCATGCAAAACAACCCAAGATTTTTCAAATTAAAGTGCTTATAATTAAAATGATTTGAAACACTACTACTGCTACTAACTAACTACAGCTGTGTCACCACTAAACCAACAGCATTTCAGACCTTTAGATTTATGCATGCTGCGTGTCTGTTGCAACTTCAACAACAACTGATGTTATTATTGATGTTTTACTTGACTAATAAAAGTCCTGTAGCCGAAAATGGTATGGGTGCGACATGTTCCCTTGCCACCCCCCCCCCACCCCTGATTAAAAATAAAGCATATGTAAAGCCGACAAGTCGAACGAACAAGAACAGTAATGTCAGGAAAATCCGGAAGAAAGATTGCTGGGTTGTGAGTTGCCTTCCATATAGCCAAGCAGGTAACCATAGTAACCATCGAGGTCAGCTTCTGATCCCTGATATGAAACCACCAGCACATCTACAGTATAACTATACTATACTGTATTTATACTGTATGATTCAGTACATATAACCTGACTCTGCCAGACTGCGGTAGTATTGAGTTGACAATTTTACTCTTACCTTGATCTGGGAACTCTCATACAGAAACTATGTGGGACAACAAATATGATATATCCAAGGTAATTTGGAGTTTTAGTGCATGGTATTGTTAGGTAGTTGTTTACATTAGCGCAGTGGCACAGCTTTGATATGTCATCAGTCTCACGTTGATCACATGGACGTCCCAGGCAAAACAAAATCAAAAAAGTAATTTTCCATCAAAAATCAATGTCCCATTACTCCTATAATAGCAAGATAATATCTTGCTATTAATATTATATAATATATTATATTATATAGAAAGACAAAAACTGCATTTATTAAAAACTGAAAACGGAGCTCAGTTTACTTACTGTATATGAACCTTATTAACCGCTGCTTTCATAGTAAAATGAAAAAAATAAAATAAAATCGAGTTTTCAATTCATTTTCTTCCATCATTCATTCATCTCTTATCATGGTGTGTGCACTATACTACAGGGCCAGTTCAGTTCTAATCAATTCTAAGTAATTTAACATCACCCCGTGGGCCGAAGATATTCATTCAAGGGTCTGATTTGCCCCCGGGCCTTGAGTTTGACGTATATGCACTAGAATAATCAGAAAGGCAGGAGGAGTATTAATTGCACAACGTCTCGCTTCAGAAATAGCACTTACCCTGTAGCTATTAGACATTTGAACTTGACTTGTTTACCCTAGATTTTTAATGACGCACTATATATATATATATATATATATATATATATATATATATATATATATAATATATATATGTGTGTTATATATATGTAGCAATATGCAAGGCGTATAGCGCATTAAACAACCGAATGTAATTTCTATGCTGCTTGTTTTTTTGTTTTTTTTTGCACTGTCTGCTGTCTTCTTGCTGTCTTCTTGTTGTATAACGTCTGTATATGTTGGTCATGAACCAAGACACATTCCTATCAACTTGTTGACATGGCAATAAAGTTGTTGAATATTACAGATACTGCATTCATACTTTATGTCACAGTACATACTCTATTCAGTGTATGACACAGAACATATGCTGTATTCATAGTATATAACACAGTATACACAGACTGTATTCAGTGGGCATACATCAGCTAACATCATGGGGTTTAGACCATTCTGTACTGTACTTGTAGTGTTTTAACTTTCATTGAAAAATAGCAAGCGTTCACGGCTCATAGGCGCACTATGAGCCGTGAACGCCTGCTATTTTTGGGGAGAATGTGAGAATGTAGCAACACAAATCTTTCTTTAGGTTATTTTAGAGCGAATGTTTTGTAGAATCTACAATGTCAGGACGAAATGGGTTTTAAACAAGGGTAAAATGAAAAGGGTTTATGAGTGAGAACAGGGCAGGCTACATACAACATAGTTCGTTTCTTCCACATACACACACACTATGCTGGTTCTTTTAAAAGGATCCCTGACTAATAAGACAAACATTAAACATTGTACTTTCCCTATATAACTAAAATAAACAAATAAAAACACCATTGGCATCTTATTTCTTTCATAAATAGTGAATATTTCTCTCAACAGGAATTGCTCCTGGCGCAGGATGATGATGTCACATGTCCTTGTGTGGTCTAGCTCTATGGAATATACTGAACGCACACGCTCATGTGACATCATCGTCCTGCGACAGGAGCACTTCCTATTGAATGAAAGATTCTCTATTTATGAAACAAATAAAGTACTGAAGGTGTTTTTATCTGCATGTTTTAGTTATACAAGGCAAGTATAGTGTTTTAAGGCATATTTGTCTTATCAGCCAGGGATCCTTTTAACGGCACACTTGGGATAAAACAGAATAGCTTGAGAACACTGGTGTACATCCAGTCAGTGATGAGACTGACATTTACACATTTTGCTACTCACTCACCCGCCTGCATGGCCACTTTAACACACGGAGCGCGGCGCTTCACCCATTATCAACAATGTATTCATATAATTGGTCCTCTCGCTAATGTTCTTTATCCCATTTTTTCCTGGCATTAGATTGTACTTTCTGACACTAGAATCTAGTTTCTGGCCCTAGATTGTAGTTTCTAGCACTAGATTCTAGTTTTTCTGAAAAGGCCATATTTCTGTGTCACTGACGCTCAAAATATTTCATGCCAAGGACCCCTTGAATTGTCTGTATTTGGTAGGCTGCGGAGGACCCCCGATCTGAAAATATCCCATGGAGGGACCTCCCAGAAACAAAGACTGGAGTTAATAACGTTCTCTGGGCTCTGACAGAAAATAATATTCAAAAATTTTCATCATGTTTTAAGGATTTTCCAAAAATAGCAGACCTACAAGCTCGTATCGCGCCACTCGGTGGCGCGATATGAGCTTGTAGATCTGCTATTTTTCGATAGTTAAAGCTAGTTAATGCTTGAAACACCCAAATGCGTTCAGTACAGAATGAATTATGAGACAGACAGACGGACAGAGCCACTGGTAAACAGCTTGCATTCTGCATACAGAGCATACGGCCATAATCCACTTCCTACTAAATAATAGATAACGACTTGAATTTATAGAACGCCTTTCATGAGGCTGAAGAGGACGCTTTACAAAATGAACAACCAACGAGCAGAAATAACAAAAACAACACACAGCTCTGCCATAAACAGCTTGAGAGAATATGGACTCCACTTCCATCCTGTGCCAAATCCCTTATCCCTATAACCTCTTTGCTTTTTTGTATTATTATTTTGAAAAACACTTTAAAAAACAGTTCAATTAGCCAATTTATTGACACATTGTGAGATTGTAGACATGGCCATTTGAACCATTCAAAATAGTTTTTTTTAAGTAAAGAAAAGCAAAGAAGTTAGGGATAAGGCATTTAGCGCTTACCAGAAATGGAGTACTAGGTGTCTTTTAAAGGCGCCTTAAAGGTAATAAAGGCAACTTTAGTTTGTACAAACGCTGTGTTTATAAAAAAAAAAACAGACTCTAACTCCACCTCACCTCCACTCTATTGGCTCATTGTGAATCAGCTGGAGACTGCTGTGCTGTGATTGGCTAAAATGCTGCTCCACTCAACCTCCTCCCCCTCACAAATTAGCACCCGCTTTCCTGAGCCCAACAAACGTTTTGTTTTCATGATTTGTTGAAACAACAAAGTTCTGGACCATCTGCAGGATGAAGCAAGTGTCTGTCTGCAGTTAAACAGCTTCAGCACCAAAGTATAAGAAACGTAGAGGAGAAAAATAGAGCTATATATCTAACAAGTTGCCTCCATTAGGCCAGTGTTGTTGTATGGCATGGCAAACCTCTACTGGGAGAGAGTTCCACAGGGTAGGGGGGCTAGGTGCGTCTGTGTTTACTCCTACTAACAACATTACATGTTTAAAGGCGGTGGCGCTGAGAGATTAACTCGTTACACTAAAGACACAACATACATCATGAACTAACTCACACAGCCATTTAAACTAATATAACTGTAGCAGGCACAGTAATATGCTTATTGTCTACTACGCCCACCTTGTTATGCAAAACCGTAATCGGTTTATAGTCCAGCGACAACAAAGGTTACCCATAATCCTTTATAATTTGATCCAATGACCCAGAACGCA
Source organism: Benthosema pterotum (assembly GCA_039105355.1). Lineage (NCBI taxonomy): Eukaryota > Metazoa > Chordata > Actinopteri > Myctophiformes > Myctophidae > Benthosema > Benthosema pterotum. Next base: position 50,279,291 of record CM076968.1, read on the forward strand.
CAACTTTACCATGCTGTGTAATGTGCTTTCACAAGGACAAGGAATTCAATGAGCGTTGCAATGTAGACAGTCAGCATCTTCATGTTCAGTTCATGTATGCCTTTGGAACTATAACAGAGTGTACCAATCAAATGTATCAAAGGTTCAATCAAACATTTGTATAAGGGCTGCAATTAACAATTAACACTCAGAAAAAAAGGTCCTAAAACAAAAATCATTATCATGGTGAAACACAACTTGTTGATGTCATCAAGTTGTGTTTCAGCATGTAAATGATTTTTTTTTTCAGACCTCCATTTTTAGAAAACACAGAATGGGGGGAACGTTTTTTTTTATCATGTCCACCACACAAGATGTCTAAGGGGTATTAATTAATGACAGTAAAATGTTGAATATGTGTGGAATTTGGTATGGTAAAACGGGTAAAAACTTCAGTAAATATTTGACGAAACAATTAACCGATTACTGAAATAGTTGACAACTAATCGATTCGATTACGATTCATCGGTTAATTGCTGCAGCCCTAATCTGTATACTCTCGAGACTGAAATGAGTGCAGAGGATTGGAATCAAAACAATGGCCCTGCCAGGATTTACAGTTTACAATCAGAGAGCTGCTGGCTGCTCTTCCACACTCTCTCATCCTCCCTGCATATTTCTCCTCCCTCCCATCCCTCCCCTCCTCTCCTCTCTCCTGAGAATGTCTCCCACTCTGTAGCTTCCGGCCCGCCCCTACACTATACCACCACCTCCCCTCCTCCTGCAAGAAAATGAGAAATGTTACTTCGGAGACCCACAGCAGCAAAGCTAAAGGGGCTAAAAATAGCCGTTTCCCCACTCCTCGTAATGCAACTACTATAACCAAGCTGTATAAACGCTTCCACACCTCCAGCAACGGAGAGAGAGAACGCCGGCGAGAATGATGCAGAGTGGCACACCACCCTTTTTTGACGAAACGGCATGCATACAGGATGCATAGACAGAGACAGGGAGGGAGAGATAGTGTGAGTGATGGAGAGAGAGAGACAGAGAGACAGAGAAAGAGAGAGAAAGTGTCCCTCCATGCTGACCTACCTGTAGACTGCCGCTCACACTCTGATAACTGTATTCTCTTCATAAAGCAAAAGGGATGGTAGTCTCTACATCAGGGCAAAGAACACTATGCATTCCTACCCCATCACACACCTCTGTCTCTCTCTCTCTCCCTCTCTCTCACACAGACAACATACAGGACCATGGCCCACACACTACTGGAGCTAAACATGCTGTGGCAGCAAATAGACCACTACAGAATGCGCCAAAGAGCACGCGAGTATACATACGACGGGGGGGAGAGAGAGAGAGAGAGAGAAGAGAGAGAGAGAGAGAGAGAGAGAGTGGAAGGAAGAAGAGAGAGAGAGTGGCGTGTCTAGGAAATAAAAATTGATTTTTTCTCTCCCCCCTCCTTTCCACAGTGAAGTTTTTCAACAGACGGAGGTCAGTGCCTCCCGCAGACCCTCGCCTGTTTGCACGTTCGACAGATTTATTTCAAAAGCCACGTAGGTGCAGATTGCTGCATCTGAGTGAAACAGCAGCAGTCACATATCAGCCAAAGAGTGTAACAGCAGCAGTCACATATCAGCCAAAGAGAGAAACAGCAGCAGTCACATATCAGCCAAAGAGTGAAACAGCAGCAGTCACATATCAGCCAAAGAGTGAAACAGCAGCAGTCACATATCAGTAGCTCCGACGAAAGACGAATGCAAATACTGTTAGAGCCCGACCGATATATCTGTCGTACCGATATATCGGCCGATATCGATACCAACATATCGGCATCGGTATCGGTGATATTCGTACCGATATATCGGTCGATACATCGGCCATTATATCGGTAAAATCTGCCCATATATCGGTAACATCGGCCGATATATCGGCCGATATTTGCCTGGAACGGAAAAAGAAACACAGCAAATGGAATTATTTCACAAAAGTAAATGATGTCAATGTCGTATTCTATTGTTTACTTGAAAGAGAGAATAAATTTGACGTTTAGAAGTTTTTCAAATGTATTTTAATTATTTTAATTCATTATTATACATCGGTCCCAAACATCGGTAACATCGGTGCAGTTTTTTTCAAAAAAATCGGTATCGGCCACAAAAATATGGCATCGGTTGGGCTCTAATGCAAATACTGTCAAAGCTTCCAACTACCTGTAAACACCGGAACACGCAATTTGGTCTAATGTACACTTCTGTACTCAAGGAAGCTGCACAATGGAAGACGATGGCCAAGTGTTGACATCCGGATTAAACCCTGACACCAGGGGCGGATCTAGGCATGGGCATGGGGGGGCAATGCCCCCCTAAATACCCAGTCTGCCCCCCCAAACACGATGCCATGCAAAACAACCCAAGATATTTCAAATTAAAGTGCTTATATTTAAAATGATTTGAAACACTACTACTGCTACTAACTAACTACAGCTGTGTCACCACTAAACCAACAGCATTTCATCATTGAAAACAGAAAACTCTCTGAGTCAGACCTTTAGCTTTATGCATGCTGCGTGTCTGTTGCAACTTCAACAACAACTGATGTTATTATTGATGCTTATACTTGCCTAATAAAAGTCCTGTAACCCGAAAATGGTATGGGTGCGGCTTCATCGCCCGTGGCGCGAAGCCACCCCCATACCATTTTCTCTTGCCCCTCCAACATGTTCTCTTGCCCCCCCCAAATGGGACATGTTTCATCCGCCCCTGCCTGACACCAATAGCCCCAATTCACAGCATAAATATGGCATTGATCTAAACAAACAAACTCACAGCACATAGTCACAGTGAAAAGACTTGTAACTCAGTATAAATTAGGCGCTAGATTGGGAGCAGAAAAAACATGTGTGTGTCGTGTACAATGGGTTTTTCTGGGGGGATTATTTCTGAGGGACGTTTGGTAGAATGAGGATAGATTGGCCAATGCGTCTTACTGTTCCTGGAGGTCTGGAGGTTTGTAAATGCAACTGAGCACTTAGTTTGCATCATTACTGAACAACATTTCAAAAGGAGACAAAATTCCCAGGGGAAATTAAATGATCTGAACATTTTGCCGTCATTCTCTCAGAAGGACAAGAATTAAATCAAGCTGTTCTTGCTTGCTTATCATTGCATTGGATGTCTTGTTTCTTGTATATGTTTTTATTTGATTTGTTTCATTTAAACAATATTGATTATAAAACTATGTATGTAGTGGGGGATGTTGGGTTCGTGATGGGTTGAGCTTTTGTGTATGTTTGTATTGTTTATGTCCCTATTTGTCCTCTTGTATATCTTACTGTGCTGCTTCATGGTTCCTGTATCTTATGTTGTCTGTTGAGGATCCCCTCTAAAACGAGTTGCTGCAACTCAAGGGAGCATCCTCTAGAATAAAAATAAATCCTCTAAATAAAAATGAATAAAGAATCCCGTGGGGTACATGGTTCCCGCTGATTCATGTGGGTGTATGTGTTTGCCACAATCTATGTATGTAAAGTGCCTTATATCCTAGATGCTTTAGATTGTGATATACAGGTATACCCTAAACCCAATCCATAAAACTAACCTCATAGGAAGTCTCAGGATAGTTTTAACCCACAGCACAAGTTAGTTGAAACAAGGCAAGGTACGTGTTCCCCTGACATAACCGCAACATGGCTGGCATGTCAATAATGTTCAATTACACCATCGACAGACACAAGTGGCTGCAGCGTTGTCTTGTTTACCCTCTCGCCTTCTAATAGCTTTTCCCCACTGAGCCTCAGTGATACCCCCTCTGATACCCCCTCTGATACCCCCTCTGAGGGGGTGGCAGAGGGAATCTGATCGGCACACACGGTGTTCCACCCCATTCTGAGTATATTCATACAAGCCCAAATGTCTTTTTATAACAACAATGATGTCGCACAAGCTCACATGTATAGGTCGTGCAAAGTATTTGAAGAGTGTGCAGCCCAGGGTCTGATCTAGGCATGGGCATGGGGTGCAATGCCCCCGCCAATTGCCCTGACTACCCCAAACAACAACAAACAAACATGACGGCATGCAAACAACACAAATTTCAATGATACTTCAAATTAAAGTGCTTACAGTATATTTAAAATGATTTATATAAATATGCTACTAAGTAATTACAATTGTCACACCACTAAACCAACACCTTTTCATCATTCAGAAAAGAAAACTCTTTGAGTCAGACCACTTCATGCATGCTGTAATAACAGATTATGTTATTATTGATGCTTACTTGCCTAATATAAGTCCTGTACAAGATATGTTCAGAGAACTAAAGAAAAAATATTAAATAGAAGATCATGCCAAAATACATACTCATCTATTCAATGTGGGGGTTTAGGGTGAATTTAAACGAAAATGGCATGGGGGCGCCCCCATACGATTTTCAACTTTCCCTCCCTAACTGGAAAAATCTGGGCCTGATGCAGCAAAGAGCATATGTACATGCATGCGCACACACGTGCACTGTCTACTGTATCTAAACAGAGCGGTCACACCTTCAGCCAGGAAAACAAACATAAAAAGCAGGGGTACTCACTGTCCTCTCCTGGGCAAGGCATGCCAGGCTTCTCTGGGATGCCGGGGAACACTGTGGAGACAGGAAGGGAAGAACACAGGCAGTATGAGGCATTTTGTCTGCAAAAAACTACAGTAGGATGAATATTGTTCGTCAGCTACCATTTTTCACTGGACACCGGCCATAGATCCGAAGTCTTGTTACTCTGAACGCATTAAGGTTAGCGAACATGCACTGCTCCTGTGCTCACGGTTATGTTTAGGGTTTCTGAAGTAAGGTTAGTATTGTTCAGACTAGGACTGCATCTAACGATTCTTCAAAACACAATATGGACGACAAAATCCACTTTAGATTTATCTGACCAGCTGAGAGACGCAATATCAAAGTGCATCACTACTCTCCTAGTACTCAGAAAGGAGAAAGGATCAGGTGACGCTAAGGAGGGCTATGATTGGAGGATTCAGAAATGTTGACCAGTAGAGGGTGCTAATGATACAACTTTTCTTAACAACCAGCAGTTTCATTTTTCTATAGAAAAGTGAAAGGTCAATGTTGATCTGTTGATCATTGATGTTGCTTGTTGAAATTGATCCAAACATTGCTAGGTGTATCAGGGCCTAGACTCTGAGTGAAGAGGAGTGGAGTTGAGTGACATTGGTACTCACCATGCAGCTGCAGGCCTGTCCTCCTGGTGCGACTGTAGATGCGGAACGCCTCCTCTAGCTCCATCTGAGAGGAGATGGTGCAGGGGTCCCCTGGACACGCACGCACGTGCACACACACACACACACACACACACACACGCGCGCACGCACACACACACGCGCACACGCACACACAAAATAAGTAAATTCCATTACAATCACGCAGCAATCCATAATCCTAGCTGGTTATTTTCAGGGGTGGTTTGATCAGAGTAGTGTACTGTAGACACTGACATATAGCCATAAGTTCCCATGATTTCACTTGGGTAAGAGTTGTATTATTCTGTTCATCTTTGCATGTTTGTTAACTGTGTTAGTTATAAATATAGTATCATAGGCCATAAGCGAGATCAGAAGAGAACATCCTTCTACCAGGATTTGTCAATTCAGCGAGCAGCACACAAGATGTCCAGGCCATCTTTATTGTAAGCTAGTTGTTACCGTCAATAATGTACCATGAAAATAAGTGAATATAAATCAGTTCAGTAGAAGATGGCTGAACCTAATCCCTCCCAAACTGGAAGAACATACCCCCTAAGAACTAGGACTAGGTTTGTTTTTTTGTCTCTGTTTCTCCCCTTTCTCTCTTCTTTGAAATAACGTTTCTGAGGAAAAGCTTGACAACGGGGGTGAAGACATTGAACTGAACGGTCTGTGTGACAGTTCACTTCAATGAAATTGAATGAAATGTGGTCTATATTGGATCTAGATGTTTCCAGATAAAATAAACAATTAAAAAAGAAAAGAAAATGAGTGGATATGCCAGCCAAACTCTTTCACATAAATACAAAAATAGATTCCACTCCTATGTTAACAGCATGCACACAAGCGTCTCATGCATATGGTGTGATCGCACCGGCTTTCTGCTTTATGGACAACAATTTGAGCTTTCCAGATGTGAATTTCACACACACTACAATACAGACATACACGCAGATTCATGCACTTAGTCTAGCCTATGGTCAGAGAGGGGAATATGCAACCTGTCTGTCAGTATTAGAACCTACTGTATAATGTGAATCTATAAACCTTCTGCTGATCTTCAACACTTCTAGTACATATAATCAGTTTTTTTTACTTGAATTGGATGGCACACCATGCCCAGACATAACAAAATACAATTGGAGAGAGCAAGATAATCAATCACAACCGTACTAAATTAGTTGCGTCCGTGAAAACCGCCGACCGTTTCATACAGGTCGTCATACCAGTCGTTTTCATACCAGTTCTTCACCGTTTGCTCCTAAACATAACCCTAACCCCAATAGCAGACAGACTGAACCAGTACAAGTATATAATAATGTCAATCAATAATGCAAACACAATGTCGCGAACAGTACAGCGTTTTATGGGACATGGAATTAGCGCCATGGTCCATGGAAGTGTGTGGACTAGAATCCAACCAAACCTGGACGGAGGGGGAGAGGAAGTTTGCAGAAAAACAATGGATTCCAAGACTTAATAAAACATTTCCACAAGGTTTACACCCATATGAAAGATAAATAAGATTAGTTATCGCAGACATAGATAAAAAAAAAAAAATCTTTTGGGTCATTAGCTTGTTTTGACTCAGAATGTTTCTTTGTGTTTGTCTTTGTGTTTTCTGTAGTACCTAATAGGTGGGGCACCTGGGGGGGGGGGGGGGGGGGGGGGGGGGGGGGGGGGGGGGGGGGTCTCTTCTGTAGGGGACTCTTCTTCAATAAAGATGGCGAATGCAAACATTCTCTGTATTGTACTCATAGTGGTGATATTTTCACCATTCATTGTCTACATATGTTGTGAAGCAACACTTGTGGATCCCAAATAGAGTTTGAGGCCACAGTGCACAGCGACCCCTGGGAGTGCCTCTCCATTAACATTTTGTGAATTAGCTTTGTGTGTGTGGCGTTCAGAATTAATTAGATAGGAAAAAGCAGAAGAGGGCCCAAGCCCATGATGATGATTAATATAGACAATAAATAGGTGTGTATTCACAAAAGGTTTCTAATCTAATTTTCTAATTATTAGAACTATGGAACCTCTTTCACTCGCATAAATGCCACCTAGCCTTGTCTATGGTGTCAATAAAAATAGTGTTTACCTATTCATCAATACAAAAAGGTGCCTTGTGTGATTAGAAAGCCTACACACTCTGAGCCCCACACAAATACACTGCACTTTTTGGCCAGAAAGTGGTTGTTTTTTCTTCTCTATGAAGGGTGCAGTTGAGTAACTAAAAGTGTTGTTTTTCCAGTGGAAATACTTTCTGCTTTCTGGCCAAATAGTGCTGGAACAAAAGTAGGCTTTCTAATCACACAAGCCACCTTTGTATTAGTAAGTATTAAAACATATTATAACATTAAGATAACAATTCCATAACTGCTAAATCATTAGAGCTATGGAACAGAGCTAACTTTGGGGCAGGTAAAAGCATGATCACTTTTATTATAGCATTCATGTAAACCAGGGGTTTTCAACAGGTGGTCCGGGGACCACAAGTGGTCCTTGAGAGGGTTCCAGGTGGTCCCCAGCCAAGTCGGTTAACCAGATGTAACTCTTGAGAATGTAAAAATGAAACCAAATGGACCCTTGCGGGTCCATTTGGTTTCATTTGTACACTCTCAAGAGTTAAAATATGAATCATCCTAATTAGCCCATAAGAAGATTAATGGTCATTTTGTTTGGTTTCCCAAATCCAGCCTGGAATTGTGGACAACAGCAAAATATTTCTTTAGTTTTGGGGTCTGTGGGGCTGAAATGTCATCAAATGGTGGTCCGTGGCTCAAATTCTGAATAAATAGTGGACCCTGGTGTCAAATAAGGTTGAAAACCACTGATGTAAACAGTTGTGGTCTGGCCATGTAAACCCAGTCACTGTCATACTGTACTTCCACTGAGTATTTCTTTAACCCCAACTTTTTAAACATTAACTCATTATGAGTCTGGTTTTAACCACTACTAGCTGACTTTAATCTAAAGGGGATCCTAAAACTCTCCTGACAAAAATGTCCTCTCCAGAGTAGATGAACAAGATTCACTCAGCATTCTCTTGTGTTCAGAAACATCTGATTTTCCCTTTGTTTCTAAACCATAGCTAATACAGCCTTAGGCCTGTGTTCCTCATTAGAATGCAAAGAAAAGCCCCACAAATCCATTTGTAAATCTAACATTTGGAGATAAATCCAAGGAGTGAAAGCCGAGTGAGAGCCTTTGCTTGAAGATTGGTGAGGTCTGTTGGCAGGGGCGGATGTAAAATGTCCCATTTTGGGGGGCAAGAGAACATGTTGGAGGGGCAAGAGAAAATGGTATGGGTGCGGCTTCATCGCCCGTGTCGCTTCGCAGTTACAGGACTTTTATTACGCAACTAAGCATCAATAATAACATCAGTTGTTGTTGAAGTTGCAACAGACACGCAGAATGCATAAAGCTAAAGGTCTGACTCAGAGAGTTTTCTGTTTTCAATGATGAAATGCTGTTGGTTTAGTGGTGACACAGCTGTAGTTAGTTAGTAGCAGTAGTAGTGTTTCAAATCATTTTAAATATAAGCACTTTAATTTGAAATATCTTGGGTTGTGTTGCATGGAATCGTGTTTGTGGGGGCAGACTGGGTATTTAGGGGGCATTGCCCCCCCCCCCCCCATGCCTAGATCCGCCCCTGTCTGTCGGACTTAGTGCTGTAGTCTGTAGTGTTCTGTGGATTATGGATGTACTGTTCCTGTACAGGTAATTGGTCACTTGTCGAATGCCCTGTCTTGTTTTTTTTTTTTGTTGTTGTGTTTTTTTCCTTCTTTTTTACCTTCTCATTTGTCAGATTCTGTTGCTTAGGTACACCAAGGTTTTAGTTTTTGTTTTACTCTGTGGTTTGTTTATGCTTCATGGGTTTATGAAGAAAAGTTATTGTTGACATCTTGCTCCTGTATTTTGTTCTCTAATGCTTCTTTGAAAATCCAATGAAGTCACACAGTCAACCTGGCAAGAGAGCTAAAACCACATGAAAATATAACTTTATCCAGCCTAGTGATTCCTAAACTTTTTAGCCTGTGGCCCAAAGGAGAGATTACATTTTGCCCCTACCCAAACTAGTGAAAATACACAATCTACAAGCTCAGAAAGTGTCCCTTCACAACACACTGTGAGCTTGTAAGTTCTCTTTACACTCAATGTTACTGTTAAACATTTGTTTTCTAATGGAATTTCTTGACGCATGAAATTACTGCAGGAAAACATTCTGAATGCTGTTGGTTCATTAAGTCAGGGGTTTTCAACAGGTGGTTCGGGGAACACCAGTGGTCCCTGAGAGGATTCCAGGTGGTCCACGGGCTAAATTATGTTAACCAGATGTAACTCTTTGAGAGCGTGAAAATGTTTACACTCTCAAGAGTTAAAATATTCACCTATTCATCTGATTTAGCCCAAGTCTACACGACTAGAGAATGTAGAAGATTAATGGTTATTTTGATCTCTATGTTTGAATGTTTTGTTTTCTCTGAAATCTTTAGTTCTGGGGGCTAAAATGTAATCAAATGGTGTGTGTGTGTGTGTGTGTGTGTGTGTGTGTGTGTGTGTGTGTGTGTGTGTGGTGTGTGTGTGTGTGTGTGTGTGTTGTGTGTGTGTGTGTGTGTGTGTGTGTGTGTGTGTGTGTACGCACGTGCGTGTGTTTTGAAACAATAACGCATGTGCGTGTGAAAGCGCACGTGCGTGTGTTTTGAAACAATAATTTAACCAAAATGTAAGAAGCCAAAAGATAAAAAAAGGAAGCATAAAAATATGTCCACAGCCCACAACTGGGTCCCCAACCCAGTGTATGGAAGCCGGTGATCTGGCCACACCCACCTTCATCATCGATCCACTTGAGTGTGATTGGCTGCTGCCGAGCAACGCTGCACATCTCCCTCACCTCCTCACACAGAGCCATGAAGGTTACCGTAGCAGCCAGGTCTGTGATCAACATGTCCCTGAAGACACAACACAACAAGAAGGACACCAGTCATAACACTGCTTTGAGAAAACAAATCATGGCCAATGATAACGGAGGAGACAGAGAGAGAGAGCTTGAATTTATTATTGTATCATGCAGGACAGAACTAGGCATAGGCATGGGGGGGCAATGCCCCCCTACATGCCCTGACTGCCGCACCAAACATGATGGCATGCAAAACAACCTGTCACAATGGCATGCAAAACAACCAAAACAACATTTCAAAGATATTTCAGATTATGTTCTTATATGTAAAATGATTTGAAACACTACTACAGCTGCTACTAACTGAGTACAGTTGTGTCACCATTAAACCAACAGCATTTCATCATTGAAAACAGAAAACACTCTCTGAGTCAGACCTTTGGCTTAATGCATGCTGCATGTCTGTTGCAACTTCAACAGCCAACTGGTGTTAATATTGATGCTTTACTTGACTAATAAAAGTCCTGTAACTGAAATGGTATGGGTGCGGCTTCATCTCCCGTGTCGCTTTGCGACACGGGAGATGAATCGACACGGGAGCGACACGGGAGCTTCATCTCGATGAAACCGCCCCCATATAATTTTCGCCTGCCCCCCCAATTGGGAAATGTTACATCCGGGCCTGGGTTCATGTACACTTCCCCAGACCACAAATGATAATTTATCTTCGGGGTCAAAAAACAGAGCTGATAAACAACACTGTTTCAAGTTTTCTTAGTACATGGTGGTTCATTTAAAAATGTTTTGCCCTTACGTACTGTACATTACGTACCTTGCATTTTAACCTCCAGGTAACATTCTTTTTGTACACAAATAAAACACAATACCATATCAAATATGATATCTGCTGCATCTATTGATTTCATTATCTATGTCATTACAGATAATCAACAAAATCCTGGTTCTTCTCTTGTCTTTGTTATATCTTCAACAACTACCCCCCTGGGATTATATTGTAACAAAAGGAAGACGAAATGGGGGCACTTCAGGGTTAAATTACACATGGTCAGCAAATATTGCTCTTCTATATAATTAAATGTACTGTATATTATTAGTATTAATGTATTAGTTGTTTGCAAGAATAATTGTTTTTCCCTCTCTCTGCATCAGTGTGTTGTAATGCTATGCTTTGTGTCTGTGTGGTTTGTAACCAGAAGTTTTTATATTGTAATTAATGAAGCAGACCAAAGGTTTGCTGAAATATTGTGTTCCATTGTCCTCCGGCATGAATTCCCCAGTGCTGTAAACAGATGGATATGCTGGCGCAAAGTTTTGTCAAATTATTTGAAAGATTAGGGTTGGAAACAATCCATGATTAGACAACCACGCGCTCCTTGCAGCCAGCCATAGTGTTCTGAATTTAATCTAGGCTGCATTCGATTGAATTCAGTGATCCGCTGACATCTGTTTACACACTGAGTTGAGGTGAACTGGGGAGGAAATAAAAAAGCAAACGAACACAAAGCTCTTTTCCAAAGACCATAATTAACATAAAAGAGACTTGTTTTTGTCTCTTCTGCTCTCTTCTTGGTGAACTTTCAAGCGGATTTATAAAGACCATGCCGAGAAAACACTCTCAGCACAAATACTCTTAGACCAGAGCTGCCCAAGAGGTAAATGGTGACCTACCAGTAGATCACACAGGCCGTGCAGGTAGATCACATGACAGTCCCCTAAAATGTAAAGATCTGTACCTCTTGAGAGCGCTAAAATTATATATTCATTTTACACTCTCAAGAGTTAAATAATATTTATCATATATTTAACATCTGAATTACGTAATTTCAAGACTCCACACAATTGAAAATGGAGAATAATTGTTATTTTGACCAACGTTTGGCCTCTTCTCTTTCCCAAAAACGTGCAAGTTCTTAGTTTTGGGTGCAAGAAACTAAACTCAACATCAGGAACTGTACACTCAAGTCTCAAATACTGTTTTCAAACGTCAGTAATAGCATAAACAGGAAAACCTTCAATTTTTCTCCCCCCTCTATTTTTCATTACAAGTGCATTATTCACACTATAACATTAAGTAACACCATCACCACTCTTTCAAAGCTCAAACTTTCTGGATTTTCAGTAATGGAACAATCACATTTTTGATGTGTAGATCTTGTTGAGCCGGTCATTTTGAAAGTAGCTCTCAGTCCAAATAAGTGTGGGCACTCCTGTCTTAGACCAATCTATTGCCCTGGAGGGAGAGCACTTTAGCAAGGTCAACAATGCAAAAACATTACTCTGCACTCTGTCTGATAGAAAGTGTCACCGCGTAACCACGGTAACTTGTTAGTCACTGTTTGTTACTGTAGAGGACAATTTTACATAGACAGTCATGTCTGACAGCTAACAGATAAAATAATTTTGATGCACATATATTATGCACTGTACCGTTCCTACATACTGAATAGTGTGTACTCTAATTGTTGCAGCTTTCAGATGAAGGAACAAACAGGGGCACATAACAAGAGTTCATTCCTAATTTTAATCCCTGTTCAAGCCAAGCACCTTACCAATGTTCTCAGTCTGAGTGTATATAATATCATGTGGAAGCCGAGGGCTGAAAAAGGCCCACTCAAGATGCTATAAGATCGGAGCTAGAATCGGATTTACCTCACAGAATGAAAGCATTAATAAGGGGTCGGCCGGACGGACAGCGTAGTTAATTACAAATTGATTACTGGACCAGTTTATGACTCGCTGGGCATCTGCGACCAGACCATTAATTGTCATGCAGAGCCTCACTTGGCTTTCTGAGTTGCTGTGCTATGGCTGCACCAGACAGACAGACAGGATTGTTCGTTGTTTGTGGGTTTGTGAGCAATGCCAAGTCTCAGCCCTTTGACTGGTACAGCAGCCAACTGGCCTCTCAGTGTGTGCAGGGCTCATTGTTGGTGTAAGATGGCGGCAGGGCGAGAGGAAAACATATACTGTTATCACTGTAATAAGCAAACAATACATGTGATTTGACTTGAGTATGAATCATTATTTACACACTATCTATCAGATCTCAATCACACATTCATGTCTTGGTCTTCAATTGCCAGTGCACACAGTTACAGTACTTTTTAAATGGTTGATTCTCATAGTTTTTTAAGTATTAAGCATCCCATTTTTTCGAATGATGACCCAGACCCATGAACACATGTACAAATTAACATTTTGAAAAGAAAGACAGGGGGACTCAAATGTTTCATTATTTATATAGACTACCTCAAAACAGTTGTTTCATTGCTTATTTAATTGTTTATGCTTTTTTTTTTTTTAACAAAGCAGGGCCTTACTTTCAGGTGAATTTTGCAGAGAGCGGCCCATTTTCGTGCAAATTTGGGCCGGACCGGCTCACCACACCCAGCGTGCAGATAGACCAGTCCTAACTGCACCACTTTTACACAACAACATAAACGAAACAACAGACACCTGCACAGTGCACAAGCCTTTGTTGCTCTCACAAAGGGATTCAAGATACTGTAGAAGAGCGTTTATTTGTCACTGACTAATATGCCACTGATCTAGCGCCCCCTAGTGGTCACGGCCCATTGGGAATGCTCCCGGTACGCCCTAGGACCAGTCCGACCCTGGTACAAAGTATACTGCAGTGTTGTCAACTGCAAAAATCCAAAATGCACTAGTGGCACTTCCAAAATGCAGTAGAATGTGCTAAAGTAGTGTTTTTCAACCATGAAACCAAATGGACCCACAAGGGTCCATTTGGTTTCATTGTACAATCTCAAGAGTTACAGATCTATAAGGGTCCATTTGGTTACCAATGGTCCTTTCTAGGAAGGAAGGAGGACTCTATCATGGGAGGAAAAATGGTGAAAAATGTGGGTTTTATCTCTGGCACCTGTCAACCAATTTCGCCAACTCAACAGCAAAAAATGCAATATTTTACACCAGGAGTTTTTCAATAATATTTGGCACTAGGGGGGTCTGGAAAAATAGAGCGGAAAATGCGACAACTTTGCAACACCAGTATACTGTAGCTATACGTTTTAACCTGGCCCAAAATGTAGTCTGAACTTGGTGTAAGAGTGCAAGAGAACCTAAACAGGCCGTGTTGTTGCTGGTGTTTTGACAGCCCTGGGTGTTTGTTGGGCTGTTGCTTCTGGAAGAAGAGGATCAGGGACAGCTTGCCTCCCAGCAGGCAGGCATCCATCCACTCCCCCTCACCGGGGCACATCCTCTGCCAAAATGGCACACAGTCAGTCAGCCCACTGCCACTCCCTCCAGTCCACTCCACACACCGGCCCACACGGGCCTGACACTGACACTGGATGAATTCACACACACACACACACACACACACGCACACACACACGCACACACACACACACACACACACACTATGTGCTCTGGAATGCACGCACATGCATAATCTGGCCAGTGTGCTGCGTCTGGCCGTATGCAAACAGCCCTTCTTTTTCTTTCTTCCTTCAAATACCTGTCAAGTGTCAACATACTGTATATACCATACCTGGGCATTATGCGGCCCAGGGGCCAAATGCGGCCCTTTGGCTGACTCTGACCGCCCGTGAAAGGGTACCGTGGTTTTCAACTAGTGGTCCGGGGTAACAGTATGTAACTCTTTGATAGCGTAAACATGACAACATCATGTTAACATCATGTTACACTCTCAAGAGTTAAAATATTCATCTGAATTAGCCAGAGAATGTAAACAAATGGTCATTTTTTATCTATGTTTGCCTGTTTTGTTTGTGAAATCCAGCCTGGAATTGTGGTCAAAAGCAAAAGAAATCTTTAGTTTTGGGGTCTGTGGGGCTAAAATGTCATCGAATGGTGGTCCATGGCTCGAATACTGAATAAATTGAGGGCCCTGGTGTCAAAATGGTTGGTCTTAATCTTACTTTTACCTTGAAATTAAATTAATATTATGCAGGCTTTAGTTCGGCCTCTATTCTTGGCCCTCCACATATTTTATGTATCTCATTTGGCCCCTGGGGGAAAATAATTCAGGGGTTGACACTAAGGTCTCCGAGGCACTTGCCCATCGGGCAAGTGCAAGTCAGGTTCTACTTGCCCTCAGGTCATGGTCACTTGCCCCTAAAAATATATTGTAAATTTTGCATTTAAGTTTACTTCCTACTTAGGTGCTTTAAACCAGGGTTTTTCAACACGTGGTCCCTGAGAGGGTTCCAGGTGGGCCCCAGTTAAGTTGGTTAACCTCTTGAGAACGTAAAAATGAAACCAAATGGACCCCTTGCGGGTCCATTTGGTTTCATTTTTACACTCTCAAGAGTTAAAATTCATCATCTTAACACTCTCCGTGCCAGCCCTTTTTCATATTTTTTGAGGTAGCCAGTGCCAGCGATTTTCATCTAAAAGTCATATTTCATATTTCGGTCCATGTTTCGCGACGGACAAGTTAGTTGACGGACACACACTTTTGGTTCCGGGTTGGTCCGTCCCTTATTATGGTCCGTCAATGTAATATGCGGTCGCTGCACGCTGCTGTTATCATGGGGATCGTATCAAACCAACGACGGTAAGCGACGTAAGAGTGACGTAGCTCTACCTAAGAGGCATCGGTCATTACTATATTTCATAATGATAACCGCTGACGTAGACCTATTTCAACGGCACGAAAACTGTTAATTAGCCCAGGTCGCAATGACCACCTTCAAGACAAATTTATCTTGTGTTGTGTTATTGCGCACTAAGTTGCACACTTGCCCGCTCGGGCAACCAGGTAGCGGTCTTCACTTGCCCCACCATTTTTTCTACTTGCCCCGGGCAAGCGGGCAAGTGTCAAGCCCTGAAATAATTCCCCACCCCTGGTACAGTATATACAATGTTGTCTCTTTAAGGTTCTAGCTAACAGCACATTTTGACTTAAAGTACTGAATCATGAGAACAGAACTAATAATACACAACAAACTTGTCGCTTTTGGTAAATGGGCCGAGGGGTAATGAGCCTTTTACAAGATTTGCCTTTATAATATATAAGGCATTCCTCAGAACTTAATAATAAATTAATATTAGTCCATAATTTTATGGTAACATTAATATTACCCTATTGGCCAGGGGCGCATATAACATTTCCCAATTGGGGGGGCAGAAGACATTGGTAAGGGGCAGCTTCATCGCCCGTGACGATGAAGCCGCCCCCATACCATTTTCAGTAGAAAATAGCTCAATTAGCCAATATAGTAGGACTTGAATAATAACTTAGCAGCCCTAGTGCCCTACTGGTGCTCATAAATCAAAGCTAATCGAGTCAAGTACATACAGTATATTTTCCATCCATTTAACTATATTTAGCAGTACTATTTGGGTGCGCGCACGCGCGCACGCACGCACGCACACACACACACACACACACACACACACACACACACACACACACACACACACACACACACACACACACACACACACACACACACACACACACACACACACACACACACACACACACACACACACACACACACACACACACACACACACACACACACACACACACACACACACACACACACACACACACAAAGAAACAAAGATCTCCACTACAGTGTGTTCCATACAATAGGTGAACCTTGCCCACAATGTACTGAGTGTAATGTACATACTGTAGCCTACTTGAGGACGTTTGGCATACACAGGGACTGGGCATTTACAAGAACAACATCCAACCATACAAATTCATAATTACGATCGATTTTAGTAACCAAGCATGGTCCAAGCAATTGTTCCTAGTTCCTAGTCAGTAAATGGTAAATGTGCATTTATATAGCGCCTTTATCCAAGTGCTTTACATAGCTTGTGCATCACATTCAGTGGAAACCATGCAAGGTACCTACTGCGCATCAGGAGCAATTCAGGGTTCAGTGTCTTGCTCA
>CM076968.1:50296844-50421844 GCA_039105355.1 Benthosema pterotum
TCATGCCATCCTGTGACTGGGCATTTAGCCCCCCCCCCCCCCCCCCCCCCCCCCCCCCCCCCCCCGATGCCCATGCCTAGATCCGCCCCTGAGGGAGAGGAGACCACGGCAGTGGTGCGTTCCTTAAAAAAACAACAGAAAACAACCTGAGAAGCCTGTCAGCGTTGGGTTGGGACTGGGAGCAGCCAGCCAGGCCCAGGCAGGCAGGCAGAGATCCTCTTTCAACACATTGTTTTATTTAGTATATGCACGGCCAGTTCATTTGCCAGAGTGGGTCCGGGGATGGGATTAATTGAACAGATCAATGACTTGGGGCTGGGCAAGGCAAGGAAGGAATGGCTCTCTGTGTGCTGCTGGCGAGAAACCCTGTGCTCTGTGTGCAAAGGAGGACGGATGTTAATGACATTATAAGCCATTGTTTCCAACACTTCATTCCTGAGGGGTAAACCGATGCCTTATGGCAGGCAGGCAGGCAGGCAGGCAGGGGCCTTACCGGCCCTACCCTATATATACTACCTCTCTGTATTACCCCACCGCACGCACCAGGGTCGGATCTAGGCATGGGCATCCGGGGGCAATGTCCCCCTAAATGCACTGCAAAAAATGCTGTCCTACATATAAGATAAAAATATATATATATTTTTGAGTGTAATAGTCCCAGAAACAAGCAAAATAAACTGTCCGTGAGGTAAGAGAATTGTATTTGGTAAGAATTCTTGTAATAAGAAATATGTTCTAAAAACAAGGTTGATAATCATATACAACTTGCTCTTGGTTAGTATATCCTTCTTAAAACAAGAGCAATCATACTTAAAGTCTAGATTTAAGATTACAAGACTTGCTTAGTTCAGAGTTTTTTGCAGTGTGCCCAGTCTCCCCCATCAAACACGATGGCATGCAATGCAAAACAACCCACGATATGTGCTTATATTTAAAATGATTTGAAACACTACTACTGCTACTAACTAACTACAGCTGTGTCACCACTAAACCAACAGCATTTCATCACTGAAAACAGAAAACTCTCTGAGTCAGACCTTTAGCTTTATGCATGCTGCGTGTCTGTTGCAACTTCAACAACAACTGATGTTATTATGATGCTTTACTTGACTAATAAAAGTCCTGTAACTGAAAATGGTATGGGTGCGGCTTCATCGCCCGTGGCGCAAAGCGACACGGGCGATGAAGCCGCACCCATACCATTTTCATACCATTTTCTCCTTCCCCCCCAAATGGGTAATTGTTAGATCCACCCCTGGCACACACGCACGCACAACGGTCCACTCACACTTCCTGCAAAGAGCCGAGGTGTGGCTATACTATACTATACTAGCCCCGCTGAGGTTGTTTCTCTTTCTCTGTACCCGTTTTTTTTTTTTCGCTGTATGCAGACGCCTTTGCCTGCCTGACTGTCGAAAAAGAAAAATATGACGGGGAGAGTCTAAAAATGAAACCCCGCCGTCTATCGCTGACTGCTAACTAACAGACTGCGGTGCAATGATGAACGCTCAGCGTTCGACTACATCATTCTACTGTACACCCCCCCACTAGCAGTTACAGCAGCATTTTTACTAAAAAAATATCTGCATCTCAGCATTTGGGCTGCCATTTCTGCACACACACACACAACACACCATCACTCTACATGGGTCTTCGTCATACCTGACGAAGACCCATGTAGGGTCGAAACGTTGTCTCTCCTTCATTAAAGTATCCTGGGAGCTACTATACGCTGTGCAAACTATTTTTCTCCTTTTTCTCCTCCGTTCGACTTTTTAGTTCAGCACCTGTAAATTTTATTAGAGATGTCCGTACTCCACCTTTGTTCCACAATTTATTCTGCCATGGAGGACCACCATTTGATGTCGAGTTTAAACCCACTGGTTTAAACCTCCAAATCCAAAATCGAACATCCTCTTCCACGGATCGGCCAGGGAAGCCTGTATGCGGTGCCAATCTCGATCCATCATCGCACACATACATACACCCCCAGCCTATAAATCACGGTTGTGATAATCGACGGACGGGAAGAAAAAAAAAATAGGCCAGTCAAAGTTCAGGACAACTGCATTGTTGGATCAATAGGGCAATTGAGTCCACCTCCTCCTCCTCCTCTGGCCAGATTAATCCAGTTTAAGATTAACCACAAGAAGCTGTTTGTGCCGTGACAAAGATCCTGTACGGACGCCGGACAGAGTCGCCGGTCGCCCGGCGGTGACGCGAATATAAAAAGAGGAGACTAAACAAGTGTGGAAAAGTATCACAGACATTACACAGAGAGGGAGAGATGGATAACAGGAAGGCTGGCCCAAATAAAACTATACGCCTATAGACAGAGTTACGCTGTCGCAAACTCCGTTCACTTCATGGGATCAGTCCAATGGCGGCTCTACCATCCAGTTGTGTTTCACTATGTTTCAATATGGACATTTTAGAAATGTCCCTCTTTTGTCCCTCTTTCAGGCTGCAACAGCCCCTCCCCAGTGCTCTGTTTTTCTGATCCCTCAATGTCGCAACATTTCGGCTGGTGCGAGTATTATTTGATCCCGAACCTTCATCTATTCGAGAGAGAGAGAGGGAGAGAGAGACGGAGAGAGACAGATACAGAGAGAGAGACAGAGAGACAGAGAGGCAGAGAGAGACAGAGAGACAGAGAGAGACAGAGAGAATACCCATTTCCACGCAGGCCCCAAAAGACACGACATGAAACATGTTTGGTTTATCTGCTAAAAGCCATGCATCAGCAGCAACATCCACAGCAGTGAGTGGACACATCACTTTCAAGATAAGGCACATCCTGCTGCACACTTTCTAGCATTCCAAATGGATTTCAGATAAAAAGGTTGAGGCCCAGGTTTTACGACGACTTTAAAAAGGGAATTTTTTGCCTCCTAGTTCAGTGATTCTCAACCTGTGTGACGTGACGGGATATGCAGAGGTGTGCCGTGAGAATTGGCCAAAAAACAATCCTTAGCACCACCACGAAACCAATAGATACTGCACGGATGTACACTAGTAACTAGTGTACATCCGTATTCCAACCCCCGGGAAAAAGCTCATTTGATAATTATTAGGGATGTCCCGATACCGATACCAAAGTATCGGATCGGCTCTTTTTGTCCCTTTTTTTATCATATCGGTATTGGGAAATACTGTATGGGAAAGTATCTGTATCTGCCCTTATTTGTCATTATCGAGTCACATATTGGCAATTATGCCTAACCAGTGATCAGACACAGGGGTAAGGGGTTGACACCATGGCAGTTAAGTAAAATGTTGGGTCATGTGGAGTTTGCTTTGGAGTTTCCCAAGTGCACATTTAAGAGAGGAGTATGTCATTCCCAGTTGGTGACTTCATATAAAAAGGTATTTTTTCTTTTGTATGTTATTATATATATATATATATATATATATATATATATATATATATATATATATATATTCTTCTCTGGTATCGGTATTTGGTATCGGCTAACACAAAAATTGTGGTATCGTGATCGGAAATGAAAAAGTGACATTGGGACATCACTAATAATTATCATGCAAATTCGACCAAAGCCACCACCAGATTAAAATCGGAACAGGAGGATTCAAGAGAGGAGAGGAGAGGAGAGGAGAGGAGAGGAGAGGAGAGGAGAGGAGAGGAGAGGAGAGGAGAGGAGAGGAGAGGAGAGGAGAGGAGAGGAGAGGAGAGGAGAGGAGATAGAAAAAAAAGGGACGGAGGATAATGTGCTCCGTCTCCGCCTGACCCCTTTGTTTGTCCATGCTGGAGAGCAGTAGCGATGAAGCTACCACAAAGGGAGAGCAAACAGAGGCAAGACAGAGCATGGAGGAGGAGGAGGGGAGGAGGGGGAGGAGGGGGAGGAGGACAAACAATGCGCCGCACCGCCGTCCATGACTCAGGCGCTTTGGGAGAACTGATGACCCAACGGGCGGCTGAGATAGCCGGCTGGATGGATGTAATGGGGGGAGGGGAGGGAGGGCTGAGGAGGAGGAGGGGGGGGTGGTGACGGAGCATGCAGTGTTGCCAACTGCTGAAAGCCAAAATGCACTAGTAGTGGCACTAGTAGAATGCAATGCATATGCTATAGAGCAGTGGGTTGTTTTCAACCATTTTCATATTACCAGGGTCGACTATTTATTCTGCATTTTTAGCATGCACGGATCACACCAACTAACTGGCAAAATGTTGGGTCGAATAGCAGTTCTTCTACATTTTTCTAAATGCATAGATTCTTGAAAATTAGGTAGTTCCATCGTCCCAGTTGGTTTCATTTTAGAGTTACAGATCTATAAGGGCACATTTGGTTACCCAATGGTCCTTTCTAGGAAGGAAGGAAGGAAGGAGGACTCATCATAGGAGGAAAAATGGTGAAAATCGAGGGTTTTAGTTCTGGAACCTAGTGTCAACCAATTTCACCCCAACTAAAAAAAAGGCTAAATATAGCAACAAATGCGCCAAGTTGGCAACACTGACTGCTGATGATCCAAACGGTGGCTGAGCTGGCTGGATAGATGGATGGGGGATGGATGGCTTTGTCAACTCACGCTGTCAGCCAGCGCTACAACCACCACTGATCACAGCTGATACCTGCCACAAAGGGGACCTACAATGGCTAGCCGGCGGGATGGGGGAGGGGAGGACCACGCACGCTCCCACCCCCCCATCCCCATCCCCATCAAAACAATAACCTCCGAGAGCTTCTGAGAGAGCTGCTGCTGCTGCTGCTGGCCCGACTGTTCGATCCTGGCAGTGGTGCCGGCAACTGCCAAAAACTCAAAACGCACTAGTGGCACTTCCAAAATACAGTAATCAAGTTCTACATGCTCTTGTTGTGTCAACTTGGAGCTAATTCACATGATGAATATTTAAATAACTCTTTGAGAGTGTAAAAATGAAATTATTTTTACCCTCTCAAAGAGTTACATCTGGTTAACCAACTAAGTCCATCATTTTAGCCTGGGGGACCACTGGTTGAAAACCACAGTCACAGGCAGAAGCCTGGAGCCTGTCAATTAATTTCGCAAATTTTGGCGCTAGCGGGGTCTGAAAAAAAGCTAAACATATCAACAAAAGTGCCAAGTTGGCAATGCTGGGCGCCAACTATTCGATCTGGCTAAAAAGAAAACTAGCATGACCACTCGACCCCTGCACCACAACCAAACACACATCCTCAAGACTTTTCGGTTGGTCACTTTTTAATAATGGCTGCCATTTGTGAAGTGGGGCCCGATGAGCAGTCGTCACCATCGTTCCAAATTTATCTTGAACTTAGATACACATGTCCCACCACCACCCGTCTGAGAGAACAATGTATTTATTGACGCTACACTCAAGGCTGCAAACGGTCAGACGCATGTTAAGTGTCTGACAGTCTGGCCAAAACATCCATTTATTGCGAGAGAAAGGCAGACGTATAGCGTTGCTGCTGCAACACCGTCCACTCTAACATCGTGTCCTTCCCTGTCACATTTGGTTGCGTGATTGTTGTTGTTGTTGTTGTGTGTGGGCAGGAGTAGTGTGTGTGTGTGCGTGTGTGTGTGTGTGTGTGTGTGAGTGGTGTGTGTGTGTGTGTGTGTGTGTGTGTGTGTGTGTGTGTGTGTGTGTGTGTGTGTGTGTGTGTGTGTGTGTGTCGGGGGCGGATCTAACATTTACCAATTGGGGGGCATGAGAAAATGTTATGGGGGCGGCTTCATCGCCCATGTCGCTTCGCGCCACGGGCGATGAAGCCGCCCCCATACCATTTTCTGTTACAGGACTTTTATTAGGCAAGTATAAGCATTGATAATAACATCAGTTGTTGTTGAAGTTGCAACAGACACGCAGCATGCATAAAGCTAAAGGTCTGACTCAGAGAGTTTTCTGTTTTCAATGATGAAATGCTGTTGGTTTAGTGGTGACACAGCTGTAGTTAGTAGCAGTAGTAGTAGTGTTTCAAATCATTTTAAATATAAGCACTTTAATTTGAAATATCTTGGGTTGTTTTGCATGGCATCGTGTTTGGTGGGGCAGACTGGGCATTTAGGGGGCCTTGCCCTCCCCTCCCATGCCCATGCCTAGATCCCGCCCCTGGTGTGTGTGCTTGTTTCTCTTGCATGGATCAGCTGCTGGAGGTGGAGATTACCATGAGCTCAGTGCCTACTGATTTCCAACCCCATCTGTCTGTCTCCCACAGTGACAGGAGCTCGTGACTCCAGCACACCCCCTCCACACACACACACACACACACACACACACACACACACACACACACACACACACACACACACACACACACACACACACACACCGCACACACACACACACACATGCACACACACACACACCACCCCCGCCATGTCTTCTTCTTCTTCTGAGTGCTGTGCATAATGAACAGGCTGGCAGACGTCGCACATCGTGGCACGCAGCAGACACTAAATGTATGCACGCACACGCCTGCACAGTGGCACGACTGTAGTACACACACACACACACACACACACACACACACACGTCAGGTGTGCGAAGGCAGGGTCTGTCTGTCTGTCTGTCTGTCTGTCTGTCTGGGGGTGCAATGCTGCAGCCATGCGGCATGCAGGCTGCGCTCAAAGTGACCCAGAATTTCACTCACTGTAAAAAACTCTAAGCAAGTCTTGTAAAATAGTCTCTTAAAACAGTGGTTTTCAACCTTTTTGATCCCAGGGCCCACCATTTATTCAGCATTTGAGCCACGGACCACCATTTGAGGACGTTTTGGCCCCACAGACCCCAAAACTAAAGATTTCTTTTGCTTTTGTCCATCTTCTAGTTGTGTAGACGTGGGCTAATTCAGATGATGAATATTTTAACTCTTGAGAGTGTAAAAATGAAACCAAATGGACCCGCCAGGGTCCATTTGGTTTAATTTTTACGTTCTCAAGAGTTACATCTGGTTAACCAGCTTAGCTGGGGACCACCTGGAACCCTCTCAGGGACCACTGGTGGTCCCCGGACCACCTGTTGAAAACCACTGTCTTAAAATATGATTGCTCTTGATTTAAGAAGGAAATACTAAACAAGAGAAAACTGTATAAGATTATCAACCTTGTGAGGGTTGATAATCTTATACAGTCCCTACCCCATGGGGGTAGGGACCATGCAGGGATGTGTCTGGACGACTCAGGGTCCTTTACAGACCCTTGTCCAGACCCATCTGGCCTCGTGGGAGCTGGGCTGTGACCACACGCCATTGGCTGACTGCGCTGAAACAAGGGTGAGGTCGACATGGGTCAATCCTTTTTTTAAAAGAGAGGGAGAGAGAGGAGAGAGAGAGAGAGAGAGAGAGAGAGAGAGAGAGAGAGAGAGAGAGAGAGAGAGAGAGAGAGAGAGAGAGACTGCATCAAGGGGGGTCTACTGGCTACACAAAAAGAGATTCTGAGGCTGACGCAGCACAAACTCAACTCCCCCGAATTCCCCATCAGCCATCACCCTATGGCAGTGGTTGGTTTTCAACCTTTTTCATACCAGGGCCCACTATTTATTCAGCATTTGAGCCACGGAGGATCACCATTTGATGACATTTTAGCCCCACACAGACTCCCAAAACTAAAGATTTATTTTTGCTTTTGTCCACAATTCCACAGGCTGGATTTTGGGGAAACAAAACAAGGCAAACATACAGATCAAAATGAACCATTAATCTTCTACATTCTCTAGTTGTGTAGACTTTGGGGCTAATTCAGATGATGAATATTTTAACTCTTGAGTGTAAACATGAAACCAAATGGACCCATGTTTACGCTCTCAAAGAGTTACTTCTGGTTAAGCAACTTTCCATCATTTAGCCTGGGGAACACCTGGAATCCTCTCAGGGACCACTGGTGGTCCCCGGACCACCTGTTGAAAACCCCTGCACTATAGCCTCCACAAAGCCGCCCACACACACACACACACACACACACACACACACACACACACACACACACACACACACCACACACACACACACACACACACACACACACACACACACACACACACAGTCTCGCGATCTGACAGTCAAAGACACACATATCCACAGACTTGTGAATCGTCTCGTCTC
Source organism: Benthosema pterotum (assembly GCA_039105355.1). NCBI lineage: Eukaryota > Metazoa > Chordata > Actinopteri > Myctophiformes > Myctophidae > Benthosema > Benthosema pterotum. The sequence goes on from CM076968.1 coordinate 50,304,905, forward strand.
CCACATCAGTGACGAACGGTGTAATTAATTCACGTCTTTCGCAGTCGCTCCTCTTAATGAGAGCAATTATAGCGTATTATAACCAGCTTTCTAAACTACGATGTTGGTGTTCTGTGTGACTTAAAAAAAAACGTGTTATGCGTTGCTCTGCGACAGACGGAAGTTGGGGGGGGTAACCACAGGCGACCTTCTGGGGTTCACAAATGTGTGTTTGTGTTTTTTTTTTTTTTTGAGGAACATGTAGGGCTGTTGAATGCTTAAAAATTTCAAATTTCAATCAGTTTAATCACAGCTTCAAAATCTATTCAATCATGATTAATCACGATTTGGACTAAGAGAAAAATAACAATATTTGAATGAAGTGAAATCACTGTAAAAGTACTGTCTTCAACATGTAGTGCCAAAAGTTAAAAGCACTGATCGCGTGTCAGTGTGCGTCTGGTTTCATGTTTTCAAACACATGATAATCTTTTGAAAACAGCCGATCTATTCTACACGCTCGTAAGCCGTTTTGCAGCGTATTTAGATCAGCTATTTCAACGCACTCATGCGTTCACCGAGAGAGAGAGATACTTTAAGGATCAGACAGTAAGTCGGTCACGTGACGAACAATATTTGCATTAAGTGAAATCACTTACTATTACCTTTAAACCCTACACAACATGTCTACTGTCATGCGTTTCAATTTGGACCAAATAAACCCGTTTTCTTTTTATCGTGTTCGTCGTCTGAACTCAGCACTTGCATGGGAGTTAGGTCACGAAACAATGGAGCGTTTCTAGTCGTCATAGAGGTTATTATTTGTGATTTGTGTGTTCATATCTGTGTTAAGGTTTTAACAGTCGCCGGGCAGAACAGAGGCGAGAATTAGAAGAAGGAGCCGAACGTGTCGGAGCTCAAACAACGGCAGGCGCCAAACACTGTTGTCCGTCTGTATGGACACAACACTTCTGCACACAACAGTCTGCCGTCTCTTTTACTACCCTGCAGCGCCGCAGCTAATGAGTCAAAACAAACAGATACGGAGAGAGAGGTGTGTGTGTGTGTGTGTGTGTGTGTGTGTGTGTGTGTGTGTGTGTGTGTGTGTGTGTGTGTGAGTGAGATACGGTGCGAAAGCACTCCTTGATTTGACTAGGAGGTTTTTTTTTTCTTTTTAAATCGCTCACGCGATCCTCGCACGCCTATAACACCCAGCACCGCCGTAGTTCTTTGGGAAAACCCACGCCGTGTTAACTTAAGCTGCCGTTACCATGGACACGTTCCGTTCACTTTCTGTAAGACACGTTTCCTAACAGCCCTGAAAAAAAAAACATAGAAAGTCAAAAATATTCATCTGATTAAAAAAAATGCCCCTGCACTGCACAGACAGTGCACACCTGGCCCTATTGATTACGAAAGTCACAGGGCAGGTTTAGTCAGTCGAGGAGGCGACTAAAAAGTTGGGTTGTGTGTGTGTGTGTGTGTGTGTGTAGTTAAAGGCAATAGTTGAGGTTGCAAGTGCCATGTGCAGTTGATGAATATTTCAAGGCCCCCCCATCTCATTAAATAAACACAGAGGTCCTCACCGCCTACGGTAATCTACCATCAATAATGAATCGATGGTAGAAGAAAAAAAAAAGAATGGACACGGCGACCGTAGAGTTCGCGCTGGCGGTCTGCCTGCCCCGTCGTCAGATTGCAGCCTCGTCTGACACAACTAAAGGGTTTTCCTCCACGCGAGGGAGGCGGCCGGGGGTCAGCGGGTTCCTTCCGTGCGACGGCTACACGACAACAAGAAACGCTAATCTTACACGCTTCGGGTTCCTCCGGGAGGTAGACAGAAATAGACGCCGTGTGTCTGACTGTGAGAGAGTCCGGGCCGCGGCCGCTATAGTGAAGTTTCGTGCTTAAGTTACGCGGACGGAAGTCGCTAAAGGAAGTCTATACCCACCCCACGAAACAGGAGAAAATACTTAAAGGAGGAGAATTCCACACCGAAACACATTGGGCATGCATACATCTACCCTGTGGCACGATACATGATGCCCTTGATTTTCTCAGATGGGGGGTCTGCAGCCAAACTCCGGGGGACCTTTTGCATCAAATATGTTGATCATCACTGACATAAACATAGATTTTTCAGAAAAAAATAGAATCTACTGCCAGAAACTATAGAAACTAGAGTCAAAACCAGAATCTAGTGTCAACTAGGATCTAGCATCAGAAACTACAGTAGTTTACAACCTAGAGTCCAAAACCTAGAATCTAGCGTCAAAAGCTAGAAACTAGCGACAAGAGCTAGAGGACAGGACAAAATGGGATTAATGTGTTTTGGTGTGGAATTCTCCTTTATGCCGACTTTTCATTTCCATGCGTGATCCATTCTCTGTGCACTCTGGTATCTGTGAAGCCTTGCGTGCAGATGCTGCCGCTGCTTTCCCATGCAGGCCGACGTCAGTGTGCACGGGTGCATACCATAAACGGCCAGCGTGGTGGTGGTGGTGCATGGGGCTTCCTCCTGGGAACACTAGGGCTTTTTTTTTTCCACTCAAGAGGATAGCCCCAAGACTCCTTCATGCTTACTTGACCCTCGTTCGTTCCCTCCTTTCTCCATCCCCCACCTCCTGCCCAGAAAGCCCAGAGTACAGCCGACATGTCCTCCGCTCACCCGGGCCATGGTATATTAATGCTCCCCTCGCCTCGACCCTCTCTCCAACCGCCTGCGCCTCTTCATAAAGCACATCGCCACTAGTAGCTTCCGACTTTTTTCCCCCATTTGTCATGCCGCCAGGGCCGGATCTAGGCATGGACATGAGGGGGGGGGCATGTTTTGCATGCCAAACATGATGGCATGCAAAACAACCCAAAATATAAGCACCCAAGTGCATATATTTAAAATGATTTGAAACACTACTACTGCTACTAACTAACTACAGTTGTGTCACCACTAAACCAACACCTTTTCAAAACCTTTCAAAAACCTTTAGCTTTATGCATGCTGCGTGTCAACAATAACTTCAATAACTGATGTTATTATTGATGCTTTATTTGCCGAATATAATAAATCCTGTACAAGATATAAATCTGGTGGGTCACAGAATGCATAGTTATCTATTCAATGTGTATTTTATTTTTCACCTTCTGCATTTGAACACAAGATTAGATGATTATCATGCTGTTTTTTTGCGGGGGCGGGAGGCTTTGTTTTACGTTCAAGGTTGGTCTGCACTCGTGTGCAAGAGCTAAACAACTAGGAGAGCTTGGTAATGAAAAGGCGGCAGAGAGAGGGAGAGAACTAGAGTACAATAATCATGGACCAGGCAAGTCAAATTGCCCGCAAAACAGAGCATTCAAAAGAACGCCGCTGTGAGTGTGTGTGAACTTTGTCGATGTGTTTGTCGCTTTGATATTCCGTATCAAAAAAACAAGGCGAGGCAAACCTAAGAATTGAAGTCAATTACTCTCCGGGTACGAAATGAAAATTAACAAGGCTTTTCTGTGAAGAAGAACAACGGCTAACCCAGATCGCTTTTTTAGATCTTCTTGCTTCCTCGTGCAGCAATCAGGCATGAGGGAGAGAGACGGAGAGAGAGAGAGAGAGAAAAATCCCCCTTTTGTTAGACAAACCTTTACAGCCGGCAAATTAACTAGCTGCTGGCAGCAGGATATGAAAAGAAACCGGAATATTTAATTTATTCTCCGCAGCTGCTCTCTCATCGCCGTGCTCTTTTTGAAGAATTCTTCCCAGACAACACAACAAGCCCTTGTCACCTGTGATTCGCTGCCACTCTCATCCCAAGACACGCGTTGTTCTTCCCTTTGTGTTGGGGGGGCGAGGGGAAAAGACAACGTGTTAACTAGACGCCTGAACTCGGTGCCACGGACTTTTCATCTCCCAACACGGCGGTTCCTCAAAAGTTTTTTTTTTCCAAAGAGGAGCCTTGGAGCAAAAAAATCTGAGGATTAGTGACGTCGTTGTTGTTGTTATTGTTGTTCACCCGCTGAGGAGAAGGAAGGAAAGAACAAAATAAACGTGGATTTTTCGAGTTGGTTTTAGCAGCAAGAAACAGGCTAAGAAAAAAGGGAGGGTGATGTGATGGGCTTTCGCAAAAGCAAGCGGCAGCATATGTGGAGAAATAATTAGTGGCACTCGCAACACACAAACTTAACTGCTAATTAAAAGGAAAAAACCTCCTTAATTGACTTTCATTTGCATACCATTCACGCCACAAAGCAATTACAGTCCAAATCGTTAAAAGGCTGGCTTTTTCTACGTCCTTATCTCCGCTGCAGAGGCATGTTTTCTCCTGCCTCTTTTATTTTGGTAGTATCTCGGGGTCTCACAAACAAAGGATGGCGAAGCCAAATGTAAGAGAATTAATTAGCATCAATTCGCAAATATACAGTATATATATACTGTATTCTGTGACACATTATGGAAGATAATGTGCCACTGAAGGGCAGTGGGGCGGATGTAACATTTCCCAATTGGGGGGGCAGGAGAAAATGGCATGGGGACGGCTTCATCGCCCGTGACGCTTCGCACCACGGGCGATTAAGTCGCACCCATACCATTCTTAGTTACAGGACTTTTATTAGGCAAGTAAAGCATCAACAATAACATCAGTTGTTGTTGAAGTTACAACAGACACGCAGCATGCATAAAGCTAAAGGTCTGACTCAGAGAGTTTTCTGTTTTCAATGATGAACTGCTGTTGGTTTAGTGGTGACACAACTGTAGTTAGTTAGTTAGTTAGTTAGTTAGTAGCAGTAGTAGTGTTTCAAATCATTTTAAATATCAGCACTTTCATTTGAAATATCTTGTGTTGTTTTTGTTTTGCATGCCATCATGTTTGGTGCAGGGGCAGACTGGGCATTTAGCGGGGCATTGCCCCCTCCCCATGCCCATGCGTAGATCCGCCCCTGAAGGGCAGCGGAATCCTGCTGGAGGAATGCGCTTCAGTCACTTTGGTTCAGCGGAGCCTGAGAAACAACACAGAGCTTCCCGTCACACTTGACTTAAGAGCACTCGACTGTCAATATAGCATTGATCTCTCTGGCCTCCCTTTAGCTATGGTCAATGTCATCATCGGGGAGGGAGGGGAGAGGGGGAGGGAGGGGAGGCTGACTGTATACTCACTCCGTGAAAGATCTCGTCGTCTGGCGGCTGGAGGGTGACTAAGATGGAACAGGGCCTCGCAAACAGAGCTCATTAGACGCAGCCTAATCGAATCGCTGGCTTCCGACTTCTCAGAGTCGCGCCAGACGAAATAATAATTCTCCTAGTCAGCGGGCAGACACGGCGGCCGCGGCCGTTTATACAGTATATACACTCAGGGGAGGAGGAGGAGAAGGCGACTGTCGCCGTTACTAAAGGGGAACTCCACCCATTTTCAACATTCTAATATGTCATTAGTATACCTTAGAGATGTTGTGTGGACATGATAAAAAAAAATCCCCCCATTCTGGGTTTCCTAGAAATGGAGATCTGAAAAATTTACCATTAACATGGTGAAATACATCATGATGTCAGATGTATTTCACCATGTTCATGATTTTTCTTTCAGACCCTTTTTCCTGATAGGGTACAAATGGAACCAAATTGACCCGCTAGGATCCATTTGGTTCACATTTGTATCCTTTCAGGAAAATTTTGAAAATGGGTGGAATTCCCCTTTAAGATCGCGTCAGAGCAACGGCTGACACAACACAGTGACAGTTTTTTTTTAAAGGAAAAGTTGCATTGCATTTATACTGTACATCTGCACAGTGACGTCACCGCTCCGGTTCCAGAAGTGTTTTTTCCCCCATTAATTTTTCTCATAGACTTTTTGAAAATAATTTATATAAAGACGATTACAACACGGACAAAGCCAACTCCGGTCGTGACAAATCATGATGACACGCACAATCTTTTGGGACGATCAAATAATTTCTAAAGATAAAAGAAGATAGTCTAGGAGAAAAATGAAGGGGAAAACACTTCCGGAACCGGGGCGGTGATGATGAGACGTCACTGTGCAGGTCTATTGCTGCGACATCCATGCAAGGAGGAGGAAGCCGCGGCTAATGTTGCATCTTACAGATTCGGAAGCACAAAAAACAAGAGAAAATGCAGCTAGCTATTCTCTTAGTTGTCCCATTGATATGCAGAGCTACCAGCTGTTGTCCTGCCTACCGTGTGGACATGGCTAGCTGTCAGGGGGCTTCGCCACGGCTGTGGCCTTGCATAGCAAACAGGACATGGGCCCTAGATTCCCCAAGGGAGTAGTACACTTCCTCTAGTCTTCAGACCAGACCCCCTTCCAACACACACACACACACACACACACACACACACACACACACACACACACACACACACACACACACACACACACACACACACACACACACACACACACACACACAGTCTCTCTCTCTCTCTCTCTCTCTCTCTCTTTCAAACAAGCAGCCCCTTCAGCTGGAAGCCAGGCTGCAATGGGGGACTTTTTTTGGGTGGGGGGTGGAAGGATGGGGAGGGGGGGGGGGGTTCGTTCTCTGGAAGTTGAAACGGGAAATTTCAGCCCTTGCACATTCTGGTTGGGAGCAGGAGCGGATCTAGGCATGGGCATGGGGGGGGGGGGGGGGGGGGGGGCTAGTCTGCCCTATACCAAACACGATGGCATGCAAAGCAACCCAAGATATTTCAAATTAAAGTGCTTATATTTAAAATGATTTGAAACACTACTACTGCTACTAACTAACTAACTAACTACAGCTGTGTCACCACTAAACCAATGCATTTCATCATTGAAAACAGAAAACTCTGAGTCAGACCTTTAGCTTTATGCATGCTGCGTGTCTGTTGCAACTGTAACTACAACTGATGTTATTATTGATGCTTATACTTGACTAATAAAAGTCCTGTAACTGAAAATGGTATGGGTGCACCCATACCATTTTCTCCTGCCCCCCCGCAACTGGGAAATGTTACATCCGCCCCTGGATGGGAGCCACATTTTGGGAGCAGCAAAATGCTTTAGGAAAAAAAAAAAACAGCCAGGCCTAACCCTCCCTCCCTCCAAAGCTCCAAAACCCCCACTGGCAAAGGGCTGACTTGCAGACAGGACTTCACAACACAACATTTCAGCCCAGGAGAGTTTTCTGTCTCCTCGTGCACTTTTTCCCCCTCCATTTCAAGGGTCCAGCGCTGTGCACAAGCTTCAACCATGCAAGGCCTTTACATTTTAAAGCCTATAACCAACCACCAGAGCACTGATGATAATCACAGTTACTTACAGCGTTGCAGCAAATGCTCAATCTCAGCAGCAAAGCGATATACTGTAGGAAGGACATCTTTTTTTTTTTGTTTTTCAAAAACTGCCTGATTTATGATTCATCTGCACAGTTAAACCCTCCAAATTTGTTTACCTTTGATCTGAGGAGCGTGTGTGTTTGGTGGGGGGTCCGTGCACGTACCCTGTCCGTCCGTCCGTGCACGCGATTACGTCATGATGAGCTGTCAGAAGTCAGTATATCTCAATATATGGAGCTGTACTGATATATGGAGATGAGCACGGACGGTGGAGACCTGTGCACAGGGCTTGTTTTACATTTTTTACAGTGCACATGTGCAGGGACATGTTTCATTTAAGCTCGTTCTTGGAGCGCTTCCAACAAACGGTTTTGTCTCCATGTCTTGAGAGGGAGTGGCGGACGTGTGGTATGCACCCCCACTACCGTGTCCCAGACGATAACGCCTGATTTATGCTCCATTGTATGATGCAGTGCCGCACCAAAAATAGATGCAAAAAATAAATAAATAAATAAATAAACAGTTTGTGCTGCAACGCGTTGTGAGTGAGTAACACCGTCTGGTGGTAGATCTGCCATTTTCGACCTAAACTCCCGTTGCTAAACACGTATTTCTCTTGCAAAAAACACCAGACTGTAGTCTGGGGACCACCACCACCACGGCCCACTCCCAACAATAAAAAAAAAAACTTCTCCTGATCAAACCAGAAGAGAGTTTTTTTTTTTTTTTTTTTTTTTTTTTCAAAAACACTTTGATTTGACATTGATTTGGCCTTGGCAAGGTCAGGGAAAAAAGCGAAAACAGTCAACACTGACTCACTCACTGTTTTTTTTTTTTTTAAAGAAGGAAGAAAAAAAAAGAAAGCATGACTCAAGTTTCCCCCCATTCACTCTTTCGTATCTCGACGGAACACATGGATTGTGTATAAATCACATCATCTCCAGGCAAAATAGAAGTTAGAGCGACGTAGTACTTAATCTGCAGACGCAATCCTTATCTAAACATCCTGATGCGGAAAGCCGCTGATTATGTTTTGCCTCCCACAGCTGCGCGCTCCAGCCAAGAAACCATGAAGACTGACGGCCAACGATGCTGGCACAGGGAGAACTTCCACTAGCCATCCACACCCAACTCATAAACTTTGGACCCATTCAACAGTACAGTGCACTTGTTCATTCTTGTTGTGTGTGTGTTGTGTGTGTGTGTGTGTGTTGGGGGGGGGGGGGGGGGGGGGGGGGGGGTGTTCTAGGCGTAAGTCCGACACTCTGTTAGTCCAAAATACATGGCTTCTGTGTGTGGTTAGGTTAGGGTTTGGGTTAGTATAATGTCTGATTCTTGTTGGACTAATAACGTCTTGTTGGACTAATAACTTCTTTGCCTTTTTAAACTATTTTAAAAAATGGCCAGTCTACATGCTCACAACGTGTCAATAGATTGCCACATGTAACTATACCCAAACATTTTTAAAAATAGTAAAAAAGAAGGGATAAGGAGTTTAGCATGTACCGAAAACAGGAGCCCAATCTGTCATGAAGGTGCAATCGGTCAATGATAGGCGCACGCGCGTGCGTGTGCGCGCAAAGGGATCTCGTATGGCAAAAAAAACGACTTCAAGACAGGAACAGAACAAATGCCATGGCTTCCTGCGTCTGCCTTGCGAGACTAGTGCTCCGTGCCATCATCATCGTCATCACTTCCGTAACACCACCATGCACCATGATTAACATTCACAAAAAAAGAAAGTTGCCCCGCCGTTTCCCCTCCTCCTCCTGCATCATCATCATCAACGTGCAAAGATGACACTTTTGTGCACGAGTTGAAGAAGAAGAAGAAGGAAAAAAAAGCACAGCCACTGCGTCGCAGTCTGCTCCTTTGGCTGGCTTCCTGGAGGAAACGCTTTCAAAGTGCTCTCTCTCCCTCCCCTGCCTCCCCCCCTGCCTCCCCTCCTGCCTGCATGCATGTGCCGAAATGTGCTGACAAAGGGGGAGCTCTCTGTTGCCACAAAAAGTTTAGCAATATTCCTCATAATCCTCCGACTCCGCAAATATTCCCCCCATTAGCATTGCTTAAACTGGGCCACTCGAAAGAAGAGGGGAAGACTAGAATTAAGTTGGGGGAAGAGGAGGAGGGGGCGTGGGGTGGTGGGGACACTGAAACGCATTCATATTAACAATCAGCAGTCACTCCGTCGCCCTGTGAGCCCTTATAAAAATAGAAGGGGGCCTTTCGACTTTTTTTTTTTTTAAACATGGGGGTCCTCCACCATGAAGTTGCGCCCCACTCCACTCCAGTTTTCAAAGCGGACGAGTGCCAGGGTCCAGGCATTCAATACTAGCACATGGCAGGACTTTGGCAGTCCTCAAGAGTAACTCCTTCTTTTCAGGAAATAAAAAAAGAAAACGCCACTGAATGTAAAGAGGGAAAGGCCCTTAAGGTTGGACGACTGGGGAGGAAAGGAGGAGGAGGAAGCTGTTTGTAAACACTTCCACCCCAAACGTGTTATGCATGCGGCCCTCAGCCCCTCGATTTCCCCTCATGCAGATCGGGGGTAAACAACAAACAGTATAGGGCCATCAGGGGCGGGGGGCAGGGTATGCATGTATGGATGGATGAGGAGCGTCAGGGGCGGATCTAGACATGGGCATGGGGCAATGCCCTCCCTAAATGCCTGCAGTCTGCCCCACCAAACATGATGGCATGCAAAACAACAAGTTAACAACCCAAGATATTTCAAATTAAAGTGCTTATATTTAAAATGATTTGAAGCACTACTGCTGCTACTAACTAACTACAATTGTGGCACCACTAAACCAACAGCATTTCATCATTGAAAACAGAAAACTCTCCGAGTCAGACCTTTAGCTTTATGCATGCTGCGTGTCTGTTGCAACTTCAACAACAACTGATGTTATTATTGATGCTTTACTTGCCTAATAAAAGTCCTGTAACCGAAAATGGTATGGGCCCACATACCATTTCTCCTGCCCCCACAATTGGGAAATGTTACATCCGCCCTTGAAGAGCGTGGGTGGGTGGCTGGATGGGGTAGGTGAATGAGGTGGAAGGGAGGGAGGGGGGCTGGGGGGTAGGTGGGGGGTTGGTTGGTTGTTTGCTGAATGCCCCCCTTTGTTGGGATCATATTATGTTTCCACCACAATACTCCTAAACCTGCTCCATCAACTCCATTCATGTGTAACAGTTCATGCAAATGCACCATGGCCCATGCTGGTCTTTCATTTGCGGAGGGCGGTGATGTGGTGCGGTGGATGGATGGTAGGTGGGGGGGGGGGGGGGGGGGGGGGGGGGGGGGGGGTCTTTTATGGGTCTCATTTGGGGAGGGTACCCAGCACCAGAGCATGGACCCTTAATCCCCACACGTATGGGCTCACAATCAGGGGTACTGTCTATACCGCCAAACACCCTATCTTACACCTCCATGTAAGTCAGGGTTAGGTGCCCCCATCCATCCCTGCTCTTTAAGACAGTGGTTTTCAACCTTTTTGATACCAGGCCCCACTACCTCCATCACCATTTGATGACATTTTAGCCCCACACCACACAGACCCCAAAACTAAAGATTGGATCTTTTGGTTTCGTCCACAATTCCAGGCTTCCATCTTGGAAACAAATGACCATTAATCTTCTATACAAACATTCTCTATTTGTTTAGATTTGGGCTAATTCAACTCTTTGAGAGCGTGAAAATGAAACGCTCTCAAAGAGTTACAGTACATCTGGTTAACCAACTTTCCATCATTTAGCCTGGGGACCACCTGGAACCCTCTCAAGGACTACTGGACCACTAAGATGATCAGTACAAGCTCTATCTTAATCTCCACACCCTCATTCCCTTAAGTACTTCTGACATTAAAAATATATTCGTTATTTTTGTTTTACTGTGAAAAGAAGCCAGATCTATAAAACAAAAATATGGCATGGGTGTTTATGCCTCCAAACCGATAGCAGTGATGATGATGACAGCATGCGTGTGTGTGTGTGTGTGTGTGTGTTTGTGTGTTTGTGTGTGTGTGTGTGTGTGTGTGTGTGTGTGTGTGTGTGTGTGTGTGTGTGTGTGTGTGTGTGTGTGTGTTGTGTGTGTGTCACCAGCAGCAGACCAGACAGACTCCCGCTCATCTGCAAAACTCCATATTCAAATGGTTTGCAAGTTGTTCTCACGTTGTTTTTGTTTTGTTTTGTTTTTTGTCAAAGAAGACAAAAACATCCCAGAATAAGGAAAACAACCAAAGGAATTTGTACGCATTTTTCCCTTCTCTCTAGCACTGCACAGTAGTACTGATTGAACCCACACTGAAGCCACAGACATGCAGACAGACAAACAGTAGGTTTAGCCGTGTGTGTGTGTGTGTGTGTGTGTGTGTGTGTGTGTGTGTGTGTGTGTGTGTGTGTGTGCTATAATGATCCTGTCAAGGCAGGCAGACACTTCAAAATGGCATCAAGATGATGATCCTCAATAACTAATAAGAATATGAATAAAACTATAAGAATAAACATGGATCCAACTGGCCAGAGACCAGGGAAGTATATAGCAGCGTTATTACGCATTAGATCAGGCGTTTTCCACCATTTTCAAACCAGGGCCCACTATTTATTCTGCAGTTTAGCCACAGAGAACCATTTGTAGTTGAGTTTAGTGAGTTAATTCTCTCAGACCCCAAAATAAGGATTTTCAAGTTTATGCCCACAATTTAGGAGAGATAAACTGACCAAATGTTAGAAATAACACTTGTACATGTTTTTCTTTAATTGTGTGGATCCCTGAACACTAAGTAATTCAGATGCTTAAATTCACATGTTTAAATATAATCGAACTCTTCAGAGCGTAAAATGAAACAAAATCCATTCTAAAGATTTACAGTTCTATAATGCTACATTTGGTTACCAAATGTTGGGGGCCACCTGGAATCCTCTCAAGGACCACTGGTGGTCCCCGGACCACTGGTTGAAAGCCACAGCACTATAGATGATGACACCACTCATTAAAAGCACAGCTCAACTTCCTAGAGCTATAGTGGATGAGTCTCCTCAGACACACGCACGCACGCGCACAATATTAATTTAAAGCGTAAGCAGAGCAGACAGACCCGAGTCTGGCCATTGTTTCAAGTGCGCGTGTGTGTGCGCAGGCGTGTGTGAGAAAGAGGGGAGGGGTGCATGCATGTAACTCCACACCGGACACGGTGTGTGTGTGTGTGTGTGTGTGTGGTGTGTGTGTGTGTGTGTGTGGTGTGTGTGTGTGTGTGTGTGTGTTGTGTGTGTGTGTTTGGGGGGGGGGGGGTCTTGGGAACAGTGCCCTCTTCATTCCATTAGCCCCCCCTCGTCTACACCTGAATTGCACTGTTACTACAGTCCTAATTGTCGTTTAACACTTATTACAGGGCCATTTGCTGCTGGGCCCCAAATGAGATTGTATTTACAGTAGATGCCAATAAAAATCGAGCTATTCACACACTAACACAACCTGTGGCTTCTTTGTGGAGGTTGGTTGGGTAAATAATGGCTTTATTGCCACCCAGACTAGAGTTTGGTTTGTCACCGGCGGGGAGGGACAATTAGTGACAATATGTGATCCAAAATCGTCGTGCAGGGGCCACCTTAGGCCATGCACGGTCAAGGGGAATTTCACTCATTTTCAACATTCTAATATGCCATTATTAATATGTCATAATTAATTTGTACGCTTTCAAAAATGTTGAAAATGGGTGGAATTCCCCTTTAACAGTGACTTTTCAGGAATAGAAAGCCTGCAGTTTCTATTAGCTTGGATTCCATCATTGATGATGTCATTGGAAGTAGTTTCTGAACTGTCCACAGCCCTCCTGTGAGACAGACTGAGTAGGAAAAAAATAGTCCTATTTTATCATGTGCATTAGTGAGGACCTACTGTATCATATGGATATACGTTGAAAAGTGGTGAAGTGGTCCTTTAAGAGAAAAGTTTTTTGTCAGTGGGTTTCATTGGCCTCGGTGTTGAATGCGTCCATTTGTAACTGGGGCGTGTGCAAAATTTGACCCGCAAAGGGGTTGATTCAGTTACATTACTTCAAATTAAACACGTAGCAGTTGAAAACACTTTGTTTTTCTCTCTCTTTCTTTCCAGCAATCCCATGACACGGAGAGAGAGAGAGAGAGAGAGAGAGAGAGAGACTGAGGAGAGAGAGAGAGAGAGAGAGAGAGAGAGAGAGAGGAGACACGGAGAGAGAGAGAGAGAGAGAGAGACTGAGACTCACCCTGGACGCTTTCCTCTTGTACTTGTTGGCGAAGTCGAACTTCTCCTTGATGTCGTCCAGGAGCTGCTCCAGGCGCGCCCTCTCCTCTTTGGCCGTGTAATCCTGCCCCAGGAGGACGTAGTGCCTCCAGTTGGCCGAGTCGAAGCCCCAGTGGCAAGTCCTGTTCTCCAGCGCCTTGTGGCTGTGCACCACGAACTTGTGCGTGGGGTACATGAGTCTGCAGTCCAGGCACTGCACGCACGCCGCGCCGGGGCTGCTGTACAGCTCGGGCACGAACAGCCCCTTGCACTTGCCGAAGCACTCGTGGTACACCCTGAAGCTCTTCTCCGTCAGCTCCAGCTCCAGCGGGCCGCCGGGGGCGGAGGATCCTCCGACAGCCGAGGAGGAGAACTCCTTCTTGCAGCTGCGCGGCGGGTAGGCGCCGCCGTAGATCAGGGCGTTGCACAGGCGCTCGGCGTCCGTCTTGGTGATGAGGCCGCAGGACGGCGCCGAGAAGGGCAGGATGCCCATGACTTTGAGGATCTCCAGCTGGTCGGCGGTGCAGCGCGAGCAGTAGACGTGCAGCTCGTCGCACACGGCGTTGATCTGCTGCAGCGAGAAGTCCCGCAGCACCGTGTTGAGGATCTGCGGCAGGCACAGGCGCTTCTCGCCGCCCACCACGAAGCACGAGATGGTCTCCGACTCCAGCACCGTCTCGCAGCGCTCCGTGGAGCGGTCGGACGGGATGAAGAGCGGGCCGGGCATGACCGGCGGCGGCGGCGGCGCGGGCTGCATGCCGGGGGGCAGATGCAGCACGCCGGGGCCGGGCTCCGGTCCCCCCGGCCCGGGCTGCTCCTTGGTGCAGCCGCCGCCGCTGACGTCCTTCTTGAACAGGAGCTCATGCTGCCACCGGGCCGTGAACGCCGCCGGCCCGCCCAGGGAGCTCATAGAGCTGAGGTGAAACTGCTTGAGAGTTTGTTGCAGTCCCGGGTGAGGTTGGAAGCTCTGCCGAGTTACAGCCTCCATGTTTCTCCTCCCGCAACTTTGGAGGACGAAGGAGAAGAAGAAGAAGAAGAAGCGAAAATCCCTCCTCGTCGTCGACTCGTCGTCGGCTGGGGGTCAGAAGAAGTAGTACTGTCCGAATAGTAGTAGTAATAATGGTCCCGTTCCGTGTGAATAATCCAAGGTCTCCCCGAATGAAAGAGCAAGAACGTGGCGGAGCGCTTCATCAAACATCCAATAAAAAGTCCCAGACGCAGATCGGTGTGACTTTTTCCCCCACTGTATCCACCACCACCACCGATCCCTAGAATGGTGACACGGGCGACTGTTTCCCTGCGAAGGACTCCAGTCTGTCCATATCTCTCTCCACAAGAACAACTCCCAACAAACACGAAAAAACACGAAGCAAAGTAGTTGCCGCTTCTAAAATCCAGATGAGAAAGAAAAGTAGTCCGGGTGGGACGAAGAATTCAGCGAGCGGCACCTTTATCCGTGCGTGCGTGAGGAAAAAATATCAATAAAATCCCTTCTACTAGTCGTCTCGCCTTGCTGTCGAATACTGCAGTACAAGCCGAGCGCATACACACACCACGTACACACACACACACACCGTCTGCCCCCGCAGCTCTCTCACTCACTCACTCTGCCTGTATGGAGATGAGTATTAGTCTGAGTCTCTCTCTCTCTCTCTCTCTCTCTCTCTCTCTCTCTCTCTCTCTCTCTCTCTCTCTCTCTCTCTCTCTCCTCTCTCTCTCTCTCTCTCTCGCTCTCTCGCTCTCTCGCTCTCTCTAGCCCTGCCTCTCTCGCTCCCTCTAGCTCTAGCTCTCTCTCTCCCCCTCTCTGTTTGTGTGTGTCTGGCTCAGTCATTGAATCCCAGCCAAGAATGTGACTGACTCCGCAGGCAGGCTGGGCTCTTCCAGGAACAAGCCGTCACTCCCCCCCTTTCTCCTTCTCCTTCTTCTCTCTCTCTCTCCTCTTCTCCTAGCAGCCTTGTTGTGCGGCCTCTGCAAAAAGAGAAAAAAGAAGTCAGGGGAGGGAGGGGGAAAATGTACAGAGCTTATGTGAATAATTTGCTTCACGACTGGGTGGAGTTTGTTGCGAGACAAGTCAAATATAGCTTTTTTTTAGAGGGGAAATGCAAATTGAGCAACCGACTGTGGTTTATGTATTTTCTTTCTGGTTGTAGCCTGCTATAATAAAATGTTTGGCAATAAATTGGCAGGCAGGGAGGGGGCAGTAAGTAACAGCTAGGCTTTACTGTATAGCACTCATAATAAGACCATGTTAGGTGACACATTGTTATTTTCTATCTTCTTCTCACATTACAAACTTACGGAGCCCGAGGGCAAAGGTAGAATATAATAACACTGCCAATCGAGTTACCCTTATGCATGGGAACTTGAGTCGTTGCCAAAATATACTTTTATACAATGATGTAGGCCTATGTGTTGATGCAGCACTACTTCATGACGTTAAGCCTCACTACAGTGAATTGTCCCATCAGGCAGTTTCACAATCCCCACAGAAAATCTATTTATGCATGTACTGTATTTACCCTGTAGGTCTATTCTTATTCTTGCCCAAATAATTCCAAATTCTGTGTGGAGTGTGGACCCCAGGAAGAGTATAGCTTCTGCTGAGGTAGTATAGCTAATGGGCAACGATAAACGAAATAGATTTGGATTTTGTCCACTTCATAACCATAGATAGCCTATAGTTTGTCTATATTCAATAACTACTTGTTTACAGATACTATTTCTCAAGTGAGTGTCTTCCAAACCTCCATAAAGGCTACATATTCTTTTCAGCATAACTTCCAAATCAATGATTAACCTCCTTCCATTCCCATTATCGAACTAATTACGTGGTAATACCGTGTGATATGAATGAGGTCATATGGCAGGGGCAAGTTCAGCCTAGACGTGTTTAGATTGTTAGCTGTGCTTGTGGCGCCCCCTAGCCAAACACCTAAACAACTGCGGCCTATATGTCTCATGGCCACACAGAGCTTGAGAAGATCATCTGCTCTATAATTGTATTCTCAACAGAGGTTTGAACAGGGGCGGATCTAGGCCTGGGCATGGGGGGGGGGGGGGGCAATGCCCCCCTAAATGCCCAATCTGCCCCACCAAACACGATGGCATGCGAAACAACCCAAGATATTCCTGATTAAAGTGCCTATATTTAAAATGATTTGAAACACTACTACTGCTACTAAATAACTACAATTGTGTCACCACTAAACCAACAGCATTTCATGATTGAAAACAGAAAACTCTCTGAGTCAGACCTTTAGCTTTATGCATGCTGCGTGTCTGTTGCAACTTCACCAACAACTGATTATTATCGATGCTTATACTTGCCTAATAAAAGTCCTGTAACCAAAAATGGTATGGGTGCGGCTTCACCGCGTCTCGCTTTGCGCCACGGGCGGTGAAGCTGCCCCCATACCATTTTCTCCTGCCCCCCCAATTGTGAAATGTTACATCTGCCCCTGGGCTTGAAGTATAGGAGTATACAGCTGCACTGTCACATAGCCCAGGCTACTTACACCACAATGGTATGATCCTGTTTAGAAATATTTGCAGTAGATGTTACATCCAATCTATGTGCCTATGTGTGACCAATAAACCTATGGTATTTCCCAAGCATTTCTGAGTATGAATGAATGACATTTTTATTAACAGAAATGAGAGTTACAGTACAAGTCAAGAACATACTGCTACAGAACTGATAACAGCTTGGAGAATTATTACAGTACAATTAAAGTACAACTACAGCAAATCTGAAAAAAAAAACTGGACACACTAGTTAAGAATACACTCGTTTACAATAGTGGCCAACTTGTTTATTTCGTTAAAACATTCAAATACGTACAAAACAACTACTTCACTAAAGCCAGAAGCAGCAAATCATGGAGGTAAAGTCATAGTGGATGTAAAAAGGGGAAATGTACAAAGAGGAGAGGGGATGGGTGGTGGGGATTGTATATACATTTTTTGTTTTACAGAGGCCAGGTTTGAATTGCAGCCGTCTGTAGGTGCCCTTTGAGAGCGGTTTTGAAGGAGTCAAAGGATTCACATGGATTCTTCTTGATTGTTGGTAGGGCGTTCGTTTGTACTTCACTACAACAGTTGTGGAAAGTCGTGCAACTTATAGTGATAGTAAACGACTAAATTCACTTGTGCAAAGTAAATTAGTAAATTCCTTATTTGTAACTTTGACGTTTCACTAACACTTACGTTCTTAGTGGTCAATTTGTACAGGGTCCATATTGTATGAAATAAATCAAGTTCAAGTTTATTTGAAGTACAACGTACTTGAAGGAAGAGTAGTTTGCAGCATCAGGCAGACGCAAACATCAGCTAACAAGTAAGCAAAAATAAAACATAAAACAAAACAAAACAAAACAAAACAGACATCTCATATTCATAGCCATATGTAGAGTACAAACAGTATACACATGACCTTAAAGTGCACAGTTAAAGTGCTGGAGGAGAAAGTGCAAGTACATGACGTTAAGCCTCAAGTACAAGGCACTGCAAGTACAAAGGCACAGCAAACGTTTTTAGGTGCACAAATAACCAGTCAATTCAAACGACCGACAAGCCCACATGCAGTGAGCTTGAAGATCAGCTACTCAAGGAATCAATGAAATACCCAAAGGAAAAGTACCGGTAATACTTAGTAAATACCATATAGGCGTAACTAAACTTCCCTTAGTAGATTTAATGTGCCAATAGAAACAAGCACAAATGTGCCTGTTTCTATGTGCCAATAGATACAATACAAATGTACAGTATAAGTATAAGTAGACTAGGCCTAGGTAGATTACTAGACAGGCCCTTGCATAGTATTGATGGATCCAATTGCGGGTCTATTTGGTTTCATGTTTACACTCGCAAGAGTTAAAATATTCATCATCGGAATTAGCACCACTTAATTAAGAAGTCTACACTGTTTTGTTTGGGAAATCCAGCCTGGAATTGTGGACAAAAACAAAAGAAATCCTTAGTTTTGGGATATGTGGCGTGAAAATTCATCAAATGATGGTCCGTGGCTCAAATGCTGAATAAATAGTGGGCCCTGGTATGAAAAAGGTTGAAAGCCACTGGCCTACTGCAGGACAAAATGTTGCAAAAGCTAGTTGCAACATCATGCATCTTTCATGCACGTTCATGTCAGAATATACTGTATGTTGGATAAAAAGCACCCATAGCGTGAAGTGATAAAGCATCAAAATACGTTATCTATCAGCTCATACCATAATCGGACCCATTGGCAAATATATGCTTTCGAGAGTCTGAGTCTATAAGTGCTAAGAATATACCTTCAAACGTTCCATCTCTCGCCCCTAAGCTAAGACACGCATGGCAAGAGAGCACTGGTGAACATGCTCTACATACACACAGCACACAATCAGCAGAGAAGAAAAAGGGTGATGGAGTGGGTGTATTATTTCACTTTCAGGCATGTTCTGCACATACTGTAATGTATATATATATATATGTAAAAATATACAGTGGATAACAAAATGTACCATGAACCATCCTGTGGGCGATGGCATGGAGGGTATACAGCATGCATAGTACGCTTCTGTGAACGAACTCACTGGATTTGTGTGTGTTTGTGTGCAGCAGCGTGTGCATTCGTGCATAATGTGTATGCACATGTGCATGTGTGCTAGGGGCGGGACGATTCACTTACCTCACGATATACGATACGATATTGATATTTAGGGTTCTGAATCGATTGATGTCGCGATTCTTAATTATGCTGCGATTCGATTTGATATATTGATATCGCATTTTTTCCCACAAATGACTTGCTTGTGCTTTTATTATACTAGAATATTTAGAGGGGAATTCCACCCATTTTCTTTTTTTTTTGAGAGCGTACAAATGGACCCTAACGGGTCCATTTGGTTCCATTTGTACACCCTCAGAAAGAAGGTCCTAAAAGGTCCTAAAAGATACACAACTTGATGACGTCATCAAGTTGTGTTTCACCACAAGTTCAATTCACTAGAACATTTTAAAGCAATTTTAAACAATCTAGATAAAATGTTCAATCATACACATCAATGCAGACTGATAACATCAGTCTTTCTGACATGAACACATTAAGCTTACATACATATAAAAAAAAACGGTTTTGAACCTGGCGATTCCATATTCATATCATGGCATTAAGAAATGCAATATATTGGCATTAGGGATGTCCCGTACCAGAAAAGTATCAGGGACCAGTATTGGCCATCATTTGTCATTATCAGACCATTCAGTATTGTTAAATATTCCAGTCTAACCAGTGATCAGACACAGGGGTAAGGGATTGACACTATAGGTAAATAAAATGTTGTGGAATTTGCTTTGGAGGAGGAGTCTGAGGAGTGAGGAGTCTGCTATTCTAGTCTGCTATATTATTCTGCTATTTGGTGGACATTTTCTGGTATCGGTATTTGGTATCGGTATCGGCTAACACAGAAATTGTGATATCGGTATCGGATTGGAATTGAAAAAAGTGGATTGGTACATCCCTAATTGGCATTTTTACATTTTTTTTGCACTGCTAATGTGTACACACATGCATACAACATACAGTATACTACTGTATCTGTGCTTGCCGAGCAGAAACCCGCCCGGCCCCCCCGTAAGGCGAGTGGCATCATGCAAGTGAGTGACCAAGTGACAGTTTCAGTGTCGGTGCCATCGGAGCTGGGCTCTGTCCCGTTCAGTTGGCAGATAAGTGACCTTCTCTGAAGGGAACGGCAGCTAGCCACCCCCATGGGGGCTTTTATCTGTTTGGCACGGGGCCAGACACACCACCAGCCAGCGTCAGGGTCTGCTAGCTGCAGGCAGGGTGGGGTATCGGCACTATAGTGTTACACACTGGCATAATCGCGCGGGAGTGTGCACTGTGTGTGTGTGTCAGGCAGGGGCGGATATAACATGTCCCATTTGGGGGGGGGGGGGGGGGGGGGGGCAAGAGAACATGTTGGAGGTGCAAGAGAAAATGGTATTGGGGCGGCTTGGCGCCACGGGCGATGAAGCCGCACCCATAGCATTTTCGGTTACAGGACTTTTATTAGTCAAGTGAAGCATCAATAATAACATCAGTTGTTGTTGAAGTTGCAACAGACACGCAGCATGCATAAAGCTAGAGGTCTGACTCAGAGAGTTTTCTGTTCACAATGATGAAATGCTGTTGGTTTAGTGGTGCCACAGATGTAGTTAGTTAGTAGCAGTAGTAGTGTTTCAAATCATTTTAAATATAAGCACTTTAATTTATCTTGGGTTGTTTTGAATGGCATCGTGGTTGGGGGGGCAGACTGGGTATTTAGGGGGGCATTGCCCCTCCATGATCATGCCTAGATCCGCCCCTGGTGTGTGTACGGCGAGTGTGTAATGGATACGAGGCAAGATGCAAAGCTTCTCTCAGCCTATCAAGGCCAAGCCTGATAGACAGTGAGAGAGGACTGCCAAGACCCCCCCCAACTCACCCCACCCCCGCCCGCCTTCCCCTTTCTCTTGAATGATTCATAGCATTGCCAAGATGTTGCACACATCTCTGCGTCCTTCTTTTTTCTTTTCTTTATCTTCTTCTTTTCACGTGCCTCCCTCCCACCCTATCTCCCTCCCTGTCTGTCTGTTTGTGCCAGTCTGTCATTCTTACTGTGTGTCTGTCTGTCTGTCTGTCACATGCCCATTCTATTTTTATCTTTTGTCCACATATACTGTATATATATTGTACCTCCACATTTTTCTCACACATGTACGTGTCAGTCTGTCTGTCTGTCACATGCCCATACGGTTTCATCTTTGGTCCACATATACAGTTCCTAAGCACGCACACATGCACGCACACCCACACCCACAAACACACCCACCCACAAAACACACACACACACACACACACACACACGCACACGCACACGCACAGGCACAGGCACAGGCACAGGCACAGGCACAGGCATCCATCTCGCCTCGTCTCCTCTTCATCTCCTTGGCTGGGCCTCATGGCGATGGATTTTGGGAGTCCTGCGTGTGTCCTGCCCTTGGTTTTCGTGAGGTGGGTTCGGCCCCGGTCCACATTATTCCACTCCATCTTCCAGCCCTGTAACCATGGCGACAGTGCACAACATGGGATCACAACTCCTCAATGACATAACCTTTCTTTCCAGGGCCCAGGCGCCGTGTCGTTTTTTTTCCCAGAGTATAGCACCATGCAGGGCAGGCACCCACAGGCCCCTGGACCACAGCTCCGCTTTGTGTTTTATGCCCTTCTGCGGTTTAAAAAATGAATTAATCTAAAAAAAACATCTAAACCTACCCAGCAATAGCAGCTTTCTGGAATAATCATCTTGCAGCAATGTTAGGGAAAAAGGGGAAAAAAATGGCCTTACCTTTTCTCAAAGTGGCAGGTTTTCCCATAGTGCTCTCTCTCTCTCTCTCTCTCTCTCTCTCCTTTCTCTCTCTCTCTCTCTCTCTCTCTCTCTCTCTCTCTCTCTCTCTCTCTCTCTCCTTTCCTTTTCCTTCCGTTGGTTCCAGTTTTCCCTTGTCTTTTCCATTGCATAACTGAAGGCACTCTCTGTAGGTCCCTCTTCTCTGTCCAAGAGCTTAAAAAGGGCTTAGAAAGTACCACCGTTATTATTATGACTTCAACTTTCCACTTATTGTGTGTCCTAGCCCGGGGAGAATGTATTATGATATGGTATTCCGGCATGAGGTCACTTTCTTATGAAGCTTGGTCTGTGTGTATAGTGCAGAGTATATACTTGTCATAGACGGATCTAGAAATCATGGGCCACTGCTAGCCAAAAGGCCCCCCCCTACACTGGAGCATTTTTCTTCCCGTGGTGGCACATAATGTCTGCACACACGCATATCAATTATGACATATTGAGCTGCAAGGGATTGCTTAAAAATAATACAGACAATAATAAACTGAGCCAAATACGTTGTAAATGCAAACTGTTAAACCACCTGCAGTAATGTACCATATTATGATGGTTTAGGACTTTTAGGGCATTATTTTTGATTGTCTTAAGTATCAGGTCTTAAGTCTTAAAGGGGAATTCCACCCATTTTCAAAATTTTCCTGAGAGGATACAAATGTAAACCAAATGGAGCCTATAGTGGGTCCATTTGGTTCCATTTGTACCCTCTCAGGAAAAAGGGGTCTGTATTTCACCATGTTAATGATTTTTTCAGACCTCCATTTTTAGGAAATACAGAATTGGGGGAACTTTTTTATCATGTCCACACAACATCTCTAAGGTATATTAATGACATATTAAAATGTTGAAAATGGGTGGAGTTCCCCTTTAAAGGTAGGGGAAGTGATTTCACTTTTGTCAGATATCACCCAAAAAATATTTTTTTCTGTTAAAATGCTCTATTATAAGGTGTGGAAATCATATATGGAGTTTCCCCCTCCCCCACGTTAGCAGAGGAGCTAATAAAAGTTCCCCAGGTCACCACCAATTCTCCTCCAATCAGGAGCGAGCAGCAGGTTCACATAGTGTAGCTACTGTTGGGGGCCCCTAGTGCACCAGGCTGGTACTACACCATGAATTTCAAATCACTTCCCCTACCTTTAAGTATCAGGTCTTAAGTCTTAAGTCAAAACTTGGAGGTGTGGCAAAGCTGTTTGACTGTTCTGAGTGGCCAAACAAAATTGACATTGAATATAATATTGACGCAAAATGAATATGGCCATTGTTAATAACAGTGGCAAGGACGGTGTGCACCGCTGTTATTCACTCTTACCCCTTTTGAGGTTGGGCCCTGAGCTTGAGCCTCTTAGCGATCATGCGGACACTCAACCTCAGGGGTCCCTCTAGCTCAGGGGCCCCTGGGCCTGGGCCCAACATGCCCATTGGATAATCCTCCCCTGAGTATATAGAACAGTGTATAGAGATGCGCAGTGACGTCACCGCCCCGGTTCCAGAAGTCTTTTCCCCATTCATTTTTCTCATAGACTTTTCGAAAATAATTTATATCAAGACGATTACGCCGCGGACAAAACCAACTCGAGTCGTGACGAATCATGATGACACACACAATATCGTCATATAATATATAATTGGGAAGAAGTAGAAAAAGGCATGATACAAGACTTTTTGTTTCGTTTTTCATCTTAGAAATTATTTTATTGTCCCAAAAGTTTGTGTGTGTCATCATGATCCGTCACGACTCGAGTTGGCTGTGTCCGCGGCGTAATCGTCTTGATATAAATTATTTTCGAAAAGTCTATGAGAAAAATGAATGAGGGAAAGACTTCCAGAACCGGGGCGGTGACGTCACTGCGCATCTCTATAGAATCCCACTTGACAGTCAAGTAGATGCTCTAGCTTCGGACAGTGGTGGGCAATTGTTTTTCCCAAGGGGTCAAATGAGATACAGAAAATATTGCAGAGGGCCAAGGCAAACATACAGTAGATCAAAAATGACCATTCTTCTACATACTCTAGTTGTGACTTGGGCTAGTTCAGATGATGAATATTTTAACTCTCTGAAAGCGTCCATTTGGTTTCATTTTGACGCTTTCAAAGAGTTACGTCTGGTTAACCAATTGTCCATCATTTAGCTCAGGATTACCTGGAACTCCCTCAAGGTCCACCCGGTCGAAAACAACTGTATAATTAGCAATGAAAAAGTTGACGATCTCTCCAAAACAACGGTAAAAAGGTTCATGCATATGTGTCTGTCTGTCTGTCTGTCTTTCTGTCTGTCTGTCTGTCTGTCTGTCTGTCTGTCTGTCTGTCTGTCTGTCTGTCTTTCTGATTATGTCTTTGCATGAATAATATTTTACTCTAGAATCTTCAGGACTTAGGCCAAAGAGTTCCCCTTTTCAGAAAGACAGTTTAGCCTATGCATTCATCCAATATTTAGTTTTTTGTTTTTAATCAATATTGCAAATATGCTTATTATTTATTAGCATTATGTATTTATGCTTTACACTGACAGTCTGACACGCTGTGGCATACAGCCAAGAATCAGGGGACGCATACATAAATAAAGGCAAGTGCTAAAAAGATGACTTAACACCGAAAACAAAATCCCTGTTGACCAAAAACATAGACATACAGGAAATGAGGGAGGCTATTTAGATGATATGATATCTACATGTAGACCTCTTTAAATATTCATTAACAGGATGTCATTAATTAGCTTTTGCCATTTTATGTTAGGGATTCTTGATATCTTTCTTGTACCATGCTTGAGAGATAGGGCATATATAAATGAATGATTCTTAATGGGGGAACTTTTTTATTATGTCCACACAATATCTCTAAAGTTAAAGTATATTATACTTAGTAACATGTTGAAAATGGGTGGAATTTCCCTTTAATATATTCATTAATAACTTTATTATCACAATATCTCTAAAGTAATATTATACTTAGTAACGTGTTGAAAATGGGTGGAATTTCCCTTTAATAGATTCATTAATAAGTGTATTATTAATGTTTTATTATTTATTATCATTATTATTAGTAGTAGTAGTAGTGAGAGGATTCCAGGTGGTCCCCACTCCCCAGCTAAATGATGGACATTTAAACATCTGAAATAGGCCTAAGCTAACTTAATTTTCAAGAAGCTACACATTTATAAAATGGAGAAGAATTGTTATTTTTTGACCAACATTTTGCCAGTTATCTCTCCTAAATTGTGAACAGAAACTTGAAAATACTTGCTTTTGGGTCTGAGAGATTAAACTCAGCATCAAATGGTGGTCCGTGACTATAAATGCTGAATAAATAATGTTCCCTGCATTAAAAAAATGGTTGAAAACCACGAATATATGTCTATGTTCTGATTGGGCATGTCTTCGTGACGTCACCACACAAACACGGAAGTGTAGTCTGTCCCATCATTTTCTGCCGCGCGACTTTTGAGATCCTAAAGTAGAGACATAATAATAACACACATAGAAGATATTTCAGAGAGATGAAGTTGAAAATCGCTTAAGGAGATGGCTGAAAGAGCACATTCTACATCCAAACTGAAAAGAAAGAAGCTGTCTGTGGACGAGCCCCGAAAGGAAACACACTTTAAAAACAACAACAACAACAACACGCCACAGAAGAGCAACAACTCTCCGCTGAGGTTCGATGGCACGACAGAGTTGGACAAGTCGACCACCGCGGGGTATGTGTGGGTTTGTGCTAAATCATTCTAACGTGTGATTGATTTTCATATAAGACGGGAACAAGTTACCGCAAGTTGCGCAAACTCCGTTAACTTCATGGGATTAGTCCAATGGCGCCACTTAAACATAGACTACATCGACTTCTATTGAGACAAATGGGGACAAGTCCTGGACCCTTGTTTAAGACTGGTTTGTAGTAATAGTACAACATAAACATTAAGACTAATAGACTTTTGTTACTTTACACTACTTTAAAAGGCGGCATGTTACACACACGGCTGTTACACACACGGCTGTTAGCACCGGTTATTTGCGCCGCCATCGTTGAAATCTATGTATTTCCATTTTTCAACTTCAGTTTGTCCCTATTATACAGGCTGCATGAACAGCGCTCGGTTTATGACCCCTCAATGGCGCAACTCTTCTACTAGATGGCTCTGTGTTCAGAGTCTATCACCCGCAGTCCGCAGACGCTGGTGCAGCTCTTATAGAGTTGCAATACGGTCCATTGACTCGCAATGACAAAACATTAAATCCGTTTTGCTTGTATTAAACAATGTTAACTCACAAACATTGCAGCTGTTAGGGAAAGGTTGAATTATCCTCTTTCTGTCTGCAACGCTTTTGTGCCATAAATCCACTCCAGACATGTTATGTGCCACTTTCTGTCCAAAATATTCCACATGCAGCAACACCGATCCGCCGTCTTGACTTTTTACTACAGGCCGTAAAACAAGACGTGTGGGAGAGCGCTTGTTTAATACTCTGACACACACCTGATGCACCCCTGGTCGGTGCACTGCAGTATCGCCACCTGCTGTTTGGGGAAAAAGAGAAAAGAAAAATGCTTAGCCTAGAAAAAGTAATGGTGGCGCTGCCTTTGATTGAAATGTTTATTAACAGCTTGAAGATGTAGCCTACTAACTAAATACAAGACAGACAACTGAGTTTATTTCCATAGCAACTGAATATTCCACCATCTCTGCTCTAGTACATGATGATGGTGCTTATCACAATAAGACATCCTGCTTCTAGCCACACTGGCAATAGGAAGTCATTCACAATAAAGGTCTAAGCAAGCAGTAACAAAGAATGGTCTGTAATATGATGTATGCTATGCCTGTAATACGTTGTATAATATAATAATATACAGTAGTAACCTGCGCAGTACAAGGCTTTGTGGAAGTGCAAATGCGTGTAGACCAGGGGTGCCCAACCTTTTTTGACCCAAGATCTACTTTTCAGCAGCCAACCCCTCCGGGATCTACCAGTCCAATATCAACATTTAAAACCACACGCATCGTTGCCAGCCTACAGTAACTTCACAACAACACAACACTACTTTGTTTTACCACTTTACTTTATGTCCATATAAGCATAAAGTACAACAGACTTGTCATAAGTAGGCCTACAACAGTACAACATAAGTACAACAGACTTGGACAAACACTGCCATTGCAAATGCAATCATAATAAGAACAGTCCAGAATAGTCCATTATAAGTTGCAGAACAGTCCATTGCACGTTGCAGAACAATACTGTTGGCATAATTCACAGACAGCAGACAACAATCCTCCAAATGAGAGAGAGAGAGAGAGACCCCACCCCATTTTTTTTCTTTCCCCCCCACATCTCCCGAGATCTACTTGTGATCAGGCCGAGATCTACCGGTAGATCCCGATCTACTGGTTGGGCTCCCCTGCGAAGTGCAAATGCATGTAGACTCTCAAGTAAAACACATTTAAAATCACAAACTAACCTGGACCTGTTTGACAAGTGAATTAAATAAAGGACAGTTGACAAACTCTAAAGTTGTACCTGTTATATGGGAACCTGAGAACATTTGTTGTAATTTCCACAGGCCAGTAGATCCTACTTTAAGATGGTGGAATGGAAAGGACCTGTGCGCCCTGGAAAACCTGTGGGCCTGGACATTAAAGTCTGCTCTGTCAAGCCTGGAGGCTGGTTCCATCGTTCCCGATCTGCCAGTGGCATCATCTGCTGTGGTAAGTTCAGTCAGTGGTGGCAAGTGACGAACGCACACTGTTTCTTTCTGTTGCAACCCACATCGGCCGACAGCGCCTCCAGGCTTGAAGCTCCCGCGCTGGTGGCCAAGTTTGGTACTGCAGGCGGGTGGAATTCATGTACGAGCGCCCCGAGAGCACGCACGCTGGTTTGCTTTGTGCACGCGGACAAGGCAGTTTGTATTTAAGTTGTTTTCGGGATGAACCAGTGGCCCTCACGTCATCTACTACCTCTCAAAACATAGCGGATGTATTATATGGCAGATAATAAGCTCACAGCAAACCCACAAGCTTGTTTTTTGATGCTGTTTATTTTTATTTCCTTTGCTCGTTCTCGACGGCGCTCGTTCATGAATCCTTTCCGTTCCCATAATCCCGTGCTTCGGGCACGTTCATGGAGCATTTGACCACCAAATTTTGGTGGTCAAATGCGGAAATAGGCGCAATTCCGGCAGTCTTCCGGGTGCTACAAAACGCCAATGAGCAACTTGTATTGAATTGAATAACAAGGGGGCGGGGCTGTCGCTCTAGTCCGATCTCTATATTTTATTACTCTATGGTTGCAACTCACTTTTTATTCACAGACAAACATTTTGGTAGGCCTTGACTTCCTCAAGAGCGTCTTGACACTCTTGCAAGAAACTGTGTGCATGCTTTATACTACATAACACAACAAAAAAATCGTCCACGCGAGTAGCATTGTTGTGATCAACTAGTCACCACATTGTTGTGGTGAGGTTGCGTTTTCCTTTCAGGTTTTCTCTCACTCCTTCTGTCAATGAATCAGACGAAGAGGGAATTGTTCCGGTCCCACGTCGTGCATGTCGTATTCCAGGGAGCAACGTCGCTGACCGATGAAAATAGCTCGCCGGATGCTGCGCTCAGCAAAAAAATGACAGCTGCAGCGCTGTCCCTCTCAGACTCAAACTGGCCTGGCGACACACACAGCCTCTGGCGGGAGAGAGGGACGGAGCCATGGTAGCTCTCAGTGCTCCGGTGGCAGTTCTAGGCCACACCGTGCGCTAACACGAACCAATCACTTTGACAGATAGCTGATGCAACCTTGCACTCAGCAGGGGCGAAATCCAAAAGCGACCTCGCCCGCGGGCGCCCGTTTTCAAAAGCGGGCGCCCGCTTTCACAAAAACGGGCGCCCGGTTTCACAAAAACGGGCGCCCGTTTTCAAAAGCGGGCGCTTTTGAAACGGGCGCCCGTTTTTGTGAAACGGGCGCCCGTTTTTGTGAAACGGGCGCCCGTTTTTGTGAAACCGGGCGCCCGTTTTTGTGAAACCGGGCGCCCGTTTTTGTGAAAACGGGCGCCCGGTTTTGAAAACGGGCACCCGCGGGCGAGGGCTCAAATGGATTTCGCTGGCTCACCTTGCACTGGCTGAATAATTCACTCCCACGGCCCCCCTTATCTCCAAGAAAAGTATTTTATAGTTCTTGGTTGGGGCCGAAGTAGTAGCCTTTGAGCTATAGTCAGGTTAAGTGACAGACAGACACGTGGCCAGCCCCATAGATCATGCATGAGATGGAGGCTGTTGCCAAGAAAGTTGCAGCAGCATTTTTTTTTTCTTCTTGTTCACTGTCGATGCCCTTTTTTCAGTTGAGTGTCTGTCCCTGCCATATTAAAGGTCCAAGCAGGCGGTCTGGCATTTTTAGCTGTATGACTCATCGTATGATCGTATAATATTACCAATGAATGTGAAGTGTTTTCTCCTCTGAGCAATCCTTTTTGTCATCAAGGTCCACAAACCTTGGATGGTTAAGTGGCGCAATACATCTTGATCGCATGACCCCCAGAGACAATATGTAGTACCGATCTCAAAATCTGTAGTAGGAGTAGTAGCAAAACGTAAAAACGCAAAAAGTCTAGCTGAAATTAGTTCCCAGAGAAGGCCATGCCAGAAATGTGTATCCCTGAGCCAGACTATTAACTCCTAACGAATCACTCCTCAAAGCCACACAACGGCTGTTCATTGTTCCACGTGATTAAGGACAGGACTGATGACCTGATATATCAGGTCATAGCTAAAAAAAAAAAGAAAAAAATCAGATCATAGCTCATAGCGTGCCACTCTGTGAAATATGTTGAATATTACTGACACAGGGACATAGATTTTCAGGCTCAGGGTTACAGTCACCGGATGGTAACCACAAGGTTGCCGGTTCGATCCCGGGCTCCCGCAGAGTTAGTGTCGTGCTAGTAGGTACCTTAGGCATGGTTTCCACTGCCATCAGTGGATGAATGTGTGTGTGTGAATGGGTGAATGTGATGCACAAGCTATGTAAAGCGCCTTGGATAAAGGCGCTATATACAGTAAATGCCTAATGTCTGAATCTCTGTCATAAACGCAGACACCCACAGCGGCAGACCGGCTGGGGAAGTGGCGGTGGCCGTGCCTCGGTGAAGAAGTGCCTCCCTTCCCCGAAGAAGTGCCTCCCTTCCCCGAACTATCTACCGACTCGATTCCAGAGCCTTCACCACCTCCACCTCCAGACTCGCGGCGTGTCAGCGACGCCACCCCAGAGGAGGAGCTCCGCCTCCCCGCCTGCGAGGGACAGTCGCCTCCACGCAGCCCTCTCCCTCCTCCTCCTCCTCCTTGTTCCCTGCCTTCCCTCAGAGAGAACGCCGCCCGCCCACAGCAGAGGCCCGCCGCCGGCAGCACGTCGCGTGGCAGCATCCCGTGCCCAAAGAGACACGGCGACGGGACACCGGGCGACCGGGGTCACGCGTCCGCATCCAGCGAAGCGGCACAACAAAAGAAAAGCTCTGAGCGGCGGGCGGCGGCGCCTTGCGGAGCGACGGCCAAAAGCCGTCCGTCGTCGGCAAGCGTCAAGGAGGGCCAGACCTCCATGCAAAGCTGGATGAAGGGAGCGCCGCCGCCCCAACAACCACCCAGGGTCAGCACGTCAAACGAGGGGAGGGGGACAGCGGGGGCCGGAGGCAGGGAGAGCTTGACCGGAGTGACCAAAAGGCCGGCACCGAACTCTAACGATCGCCCTGCCCTGCAGCAGGGGCGAGGGGTCGACGAGAGGAGCATGGAGGGACAGCCGGTGCCGGGGCCGTCCAGGGGCAGCAGCGGTGGAGGAGGTGGAGGAGGAGGAGGAGAGCGACTACAGAGCTGTCCCATGTGTCTGGTGGCGTTCCCTGCAGGGTAAGTGTTCAGTAGAACAGTGTTTTGTTTTTCCAACCTTTTTTGATCGCAGGGACCACTATGTATTCAAGCATTTGAGCCACGGAGGACCACCATTTGATGACATTTAAGCCCACACACCCCAAAAACTAAAGATTTATTTTGCTTTTGTCCACAATACCAGGCTGGATTTGGGAAACAAAACAGTCAAACATACAGATCAAAATGACCATTAATCTTCTACATTCTGTAGTTGTGTAGACTTGGGGCTAATTCAGATGGTGAATATTATAACTCTTGAGAGTGTAAACGTGGGACCAAATGGACCCGCAAGAGTCCATTTGGTTTCATGTTTACGTTCTCAAAGAGTTGCATCTGGTTAACCAACTTTCCATCATTTAGCTGGGGACCACCTGGAATCCTCTCAGGGACCACCGGTAGTCCCTGAGTGGAGTTGTTGAATGGTTAAAAATTTTAATCACAGCTTCAATATGAATTTAATCACGATTAATCAATCACCATTCGAACTACAGAGACACGCAGCTACATGTCTGTAAAATCGTGCCTTTTTTTTTTCAATGAAAATTGCTCAGTGGGTTGAGTCAGTGTGCATATGCGTTAATTGTGTTAAAGTTTTTAATCAGATTAATCAACAAAATCAATCAATGCCTTTAACTAGTGTTATCATTCTAAGCCAGTGGTTCCCAAACCATTTTAGCTTGAGACCCAAAAAGAGAGATTTAAGTAGTGAAAATGGCTAATAATGTGCCATTTTGGGGTCTTTGGGTTTTTTTTTTGAGGGGGTTACAATAAATCAACAGATTACTTTTCTTTTCATTAATAATTGATTTGATTATTAATATTTTCTTTCTTTCTTAGGTCAGCTCATACTCGGTAGCTACAGTATATCACTGTCGAATTGATAGATTGTTCATATCCATTCATTTTTCCAGCTCTTGTTTTTATTTCCAGTTGTACTTTTTTCCCACCCGCATCTAGTGTATTTCACTAGATAAATGGTGGCCACCCAGCCAGCCACCGAAGGAGGTTTACGTTATGTTTTATCATCTCCAATACTTTCACATTATATACCCTAACAACTGCTTTCAACACAACATCCCTGTTTTGGAGACGTCATAGGCGAAATTTGTCAAAAACAGCCCAATTATACTGTATATACTGGATCACAGAGCGCTTGCATTATTCATGGTATGATAAATATGTGTTATTATGATAGCTGTAGTTACAAGTTGACCCGCCCCACGCTCAACACATTCTAAACCAGGGGCGGATGTAACATTTTCCAGTTGGGGGGGGCAGATGAAAATGGTA
Source organism: Benthosema pterotum (assembly GCA_039105355.1). Taxonomy (NCBI): domain Eukaryota; kingdom Metazoa; phylum Chordata; class Actinopteri; order Myctophiformes; family Myctophidae; genus Benthosema; species Benthosema pterotum. Next base: position 50,337,058 of record CM076968.1, read on the forward strand.
TGGGTGCGGCTTCATCACCCGTGTCGCTTCGTGCCACGGGCAATGAAGCCGCCACCATACCATTTTCACGAGTGTTTCAAATACTTTTAAATATAAGCACTGAAATATCTTGGGGTTGTTTTGCAGGGTTGTCTGGGCATTTAGGGGGGTATTACCCCCCCATGCCTATCCCTAGATCCGCCCCTGTTCTAAACACCTCTGTATGTTGTTGTGCTACAGTACAGTACAGTACAGTACAGTATATTGCGTGTTGTTCTCCATTGACTTCCCACATGTAAACTTGACATGTCCCTGATTGCGTAAGACCCTCCCAGACTGGGAGAGTACATTAACAAGCCAGAGGAGAGGAGAGGTTGAGCCTCTGGAGCACTGTGGTAAATTATTCATGGGAACGGGTCAAAAAGTCAATTTGGAGCGAGGTGGAACTTGTTGAGTGTTAGTCGTACAGACTCTGTACGACCAACACTACACCAGCTACTCTATAATACAGCTTTGGGCCAGGAGCAGAGCAGTGCTGTTGTTGGTTTTGACGGCACATTTTAGTTTTTTGTTTTATTTTAGTCATGCCCCATGAGTAGTTTCCATTTAGTTTTAGTCACATCAGGAATGTTTTTGGTGTTAGTCTAAATTAGTTTTAGTTGACTGCGTATCGTAAACAGAGCCAGACCCATATTTTTTGAGACCGATACTGATATCTAGTGTAAAAATCCATTTGTAAAACTTCTAAACTTCAACTTCAATAGAATACAACATTGAAAACATTAAATAATGTAACTTCATCATTTACTTTTGTGAAATAATTCCACACTTTTCTTTTTCTGTTCCAGGCATATATTGGCCCATACATCAGCCAATCATACTGATATTTTGGGCTCTAATTGTGAAGTTTTAGTAGTCTACATCTACAGTTGATTTAGTCGACTGAAACGTATTTTAACAGGCATTGGCTGGATTGGCACCGCTGTGGTAGCGACTGATTTTACACTACTAGTCTTTTAGTCCTTAAAAGGTAGCCAACAAACATCTTGTCATAGTATTAGTGTTAGTGGAGGAAATGAAGGCTGGCCAGGAGCCAGATGTGTGTTATCTGTCCTCTCTCTGTGAACAGGCAGGTCTTTGTGTTGTACCACGGTGGGTTCTGGGTTCTGGCCTCGGACACACACATCTTCAGCCAGCCCCGTGTGTACCTTGGCCCTGGACACACAACCTGGCCCTGCTCTCTGCCTGGAGGGTCACAGCACAGACAATGACTACTTCTGTCTGTCTGTCTGTAGGAATACACAGAGAGAGAGAGAACACAGGGGATCCCTTTATTTTTACGTCCGTCGTTTTCTCCTCTTTCGTCTTTTTGCTTCAGCACAAAACACAAACAAATCAAACGAGTCACCGCCTCCTCAGGGGCGGATCTAGGCATGGCCATGGGGGGGCAATGCCCCCCTAAATACCCTGACTGCCCCACCAAACATGATGGCATGGAAACAACCCAAATTTCAAATATATTTCAAATTAAAGTGCTTATAATTAAAATGATTTGAAACACTATGGTACTAACTAACTACAATTGTTGTACCGCTAAACCAATAGCATATCATCATTGAAACCATCACATCACGTGTCTGCTGTTGTAACTTCAACAGCAACAACTGATGTTATTGATGCTTTTCTTGTAACCGAAAATGCTATTACCTTATTATGCTATTATGTTATTTGATGGAGGCCATATGGATTTGCGGCTCTCATGAATTTTCCCCACATTTTTCCAAGGCACATTGGGGGTCGCTTCATAGATGATAATTCTATGGTCAGACACGACCCGACTATATGAAAGGGTCGCGCCCTGCGGCGTGAATCCCAGACTGCAGACTTTAATTTAAAAAATGTATATCGTTCCGTTCCTCAACAGCCCTACCAGGGTGGATGTAACATTTCCCAGTTGGGGGGGCAAGATGAAGTCGCACCCCATACCATTTTCGGTTAAAAGACTTTTAGGCAAGTGAAACATCAATAATAACGTCAGTTGCTGTTGAAGTTGCAACAGACACGCAGCATGCATAAAGCTAAAGGTCTGACTCAGAGAGTTTTCTGTTTTCAATGATGAAATGCTGTTGGTTTAGTGGTGACACAGCTGTAGTTAGTTAGTGGCAGTAGTAGTGTTTCAAATCATTTTAAATCAATATAAGCAATTTGAAATATCTCAGGTTGTTTTGCATGCCATCGTGTTTGGTGGTGGGGCAGTCAGGGCATTTAGGGGGGCATTGCCCCCCCCCCATGCCCATGCCTAGATCCGCCCCTGACCCCTACCCTCCTTTCTCTCTACATCCCAGAGAGACCCTCTTCCCTTCCCTTCCTCCACTCGCTGCTCTCTAGGAAAGAGGAGGAAAGTTGCAGATAGACGTCAGGGGGTGGGAATTCTCCCCCTTCTATACCCCGGGCTAAAGTAAAAAATGCATGAGACCCAAAATGTGAGCGCCAGCTAGCAGCGCAGGGTCGCAGTGGGAGAGTGAGGCAGTGAGGCTTCTTAGACTGCTGAATTTTCAATGTCTAGAAGAGAGGAAAAAATAAAATAAGTCTTCCTTTCCTCACCAGACTGTCAGAAGACTGGAGCTTTCAGGAATCTGCTCTCTACTCTAACAACCAACACATGATGATAACCCACAGGGAAACAGGGTAGACGTGCTAGAGCCAGTTTGCAGTATATGTAGAGACACGGACATGGATTTGAATCGTACAACGTCTGAGTAGAATCACACAGTATGCACCGTACTGTATGATACGAAGTGTATTGTACCCCAAAAACCGGATGTGAACCCTGATCCCCCTTCCCACTGCGGAAATTCAAGATACCGTATCTACCGCTCAACCAATGCGGTGGTCTTCACCTGGCTAAGGAAGCCAACTGGGCTACAACTACCATTTGATGACGTTTTACCCCCACAGACCCCAAAAACTAAAGATTTCTTTTGCTTTTGTCCGCAATTCCAGCCTGTAATTAGTTTTTGTCCACAATTCCAGCTGTATTTAGCACGCCACCAAGTGGCGCGCTAAATACAGCTGCTATTTTTCAATATAGCTAAATAATGCTTAGAACACAAACGCATTTTGGTACAGTACAGAATAGGAGGTTAATATGAAACGTGTTGTTGAAGGTATCTCTCCCTGTGTGTCTCCTTCCTTCTGCAGGTTCTTGCAGATGGACATTGACAGCCATCTGGCCCAGTGTCTGTCTGAGATGAACATGGACATGACCTGGTGAGAGGAGAAGACGTTGGGGACAGGGATGAGTCAGAAATGACACCAATGCAAACCAATATGGAGCTACTGAATTTAGGCCATTAGGCTCTGTACTGAAAACATACTGAACCTTGCCTCCATAACATCACAAAAGAGAGTTTTGTCCTTAATCATTTCATGTCTGCAGGTGTAATTCTGACATGACTCTTTACAGAGCTCTAGGAAGTTTGAGATTTGAAATAGTTGGTGATGGTGTTACTTACTGTTATAGTGTTTAAAACCCATTTAGGCCTGACCTAAGGTTTCTGAAAAACTTGAAATATTTGTATATCAGCATCAAAATCCTATCCTGTAATACTGTACATACTGTACAGAATCCAAATATGGATTCCCGTCTGGAAAGGGTTAAGAATAATGCACTTAAAATGAAAAAATAGAGGGGGAGAATTAGAAGGTTTACAGATCTATAAGGGTCCCAAGTGCTGGGAGGACTGACGTGATCTACCTGCACGGCCTGTGTGATCTACTGGTAGATCACCATCTACCTTTTGGGCATCCCTGGTCTAGTCCATACTCAGTCAGAACACAACCCAGCAACTGGATCTCGTCTTTTGGACAACAAAAAAACGCATTATTTGAACAAAATGTATTATACATTTTACTCAAACGCCGCTGAGGTTGGGGACCTCCGTTACTGAACAAACGCCAACACCAATACAAAATGATAAGAGATCCGCATTTCTAACAGATATAAATACATTAATCTGTTGAAAAATAGCAGATCAACAAGCTCATGTCGCGCCACATGAGCTTGTTGTTCTGCTATTTTTGAAAAATTGTGAAAAACGATGCGCAAATCTAAGAATATATTCTATTTGACACCTGATTCTAGTTTCTGACCAGTTTCTAGTTTCTGATGCTAGATTCTGACAGATTCTAGTTTCTCTGAAAAATCCATGTTCCTGTGTCAGTGATGCTTAACATATTTCATGCCAAGGACCACCAGAATTATCCATATTTGGCTGCAGACCCCCCATCTGAAAACATGTTGTTCTATGGATCCCCCAGATGCAAAAAAATTGAGTTAAAAATGTTTGCTTCCAAAATAACATATTCAGAGATTTGCAGCACATTTTCACAATTTTTCAAAAATAGCAGAACAACAAGCTCATGTCGCGCCACTCGGTGGCGCGACATGAGCTTGTTGATCTGCTATTTTTCAACAGATAAAACACCAAAACGCGTTCAGGACACAAAGGGTTAACCAAATGACATGTGAAGTGAACAAATATTACCCTATCCTCATGTTGTACCGTATGATTATTGCGTATTGCAGAACTGCTTTCATATACAAACTATGCGCACTGGATTACAAGGCGCATGGAATACAAGCTACTCCAATCCACTTTGGATTAACAGTGCACTGTTGTTGTTTTTTTGAAAGAAAAAAAAAAAACTTTTTATGTGCGCCTTATAGTCCAGCAAATACAGTATAAGAAAGACAGAGAGAGAAAGATTAATCTGTACATTTTCCACGTTCCTGCATCTCTAGACGTAGAATTGATTGGGGGTGACCTCGAGGGGCTACAAAATGAACCTAAACTCTACAACGTGTAACATGTATCTACTTGAGACCCCACTGACTGAACCTCTTGTAAATATGTAATTTCTACCCGTTTGGAGCAAACATTTCAATTCTCCTCATCATGTAAATACACAGAGAGTCGCGGGTTAAATCGGCGTTTGCAAATGTATTTCTTCTCGTTATTTTCTGTGTTGAATCATTAATTAATTATCAGAGATCTAACGCTCCAGATTTCCTGGTGGTTTGTTGCAAAGCCGATTCCCAGATGTAAAAAAAAAAAAGCAGACGGATATTTAGCATTTGCATTTATTTATTTCTCTGCTTACCGCCTGCAGAGATGGAGAATAAAAGAGCACGACTCTGTTCACGGAAAACCAGTATCATTTTTAATAATTACAGATATTTACAAAGATGCGTTAAAGCAGAATTAAGCACATCCAACCAGCAAAATGTTAGAACAAATAACAAATCATGGAATGGGAGTCATTCTTTTGTTCGTTGGTTCAGTTTTAAATAAAGGTTTCTTTCTTCCTGGTTTTGAATGGCCTTCGTTCGTTGGAGTGTATTATTATTATGATTTCAAGGACTTCCTTTGGTCCCTCAATAAAAAGAAAAAAAAAAAATGTCACAAATGTATGTCTGGACGTACAAAAAGACTTCACAAGTCATAAATGAAAAATGTTGGTATTAATGAAACACGCAAATTAGATTGGTAAAAGGTCGGGACTCCCCCTTAATGTTGAAGTGTTTTTCCTGCTGTGTGTGTGTGTGAGACTAATTGCCGTCTACACTTTACTGCTTATTATTATCTCTTTCAATAATCTCACCCATGCATCCATCCATCCCTGGTTTCTGTTCTCTTGCTCATAATGGCCCCTCCGGCTAACCGAGACCCTTTGACTCGAGACCGGCTAATTAATCCTATTATGTCGTTATCAAACGAGCACGGGTCAGATTCCATCAAATAATCCCTGCTCCGAAAGAGAGAGGGGGGGCTTTAATATCTTCCAGGAAGTGCACAAATGTTGGAAGTCTCAAAAAGCTTTAGATTTTCCCGCCCAGGGAACCGTCTGGAGGCAGATTGTTATTTCTGTTTAATAGGAAAGAAAAAGGAGTTTTTATCAGTGATGTGTGTTTGAAAGATAACTTCGCAGCAGCCTGTGCAGCGCGTTTGTACCAGATTTCATCATAAAGACGTTCCTTAAGCCTCTACAGAGTTCCATACGTGTGCGTGCGTACGAAACACCGAAGTGGCTTATGAATGAGGGGCTGCTGGAGTCGTTTGGATGCCTGCGTGTTGAAGAGTTTTCTGTTTCCTATGAGACCCACGCAGCATGCCTCACAGTGGTTTTCAACCTTTTTCACACCAGGGCCCACTATTTATTCAGCATTTGAGCCACAGACACACCCTTTAGCCCCCCAGACCCCAAAACTAAAGATTTATTTTGCTTTTGTCCACTATTTTTATTTTATTTTTTTCAGGCTGGATTTGGGAAACAAAACAGTCAAACATACAGATCAAAATGAACCATTAATCTTCTACATTCTCTAGTTGTGTAATTCAGATGATGATTTTAACTCTTGTTAAAGAGTTAAAAGAGTTGAGTGTAAATATGAAACCAAATGGACCTGCAAGGCTCTATTTGGTTTCCTTTTTGCGCTCTCAAAGAGTTACATCTGGTTAACCAACTATCCATCAATTATTTGGGAACACCTGGGAATCCTCTGAAGGACCACTGGTTGAAAACCACTGTTCATCACGCTCTCACAGTAACCATAGCAGTTGACACGACGAGGTCCATGGCAGTTGCGCTAGAAGCTCCAACATAGTTAAGAAAACAAGTGACGGCGACAGAGTCAACCCCTCCCACTGACGTCTCTTGTTTCCTCTCGTCCACGTTGTTAACACGACACCAAGAGCTGCGTTTTGCCGTTGGAGGAGAGAGTCCGACGGTCAGGGGTGTAGTGGAGGGGGGACGCAGGGGGACGGCGTCCCCCCACTTCTCACATCTAAAATATTTTTGGGTCTGAAAAAAATCATTAGCATGGTGAAATACATCTTGATGACATCATCAAGATGTGTTTCACCATGTTAATGAGTTTCCTTTTTTTCTGAGAGTGTACAAATAGAACCAAATGGACCCGATCGGGTCCATTTGGTTCACATTTGTACACTCTCAGAAAAAAAATAAAATGGGGGGAATTCCCCTTTCAGAGGCGTCCCACTGCAACACTGCCAACGGTGCACGACATGTTGGACCGATCTTAAACTGGCTAATGATTCTACCGGACATCAGGTCATCATGATGAGACCCAGCGGTTCCAGACAGTTAGTTTCATCACGTAAAGCCTCTATTTTATACATTTTAAGGTGGCGTCACAAGAGATAATAGCTAAACTACAAGCTCACAAAGAGTTGTGTTGCTTTATGTTCTTGTGGATCTGCTTTCCCTTTTTTAACATTCGAACATCTTCAAAACGGGGAGGCAAGGATTAAAGAAGTGGTTAAACAAAGCTTGTTCATTAAAAAAAAAAAAAAAACTGTCGGTACCAAACAAACAAATAAATAATGATTATGTCATTCTATTCTTCACTGACGTGTTAAAAGTTGTCAAGATGGTGTAATGTTTCTGCCAGGACTGTGGCAGACTCCACTAACTATCCATAACTATCATTCCGTTAATAATACGAGTCGCATGGCATCGTCTAGACATGTTTCTGGTCGGCCGTTCACCAACCGTTGCCCACCGGTAAAGACATTATTTTCATTTAATTTTTAAAAAGAGATAAGTGCAATCAGACAACATGGTTAATAGGTGGATCTTTGAGGCACTTCTTAAATAAAAAGCCGTTCCTTTCTCATTGCACATGAATGAAAACCAAACAAACCGCTTGGGGGAATAATAATAACAACAATAAAAAATAAAAATTTAAAAAAAAGTCCATGGTCATGGATGGATGAAGAAAAAAAATGTGCCACTTTGCATCAATAAAAAGGCATCGTCAATTTTGGATTCGCTACCTACATTATAATACACAATAATAACTTGCCACTTATTATTTTTCCTTCGTCGTCGTTTTACATTCTCGTTTCATTTAGATGTGCACCCCCCCCCCATCCCCTCCCCCCCCGACCCTCCTAGTTAGGGTAAGAAAACTAGAATTGGCAAAACAAAAAGTGCACATACATTTTTTCAAGTTCCGAGAGTTAAAGAACCGTCATATTCATCCAGGGATGCGAGGAGGAGGAGGAGGAGGAGTTGGGTTGGTTTGTATTTTTCGAACCTTGTTCATGATGGCACAGCGAATGAAGTTAGCTCTCTCTGTTCAGACTGCAAAAAGCCAGACGTGCGTCGACACAAAGATGGAGATTCAGAGGAGGGGGATAAAAGAGGGGAGGAGGAGGAGGAGAGAGCCAAAAGGACGGAAGACAGACAAACAAACAAAAAAAAAAAGACAAAAACAGGTGAAGACAACATAACTCAGTTTTTTTGCGGGGAGGGGGAGGGAATGTCCATGTGTAGTCCAGTGTTTTTACTCTTTATTAATCTTTTTCGTCCCCCTCCCTCACACCGAAAACGAGCTTCATTCATCATGGCGGTGGTGCTACCCCCCGCCCCCCCCACACCCACCAGAATAATGCAGATCCACAGCGAGAATCCAGTTCTTTATGCTTGCATTTTTTCGTGTTTGTTTTGCCCTCAGTCTTGCTCGCAGGTCACAAGGACTTTAAAAAAAAGTCCTCCCTGTTGGCCTGTCCTTTCCTCCTCCTCCTCCTCCTCCGTTAGAGAGAGAAAGAGAGAGAGAGAGAGTTGGCTCGCTAGTGAGTTTTGGCTGAGACGGCAGCTTGGACAGACAGTAGGTGGGCGAAAGGAGAGGAAGCGACTCTCCCCCTCTCATACAGACTCCTCTGTGGATAGCAGCAGGGGGTTGATGTATTCAAATCCCTCGAACTCCGACTGGTCTATTCTCTTGATGACGTCCCTAAAGAGAGAGAGAGAGAGATGGGAGTCATTCCAACGCCCAAACACCCAGAGCAAAAACACACACAGAAACAGGGAAACGGATCTAGGCATGGGCAGGGCAATGCCCCCTGCACCAAACACGATGGCATGCAAAACAACCCAAGATATTTCAAATTAAAGTGCTTATAATTAAAATGATTTGAAATACTACTACTGCTACTGACTAACTACATCTGTGTCACCACTAAACCAACAGCATTTTATTATTGAAAACAGAAAACCTTTAGCTTTATGCATGCTGCGTGTCAGTTGCAACTTCAACAACAACTGATGTTATTATTGATGCTTTACTTAACTAATAATATTCCTGTAGCCGAAAATGGTATGGTTGCGACACAGCCGATGGAGCCGCCCCCATACCATTTTCTCCTGCTCCCCCCAATTGGGAAATGTTACATCCGCTCCTGCACAGAAAAAAAAGCCCACAGCCTTCTGCAGTTAGTCAGAACCTGGATGGATTCATTGTGGGCCTGCAGTGCAGTGAGTGTCGCGTGATTTTTATTATTTTTTTTAACTCCTTAACAGATGCACCACGACTTTTTGAGTGATTGATTATTCTGTTGTCTGCTCATCACCCCAAAAGTCGTTTTAGGCTTGGTTTTGTTAACAAGCTCATTAAGTCACTTACTGCACACCACCTTGTGAAGTCCTTTAAGTGGAATTGCAATACAAAACCCAGAAAAACACCTCACACACAACTATGATTGATAAACGATAGAACTTTAAATGCATTTATCTCTGAATGAGCTCTGGTCTGGAAACGGTGAAATGTGAAAATACAGGCTGAAACTAAAACACATCAACTCATTTTATTTTTTCCCTTAAAGGGGAATTCCACCCATTTTCACCATTTTTTTTTCTGGGAGCGTACAAATGGAACCAAATGAACCTAACGGGTTCATTTGGTTCCATTTGTACGCTCTCAGAAAAAAACAAGCGTCTAAAGAAATCCATTAACATGGTGAAAATACATCTTGATGATGTCATCAAGATGTTTCACCATGTTAGTGATTTATCATGTCCACCCAACACCTCTAGGGTATACTAATGACATATTAGAATGTTGAAAATGGGTGGACTTCCCCTTTAAGCTGTCTTTGGATATCATTCATTTGCACAAATTCACAACAGAGGATTTTCTATGAATTATTTTGTTACTAATGGAAGTGAGCCTAGCTTTTCTGCTAATCTGCTAAGAGTTAAACCCACGTACAGTAGAGCACAATGACACGTTGGTGTACATATAGGGGCTTTGATTGTGTGTCTTATTATACCTTGATGTTCATAATAATGTGGGGTAAAGCTACCTTCAGTGGTTGCTCTGTGGATTAGGAATTGATTTAATTCATTTATTAATCCAAAAATAATCTCTCTGTGTATTGCATACACATTGCAATGAAACAGCTCTCAAAGTGGGCGTGTGTGTGGGTGTGTGCACTAATAAAATAATAATGGATTGCATTTTTATTTATTTTTTCTATATTTTTTTTATCCCACGATTTAATGTAACCCATTTTTTCACCCAGTGCCAATTCCTAATGTGATCCTGGGCTCTACACACCCTCCACCAACCTGGGGAGGCAGTGGACTGGCCTCATGCTTCCTTCAATGCATGAGGAGTCCAAGCTGCCTTCTTTTCACCTGACAGGGGGGAGTTTCCCTGGTTGGACGTAGCGCATGGAAGGAACACGTTATTCCAACCAGTTCCTGTCCCCTCCATCAGGCACCCCGGCTGGCCAGGGGGAGGCAGTCTAGGATCGCATTTTTATGGTGCTTTTCTATGCACTGCGTCAGGGGTTTTCAACAGGTGGTCCGGGGACCACCAGTGGTCGCTGAGAGGATTCCAGGTGGTCCCCAGGTTAAATGATGGACAGTTGGTACCAAATGGACCCCTAGAGATCTGGAACTCTTGAGAGTGTAAAAATGAAACCAAATGGACCCTCACTTGTCCATTTGGTTTCATTTTACTGGCCTCCATGCTTCCTTCGATGCATGAGGAGTCCAAGCTGCCTTCTTATCACCTGACAGAGCCAAGGGGCGGCAGTCCAGAGCCCAGGATTACTGCATGTTTCTGTGAAGGTATACCTACCCTAGGGGACACGGGGAGAACATGCAAACTCCACACAGAAAGGCCCTTTCTCCAACCCCGCCTTGGGTATGGGCACTGATGATGCGGAGGAGCGGACACGCCACCAGCACCCACAGCGGCATCCCCTAGCGGGAATCGAACCCAGGACCTTCTATCTGTGAGGCGACAGCACTAACCGCTGCTCCTCCGTGTCCCTTACTTTTGATACTTTAGCACTATGACTGCTTTATGGCTTAATAAGCATGCTATTCATATGCTCCCCTTATTATTATGCAGGGGTGTTTATAAAAGTCAGATATTTAGTGCCCTCTACTGGTCAAAATTTCTGGATCCTCCAATCAGAGCCCTCCTTGTTGTTGGAGTTACCTGATCCTTTCTCCCAGACTCCCACAGATATGATCAGATACAGATCAGATTCTGATATGATCAATACAAACTAAAAAACAAATTGTAAAAAGATTTTGAATTATATTTTTTTTAATAATACTAGTGTTTTAACTTCTTTTTTTTTACCATTAACATAGTGAAACATCTTGATGACATCATGAAGTTGTGTTTCATCGTGTTAATGATTTTTCTTTTATGACCTTTTTTCTGAGAGTGTACAAATGGAGCCAAATGGACCCTAGTGGTTCCATTTGGTTCACATTTGTGCACTCTCAGGAAAAAATAAAGAAAATGGGTGGAATTCCAATTTAATAAGAGGTGCTGCCTGTTGCCATGTGTCTCATCATGTTGCCTGTTGATGTTGACATTGTTAGTTGATAGTTGATAAAATATTGCTAGTGTATCAGGGCCTTAAAACTACCATATTTTCCAGAATATAAGGCACACTTAAAAGCCTTTAATTTTCTCAAAAAGAACAACAGTGAGCCTTATAATCCAGTGCACCTTATATATGCATTGTTTGGCTGCAGTATCTTCTATCCTACGTTGACTGCAGTAGCTTCTATTATGTGTGCCTTATAATCCGGTGCGCCTTAAATATGAAAACAGTTCTAAATAGGCCATTCATTGAAGGTGCACCTTATAATCCAGTGCGCCTTATAGTGCGGAAAATAAGGTACATGAATCCACAAAACTAACAACATTTGTTTGTCAGGTGACCCATTTCCAAAACGATATATAGCCTACTACATATTGGTGGTGTGCCTGAGAACCACTGCGGTAGGTAGGTATGTATGCTGTGTGCAGAACAACACACACATGGGGGGTGGGGTGTGGGGTGTGTCTGCCCACGCCAGGCTCTTTGAAGGCGGTATGAGCGACAGCTCCAACCCTGGGCGCGGTGGCATCTCGCCAAGGAGCCCCCGGGAGCAGCTATAGCGTTAATGTGTGAACCCTATTAAATGCCCATCATCTCCCAGTACCTGTGACAGACCCCCTCCTCCCCTCCACCCCCCATACAGACACACAGAGAGGACCCTGCTGGCACATTTCTCCTACTAGGCACCATCTCCAGGCTTCAGGCTGGCATCAGGGGCACCTCCTAGCTCATTAAGGGGGCTGAGAGGCGAGGCAGTTAATTTAAGTCATGGAATCTGATGACAGCAGTTATATGACAGTCTGCCACGCTGCACTGGTGTCGGTGGGAGGGTGTGTGTGTGTGTGTGTGTGTGTGTGTGTGTGTGTGTGTGGCGCTCTCTCTCTGCCAAATCAATAGTGGAGATACCAAGCTGGCACCAAAATGCCACCGACTTCACATCATACATAAAAGGAGACACAGACCCCCCCCCCCCCCCACACACACACACTCCTTTCTCTCTGCATCCCTTTCTCCTCTCTCTGTCAGTAAAGGACAAGCAGGGTGACGTAGTCCTCTTCTCCATCCAGCTAGGAGGAGGAGGAGGAGGATGAGGAGGGGTGGAGGAGGACGCAAAAAGCACCTCAGCTCACAGCCCCCATCCATCCGTCCCTCCATCCTCCCCTCCATCCGCCCTCGCCTCGCTCTGTGCGATAGGTTTGGCAGACGAAAAAAGGAAAAGTGAGAGACGTGCAGAGAAGAGAGAGAGAGAGAGAAGGGTAAAGCCCCTCCATGTTAAGAGATTTACTGGTGGCATTAAAAACCCAAGGCTTGCTGGGGGGCCCCGTGCCAACATGGCAAGACATGGTGGTGCTTTGGGAAGGAGAGAGAGAGAGAGAGAGAGGCTTTGCTGTGCTGCATGGTGCCAGCTCCCCTGACTTCATCTGCGTTATGAAACGCCATGCGCTGCCAGAACGCGGGCGAGGAGGAGACACTGTGCTGCTGCCTGCGTCGGCATTCATCCTCTCTGCCACTTATTACCACGGCAAATTACCAGCCGCTCGCGACCACGTGCCGCTTCTTCACCGAGGGCCGGAAGAGATTTACTTTGCTCTTCGGCGAAACCTGTTGATCAATGAAGCAAATCAGGGGTTTTCAACCTTTTTGACTCCAGGGACCACCATTTATTCAGCAATTGAGCCATGGACCACCATTTGATGACATTTTCACACCAAAGAGCTAAAATTAAAGAATTCTTTTGGTTTTGTCCACAATTCCAGGCTGCATTTTGCCAATAAAACAGCCTAAACTTCATAATTAAGTGGTGGTAATTCAGATGATGAATATTTTAACTCTTGAGGGTGTAAAAATGAGGGTTTTTACATTCTCAAGAGTTACATCTGGTTAGCCAACTTTCCATCATTTAGCCTGGGGACCACCTGGAACCCTCTCAAGGACCACTGGTGGTCCCCGGACCACCTGTTGAAAACTCCTGACGTAAATGAAGCCACTGGAGGTGGCAGGTTACAGATTATTTTATAATGGCTGAGGCGCGTACTGTCTGTATGTATGATGAGGTAGTACGAGGGTGAGGTGCTATAGCTCAGTGGTTTTCAACATTTTTGATCCCAGGCCCCACTATTTATTCAGCATTTGAGCCGCGGAGGACCACTATTTGATGACATTTCAGCCCCACAGACCCCAAAACTAAATATTTCTTTTGCCTTTGTCCACAAAACCAGGCTGGATTTGGGAAATAAAGCAGTCAAAAAGTGCCTACCGACCCTCTCAGCCGTTATAAAATGGGGACGTTATAAACTGAGACCTTGCGTGGGTTGTTGCTTTCCTAAAATGGTTACAGAGATTGCCCCAATCAAAATAATTAATAATTCAGCAACAAGGAAGTAATTCCTGGACCAACGGGAACAAACTTTTCACAATTAAACGCATCTAGAGAAACTAAACCTCTCATTGTGGCTAAGATATTCGATAGAAAGAAAATAATTCTTCAGAGCCAGATTTACCAACATCTTTCCACTCAGTTTTTAGTTATTAGCCTAAACACTAGTAAGCTCATCTAAGCAGTGGATTATAGGGTATTTTATCATTTCTACTAAACGGAAACCAGCAAATCAGAAATTGAGGACAGTGATTTAGAAAACGCTGGAACGTTTATACTTCAGCAATGGTGACGCACACCGCATATAGATTCTCTAGTAGCTGAGGTGATTATGTTTTTTCTGTAAAGAATAAACATATAATTAGTAGCGTGTAAGAGTACAAATTTTGGGTGATTTTCATGGCCGGTCGCTAAGCTAAAAAAATGTATTAAGAAATATACAGCTGTGTTCATTTCTGCACAAATGGTTTGACTTCCTTCCTCTCTTTAACGGCCAGAACGTCTTCATCTCGGTCTGTACACCCAGCCTGCTGGTCTTCCCTTCCCTCGCTGTATTCCCTCTGTTCCCCTCTGTTCCCCTCGCCCCTGTCCTCCACGCAGCATCTGGTAATGCTTTTAAGCCTCTTTGGGGGGGAAAAAGGAGGAAAAAATGGCAACATTTGCGCTAGTGAGCACACACTGTTTGTTTTGGTCATCTCCCAAACCTTCCCCTCTCCCTCCCTCTCCATCCCTCCCTCTCTCACTCTCACTCTCGTCTCTCTCTCTCTCTCTCTCTCTCTCTCTCTCTCTCTCTCTCTCTCTCTCTCTCTCTCTCTCCCCTCTCTCTCTCTCTCTCTCTCTCTCTCTCTCTCTCTCTCCATCTCTCTCTCTCTCACACTCTCGTTTCCCTCTCTGTGGTTCTCTCTACTCACTCTCCTCTTGCTGACACACACCCGCATTTTCACACGAGAACCCGCTCCGAAAAACATCACTCTGCACAACAACGCATCCCTCAAAACAAACAGATCTTAATTAAAGTCATCGTTTGTTGCTTGTTAGTAGCCTAGAAATATAGAAAAAAAGTCATTTCTGAAAGTATCTGCATCGTATTTGCACGACAGAGCAGAGGATAATAGCAAAATCAAGGCTTTACAGCGATAATTCCAATAAAGCAGGGAGGGTTTCCTGAAAAGGTAATTCAGATGTTTAAATATATCATTTAATCTTGAGAGAGCGTAAAATGAAACCATTTGGTTTCATTTTACGCTCTCAAGAGTTACAGATTTATAAGGTCATTTTGGTTTAGCTGGTTTAGCTGGGGACCCCCGGGAATCCTCTCCCCGGACCACTGGTTGAAAACCACTGCTAAAAAGACTGCATCATGTAGAACAGGGGTTTTCAACAGGTGGTCCGGGGACCACCAGTGGTCCTTGAGAGGGTTCCAGGTGGTCCCCAGGCTAAATGATGGAAAGTTGGTTAACCAGATGTAACTCTTGAGAATGTAAAAATGAAACCAAATGGACCCTGGCGGGTCCATTTGGTTTCATTTTTACACTCTCAAGAGTTAAAATATTCATCATGTGAATTATCACCACTTAATTAAGAAGTTTACATGGTTTTGTTGGCAAAATACAGCCTGGAATTGTGGACAAAATCAAAAGAATTCTTTAATTTTAGGTCTTTGGTGTGAAAATATAATCAAATGGTGGTCCGTGGCTCAAATGCTGAATAAATGGTGGTCCCTGGAGTCAAAAAGGTTGAAAACCCCTGATGTAGAGGAAAGGACGTCTCTCCATCCATCCATCCATCCATCCATCCATCCATCCATCCATCCATCCATCCATCCATCCATCCATCCATCCATCCATCCATCCATCCATCGCCATTACAAACAAACAAACACACCCGTGCCAGAAACCAAACCCCCGCCCACTGGGGACACCAGGGGAAGTCGAACCGAACGCACACGATGTTTAACCTCAGAGCCCCCCCCCCCCCCCCCCCCCCCTGCATGGTGTGTAGATCCTCACCTCCCCCTCATCACCATAACACTCTCTCATGAGGAGGAAACTGGTCTGTTCTGCCAGTGGCTGGAAAAAACTACTCACATTCTCTAAGTAGAAGAAGAAGTTTGGAAATTCTAAATGTACTGTACTTAACAGTATGACCGCGTAACTCGTGTTTCCCGCCTTTTTGCATAATGGATTAGAGTGCTTTAATAGACAGTACCCGTTGACTATTGGCTGAAAAGCGAACATGTGACCGCCTAGTAAGGAGGGATTCTAGTTCCAAACAAAGCTCTCTGGCCATCCAGCTCCATCGACAGCAGATCACATTTTTAAACATTAGCTTTTCTCTTAATGTTGTTTAAACTATGAGTTTCCAAAGTGGGGTCCAAGGAACCCTAGAGATAATTGAGTAGGAGTTCCTAAATTAGAGATATAACCAAATGGACTGTTATGGGTCTGTAACTTAGTGGTTCCTACACTCTCACAGTTACATTAAAATGCTTTGGAATCACTATAGCCTAGTCACTTACTATATGAAGATGTTTACAGATGGAGGTCTGCAAAATAATTACTGTCAATTTGGGGGTCCTTGACAGGAAAAAGGAAAAAGAAGAAAGAACCACCGGTTTGAACTGGTGATTATCACAGTGCCAATAGCCTACCTTGCAAGGACCTCCAGATGAATGCATCTGCTTAATTATTTAATAAAATGCACCTTTCCACAATTGTCACTTTTTTATAAGATTATTTTTTTAATAGATCTACGACTGTTCTACGAAGTTCCCAAAGCCTCACAACATGAACTGACTATTGCTATGCCTATTATAATGATCATTATAACAATTCTGTGCAAGGAATTGGAAAAAAAAAACTCCAAACCCCTCATCCCTTTTTTACTATTTAAAAAAAAAAAACTTTTGGGAATAGTTCAATGTGCCAATCTATTGACAGCAGGTTACTGGCCATTTGAACTATTGAAAAATGTTTTTTTAAAAATAGTTTAAAAAGGCAAAGAAGTTAAAGGATAAGGGGTTTAGCGGTGACGAAAATCTAGGCCTATATTTATTACTGAAAATCCTGTTGCTGCTGTTAGCCAGAAAGCTCAACGGGATCTTTGGCATTTCATTTCAAACCATCGCAGAAGGTACGGTATCTTGCCATCGAGTGTCCGTGAAGGGAGGGAGGGGAGGGTGCATTTAAAACCCAACAGCCCGGTGGTCCGTTGGTAGCGTAAGGTCGGCCTTCATATAACAGCTTCATCTGGAACAAAACGAAAACACCGGAGAGCCTGAACACTAAAAATGAATCCAGCATGGATTTAAAATGCAAACGTCGCCCGACACAAGTCTAGTAATATCCGTTGGCACGGCCAAACAAAGCCTCATGGAATCCATTTTATGACGGCAGGGGGGTGTGGGTGGGTGTGGGGGGTGTTTGGTTTGTCGTGTGCTGGCTTCATACCCTCCTCTGCAACAATGGAACCCACACACACACACATATACTGTCTCTGGTCGTGCCAAAACCTCTTCAAGCTCTATTCTTCTCCAAAGTTAATGTAAAACAAGGATGCCCATTGAATCCCCCGTGGGCAACATGTCCACATTAATCAAAACACTGACCCCCGGTGGATAATAAAGACGTCATTGTAGGGAGCTTCGAGGGGGGATTTTCTTTTCTTTATTTTTCCCTTCATTGAATGCAGACATCTTTTTAGGGATGGATGGGGGTGTTTGTTGTTGGTTCGTTGGGCCCCTGTAATTCACTGGGGAGGAGGGGTGAGGGGATGCAGCGATGGGATCCTTCACCACTTTACTATGGCTGTGGTATTCAACCTTTTTGATCCCAGGGACCACTATTTATCCAGCATTTGAGCCACGGACCACCATTTGAGGACATTTTAGCCCCACAGACCCGAAAACTAAAGATTTCTTTTGGTTTTATCCACAATATCAAGCTGGATTTTGGAAACAAAACAGGCAAAACACACAAAATGACCATTAATCTCCTACATTCTCTAGTTGTGTAGACTTGGGCTAATTCAGCCAGCCCTCCAGCACACTTCAGGATGTGTTTTTGAGGCACGATGCAAGAGGTTTTCGCTCATTCATTTCCCTGTTTAGTTCCCAGAGCGATCCAGATGTGGAGGATTCAAACTGGCAACCTCCCAATCACTGGCCACTAATGCAGCGATGATGACGACAACAATAACAACAAAAACAATTGAGGCGAATTGAAAACACAAGTCAAAGTCCAGGACACAAACTTGGAAGGAAGCATAAGAGGGCATTGTGTAGTTAAAGTGTTCTACAAAGAATTGTGCTTCCCAAGCAGAGGGACGGCATATATGTTTTCCTGTTATCACAATTATCACATGAACATGTTTCACATGTTCATGTGATAATTTCAAAAGATAAATAGATAAAAACGGCATATACTTTCATTCATTCATTATTTTTTCAAAGTATGTAAGGATATATTACTGTTTGTGCATGTATAGTTTTGTGTTGTTGTTTTTTAGTGTTGTCCCCATGTACACCTGTCGGTATGAGTACACACGCAGCACCAATTGGTATGTTTACTTTTACCCGCAAGGGTCCATTGGGTTTCATGTTTACCCTCTCAAAGAGTTACTTCTGGTTAACCAACTGTCCATCATTTAGCTGGGGACCACCTGGAATCCTCTCAGGGACCACTGGTGGTCCCCGGACCACCTGTTTAAAAACCCCTGGTTTAGGCAGCCGGGTTTGTCTAACCAACGTATAGCAGACCATATCACTGCTAGCACTTAATACTTAATAACCGCATTTGCAAATCCCTTTATCCCCAAAGCATTTTCCGAGTGAGTCAAATCACTGAATACGTCTAAATTAGGACACCGCTCGCACAAACACACACTACATGAAGCTACAAAAATGGTGCGTGTCTATTAGATTTACTATGACCTACAGTAGTGTTCAAAATAATAGCAGTCTGTTTAAAAAACTGAATAAAGCCCAAAATCCTTATGGTGGTTTTATTTCCATGCATTGGGAACACTGCACATCATATTTTAAATCAAAACATGAAGAAAAAAGCAGAAATGATTTAATTACTTTACAGAAAATGAAGAAAAATGAACTTTGGGCTTTTCAAAAAAATAGCAGTGGCTGCACTTTACTTTACAAACTCAAATATTTACTGTATTAATTGAAAAATATCCAGGATTCAGCATTCCTGTGAATCACTAAACTAATATTTAGTTGTATAGCCACTGTTTTTGAGAACCGCTTCACATCTGTGTTGCATGGAGTCGACCAACTTCTGGCATCTGTGAACCGGTATTCCAGATTTGACAACGTTCCATAATTCCTCTGCATTTCTTGGTTTTGCCTCAGAAACAGCATTTTTAATGTCACCCCACAAGTTTTCTATCAGATTAAGGTCCGGGGATTGGGCTGGCCACTCCATGACTTTAATTTTGTTGGTCTGGAACCAAGAAGCTGCTCGCTTACTGGTGTGTTTGGGGTCGTTGTCTTGCTGAAACACCCATTTCAAGGGCATTTCCTCTTCAGCATAAGGCAACATGACCTCTTCAAGTATTTTGATGTATGCAAACTGATCCATGATCAGTGGTATGCGATAAATAGGCCCGGCACCATAGTAAGAGTAGGATGCTTGCACCACAATGCTTTCCTATGGGATGTTTCGCTTACCATGGTGCCGGGCCTATTTATCGCATACCAGGGATCATGGATCAGTTTGGATACATCAAAATACTTGAAGAGGTCATGTTGCCTTATGCTGAAGAGGAAATGCCCTTGAAATGGGTGTTTGAACAAGACAACGACCCCAAACACACCATGAAGCGAGCAGCTTCTTGGTTCCAGACCAACAAAATTAAAGTCATGGAGTGGCCAGCCCAATCCCCGGACCTTAATCCGATAGAAAACTTGTGGGGTGACATTAAAAATGCTGTTTCTGAGGCAAAACCAAGAAATGCAGAGGAATTACAGAACGTTGTCAAATCTGGAATACCGGTTCACAGATGCCAGAAGTTGGTCGACTCCATGCAACACAGATATGAAGCGGTTCTCAAAAACAGTGGCTATACAACTAAATATTAGTTTAGTGATTCACAGGAATGCTGAATCCTGGATATTTTTCAGTTAATACAGTACATACTTGAGTTTGTAAAGTAAAATGCAGACACTGCTATTTTTTTGAAAAGCCCAAAGTTCATTTTTCTTCATTTTCTGTAAAGTAATTAAATAATTTCTGCTTTTTTCTTCATGTTTTGATTTAAAATATGATGTGCAGTGTTCCCAATGCATGGAAATAAAACCACCATAAGGATTTTGGGCTTTATTCAGTTTTTTAAACAGACTGCTATTATTTTGAACACTACTGTATTTGAACAGAACACTGACTGTGAGCCTTTGCTTCCTTAAAATCAAAATCATAACACATCATAAAAAAGGCCTGTGGCCCAGTTTTTTTTTCTTTTTCTACCCCTAAAACATAGCCAGGCGACAGAATTGTTTTGAAATGAAAATTGAACGGCGCTAGACTGCCTCCCCCTGCCCTGGAGTATCGGCGCCCCCTAGGGGGGACTTTTTTCTCTCTCCCCCTCCCTTGTTAAGTCTGCCTTTCAGGTCCTTTGATCATTTCTAAAAAGTTTGTGTATAGTTTCCACTCCACTAATCTAGCCATAAATTATTCCCATTGGTACCGCTTTAATGGCAGTGAGTCTTTTTTTCAGTGAGTGGGAACAAAAACACAGAACATTGGTCTGTCTCCTGAGCGTATCGAAATAGAAACGAACCCCACTGGAGAGTTACATTAACACAGACAAGTGTTACACTGTACAATAATTTGTGGTGAATGTTTTTTTTTCCTTCTGTGAAAACTGCCAAGGCTCTGATGTAGGGGAAGCAGCAGGCTATGATGGAAGAAACTAAGTACATTTACTAAAGTTACTGTACTCTACTTAAAAGGATTTTTTTTTCAACCAAGGTTCATGTTTTAGTAAAAAAAAAAAAAAAAAAAAAAGATGGGTGTCTGTGTTTTTTTTTTAGTTTGGGGAATTTTAGCTGTTTTTGACAGGGGTGGCGGCATTCCAACATGATCCTAAATACTGGACCCTTATGGGTCCATTTGGTTTCATTTTACCACTCACAAGAGTTACAGTCATGTGATCTACCTGCATGGCCTGTGTGATCTACTGGTAGATCACCATCTACCTTTTGGACAAGTGTAGATCTATGACAATAGCAGGAAAACAGTTAATAATTTGGTAACTGCATTGGCAGCACATTTTCCCAACCTGTCCCACACAAGCAATACTTCTGTCCCTCAAATGACCAGTTTAGATGTGGTCACCCCCAGGGTTTTTATAGTTAACTAAAACTGAAACTAAATAGAAACTACAAAAAAACCTATAACTAAACTATAACTGCATTGTGTTTTCACAAAACTAACTAAAACTAACTGAAATCATACTCAAAATACCCTTTATTTTAATCAATATGTATATGACTTTATGACTATATTAATGGACTAGACTTTTAACACGTTAACGGCGTTGATTAAATTTCTACGTTATTTGCGTTAAATTTTTTAACGCAATTAATGCACATGCACGCGCGTGCGCACGCGCGCGCACGCTCGTGCGTGCGCATGCTCTGTCTCGGATGTGATTCCACTCGCTGGCGACTCTATTAAAGGGGGACAACAAATAGGGACAAAGTTGCGGAATGCATTGGAGTCTATGGGCTCGAGCGAGTATATCAGGGCTACTAAACTGGTGGCCTGACATGTTCAGCACATCTCCGTTCACTTCCATGGAATGGTCTAATGGCGGCTGCTCTTCATTTCCACTGAGCATGAGTACAGCTAACTGAATAGCAGCGCACGCTCTGTTCTCTGACCCCTCAATGTCGCTAGTCTGTCACTAGTCTCTATGCTCCCTTCCACTTCCCTTCCAGAGGAGCTTCACTTCCTGCACGTGAAGTCAGATGTAAACAAACAGCAGCTCTTTCGGATCACTCCCAACTATTGTGATGTGTTTGTTTAACCGCGTCGCCATCGAAACTGAGAAGAAAAGTTGATTCAGAAAATCGCCAGTTTAATAACGAGTGGACCGAAAAATAATGGCTAAATTGAAACTCCATAGGGAGCGCAGGCAGACGTATTTGCTCTGTAACCAAGTCAATGCTGTCGCAAAATAATCCGATGGTAAGAGACGCCACTGTTGCATGGATTATTGTCAAGAAAAGAAAAAACACCCAGAGATGATGAAGAGTTGAGTGCATGCTGGCTGCAGGAGGTAGAGCCTATTTCTTTCCCTGTTTACCTCCCTGTTCCCTGTTTACCTTTGCATTAGTGAATATTTGTATTTGTCTGTCTTGATGAAATGAACATGGTGGGCCCTATTGTATGGCCACTGGCCAGTCAAAGATGTGCCATCACTGTCATTAGTTGCCTGTGTGTAGGCTAGTCCTGTCCCCTGTTGCAAGCCTTTTGAGAATTAAAGAGAGAGCACAATTAGTGTGCCTTAGATGTTGTGATTTGCTGCTGTTGTGCAGATATGAACAACTTTTTCATAAGCTGCACTATAAACGTGTATTTTGATTTGCTTCAAATATGATGCATGTTAGAAAGACCAGATGCACATTGCACTTTTCTTATAAATGGAGCATTTTAAAAAGTGAAATACTTTAAAAAATGTGGCTGTGTGTGTACACATGTCATGGTGGAGAGTAGTCTCTGTGGCAGTCTGGCCCCCGGGCCCCTTGCGGACTCCTGAACAATTTAGTTGAATAGCCCTGCTGTCTTTCCATTTCCGCAACAATACACAGGAAAACATGGCATATTGTCCGAAATAGTCCGAATGGTGATTAATCATGATTAAATTAATTTTGAAGGTGTGATTAATTTGATTAAAAATTTTAATCATTCAACACCCCTAGACTATATGTATATGACTAGACATTTATTTAAAATATCAACTTTTTATAAACTTTTTATGAACTTTTTGGCAGTTTTCACCACCATACGGCACCACACAATACCAAACAAAGTACAAAAAAGTACAGTGTGAAAAAAACTGAAACTAAAACTAACTAAAACTAAAACTTTTTACAAAAATAAAAACTAAATAAAAACTAGCAAATGCGCCCTAAAAACTAATTAAAACTAACTGAATTAAAAAAAGAGAGTAAAAACTAACCAAAACTAAACTATAATATCCCTGGTCACCCTAGCAGAGCGTGTGCCTCATGTTGGACAGAACAGAGCTGTACTTACTCATCGTCTGGTGTTAGCTGCACTGGTTCGTTGGTAAACTGGGTGTCGAAGTTTTCCAGGCCGTAATCGTCCGTGATCTGAGGTTTGAAGGGAGGGGTCACCATTTTCTTTTCCAGCTGATTAAAAGAAACAAAAAAACAACAAATGCAGTTCATGAAACCATCAGTCAGTTAATTAACACGCGTTGACTTCATAACCTGCAGTTTATTATTCCATTGCCTTTACCCTGCATAACAAGCTACAGTACATACAGTATTTATTTTATGTTTGTTGGTTTTAATGTACTGTAGTTGGCCAATTATTATAAAAATCCAGCTTTGTCACAGGGCTATAACCATAGAGTAATAAAATATAGAGTCGTAACCAGAGCGATAAGCCCCGCCCCCTTGCCGTTCATTTCAATACAAGTTTCTCAGTGGCGCTTTGAAGCACCTGGAAGACCGCCGGGAGTGCGACGATTTCCGCATTTGACCACCAAAATTTGATGTCCAAATGCGGAAGTATTTCCTCCATGAACGCACCCGAAGCAAGGGATCATGGGAAGGGAAAGGATTCATGAACGAGTGCCGTCAAGAACGAGCAAAGAAAAAAAAAACTAAACAGCATCAAAAAACAAGCTTGTGGAATTGTGGTGAGCTTATTATCTGTCATATAATACATCTGTTATGTTTTAAGAGGTAGTATATGACGTGAGGACCGGTGGTTCATCCAGAAAACAACTTAAATACAAACTGCTCTGTCCGCGAAAAGGGCAGGACAAAAGCAAAAGAAATCTTTTTGGGGTCTGTGGGGGCTGAAATGTCATCAAACGGTGCTCTGTGGCTCAAATTCTAAATAAATAGTGGGCCGTGGTGTCAAAAACGCAGAATAATGAGTGGGCCCTGGTATGAAAAAGGTTGAAAACCACTGATTTAACAGGGTGTGAATGGCAACGAGCCACTCTCACACATCACCACGTGGAAATACATTGTGAAGTGCTGCAAAGCTCTAATTCAGATTCCCTGAAATTACACATTGTGTAAATGAAGACGTGAAAGGGTTACAGGGGAGAGAGGGAGAGAGAGAGAGAGAGAGAGAGAGAGAGAGAGAGAGAGAGAGAGAGAGAGAGAGAGAGAGAGAGAGAGAGAGAGAGAGAGAGAGAGTGAGAGTGAGAGTGAGAGTGAGAGAGAGAGAGAGAGAGAGAGAGAGAGAGAGAGAGAGAGAGAGAGAGAGGAGGAGGACACAAAAAGGATTTGTGAGGCTCCCAAGAAAAATTGTGGGCCAGTGATTCAGCCGGGATCCTTTTTATTTTTATTTTATTTTTTTCATGGTTTGTTTCCATGGTTTCAGGTTCGTTTTTGTTCCTTTAAAAAAGAAAGAAGAAGAAGAAAAAAAAAAGAAGTCCACAGAGGACATGTTCTGAGAAAAGAACAATGTCAGATAGGCAGAGAAAAAAAAAATATCCACAACCTTGCTCCTTATTACTTTTTAGATTTAGTTTAGATTTTTCTGTGGGTTTTGACATCTCTCTATCATCATCATCATCATCTCAAGCCTTGAACTGTAAAAGCTGCTTGTAGATCTGTTATTAAGGGATCAAGCAGTCCACGAAGTGGACTTGATCCCTTCTTGTTTCTGTCTCTTTTTTCCTTCTTCTTCTTCCGCCAGAAATAGCTGTTCTGGCTGAACCGTGCAGTCGGTTTTCGCGAAAATTGGTAATCTGGTAGAGGGTGATGCCAAACGGTGATGATGCGAAGCCTGTGACCACTGGTCAAATGGTGGCGCTATAGCACTCAACTGAAATTGCAAACTTTAAACACTCATAACTCATGAACTGCTCGACTCTCAGAAATGTAACTTATATTCACTTATGCGTCTGCTTATGTCAAACAACTTTTGTATTCTGACTTTTGACCTCTGACCTTTAGATGAGCCGCAATCTTTAATCATATGTAAAACAGTTAAAATGTCTCTTCTCCTACAATCTTTGATCAAAATGCATAACAATGACCTACATATGAACTTTGAAGCCATACAAACATGAAATGAGTGTGAATTTTGTTTTCAGTGAAAAAAATGATGTTTTTACGAGCCAATGAAAATTGCTTGTTTGTGAAAATTCTTCTATTATCCCTAATCTACACATGCAAAGTAATCTGTTTATGAGATTTTACAGTTTGGTAGAGGGGGATGCCAAATAACACTAAAACCAGTCTTGCTCCAATCGCTCAAATGGGGCGCTATAGCAATTCTTTGAAACTGAAACATTTGAACAAGCATAACTCAGGCTTCGTTTGGCTTAAAATCATGGGACTTGTTTCTACACGTTCCTTGATTCATGTGGAACACATCTGTAATTTCGACTGGTAAGCTCCACCCCCAGAGTGTCTGCCATTTTAAGCAGTTTGAAAAATGCTCATGCCTGATTTTATGCCTGGATTTTTGATCAATTTGCATGACACCTGCTACATGAGAACTTTGGCCCCATCCGGACAAAACTTCAGAAGCAAATTTGTTTTCATCAAAAAATGACGTTTTTATAAGCCAATGAAAGTTGCTCGTTTGTGAAGAGTCTTCTTCTGCTTGTTTCTCTCTGGCAACACTGGAGCAAGTACATTGTGCCAGATTGTGTGAGAGGAATAAGCATGTGGAACTTGTTTCCATTCGTCACTTTGACCACTAAGCTCCACCCTCGGACTGCTGAATTGTGCATATTGTTCATATTGCTTACTGCTTGGTGGCGTGTTGTTGGGTTGTTTCATTGATGACAACAACTAAGCAAATCATTGTGCCTGGATAGCTCAGTCGGTAGGGTGCCTGACTTCGGAACACAAGATTGAGGGTTCAAGTCCCACTGCTGACAATACAAAGTCTGAGTCTCCAAAAACCCTGCTGTGTTTCCACAATCACATGATGTATTTCTTCCATGTTTCTATGGCTTATTTGTGCATATTTAAGGAGCGTAGTGGCTCAGAGGTAGAGTAACCGGATGGTAACCACAAGGTTGCCGGTTCGATCCCGGGCTCCTGCAGAGTTAGTGTCGATGTGTCCCTGTCCCACTGCCATCAGTGTATGAATGTGTGTGTGAATGGGTGAATGTGATGCACAATCTATGTAAAGCGCCTTGGATAAAGGCGCTATATAAATGCACCATTTACCATTTACCAAGCAGTCCATTGAATGTGTGTGTTGTTTCCAGTACGTCTTGTGTCTGTTGGGTAGCCTCATTGGTAGAGCGCATGACTTGGAAATGAGAGTTCCTGGTTCAAATCCCGGCACGGACACCTAGTAATATGAGTCAATCATGCACAATCTCATGTGGTGTTCTACATCTAAGTTCATGGTTCTATGTGTAACCCAGGTAAAACTCAATGTAATGGTGGTTGTCACCTTTCGGCCATGTTGTGTTTTGTCACTATTCGGCCATGTTGTCACTAATGACAGTTCACAGCTCAGTTCACCACTCACTCACAGCTCACCAATCATTTACTCATTCAGCAACTCAGTGGCCTTGTGGTTAGAGTGTCCGCCCTGAGACTGGGAGGCCGGGGTTCGATTCCCGGCCGGGTCATACCAAAGGCTCTAAAAAACGGGATCCAATGCCTCCCTGCTTGGCACTCAGCATCAAGGTTGGAAGACCCTGTGTCATACTAGCGTCATGTCCAGAGGGTGTACTTGTACATCAAGCTGCCTCATGCTACAGAAACAGGAGATAGGCACCTGCCCTATGGGCCTCATGGCTGGGCAAGGCTGTTTGACTGTCACTATTCGGCCATGTTGTCACTAATGACAGTTCATAGCTCAGTTCACCACTCACTCACAGCTCACCAATCATTCACTCAGTCACACCAGATTGTGAGTCAGTCAGGGCAGGAATCAAAAACCCTGCCCTGCTCCCATAATTACCTGATGTATTTCTGAAGTTCAGGCTCCCATGTTTCTATGCTTATTTGTGCGTATTGTTCTTACTCCTTATTGCTGCTTGCTTGATCCCGTTTTATTGCTGCTTGCAGCTATATTTGTTATTGTTTTCCCTTTTGTTTTTATTCTTGTTTTTAATTTATTTTATTATTATTATTACTATTTACTTTTCGATTTATTTATTAAGGGATCAAGCAGTCCACGAAGTGGACCTTGATCCCTTCTTGATTCTGTCTCTTTTTTTCTCCTTCCACCAGAAATAGCTGTTCTGGCTGAACCGTGCAGTCGGTTTTCGCGAAAATTGGTAATCTGGTAGAGGGTGATGCCAAACGGTGATGATGCGAAGCCTGTGACCACTGGTCAAATGGTGCGCTATAGCACTCAACTGAAATTGCAAACTTTAAACACTCATAACTCATGAACTGCTCGTCTCTCAGAAATGTAACTTATATTCACTTATGCGTCTGCTTATGTCAAACAACTTTTGTATTCTGACTTTTGACCTCTGACCTTTAGATGAACCGCCATCTTGAATCATATGTAAAACAGTTAAAATGTCTCTTCTCCTACAATCTTTGATCAAAATGCATAACAATGACCTACACATGAACTTTGAAGCCATACAAACATGAAATGAGTGTGAATTTTGTTTTCAGTGAAAAAAATGATGTTTTTACGAGCCAATGAAAATTGCTTGTTTGTGAAAATTCTTCTATTATCCCTAATCTACACATGCAAAGTAATCTGTTTATGAGATTTTACAGTTTGGTAGAGGGGATGCCAAATAGCACTAAAACCAGTCTTGCTCCAATCGCTCAAATGGGGGCGCTATAGCAATTCTTTGAAACTGAAACATTTGAACAAGCATAACTCAGGCTTCGTTTGGCTTAAAATCATGGGACTTGTTTCTACACGTTCCTTGATTCATGTGGAACACATCTGTAATTTCGACTGGTAAGCTCCACCCCCAGAGTGTCTGCCATTTTAAGCAGTTTGAAAAATGCTCATGCCTGATTTTATGCCTGGATTTTTGATCAATTTACATGACACCTGCTACATGAGAACTTTGGCCCCATCCGGACAAAACTTCAGAAGCAAATTTGTTTTCATCAAAAAATGACGTTTTTATAAGCCAATGAAAGTTGCTCGTTTGTGAAGAGTCTTCTTCTGCTTGTTTCTCTCTGGCAACACTGGAGCAAGTACATTGTGCCAGATTGTGTGAGAGGAATAAGCATGTGGAACTTGTTTCCATTTGTCACTTTGACCACTAAGCTCCACCCTCGGACTGCTGAATTGTGCATATTGTTCATATTGCTTACTGCTTGGTGGCGTGTTGTTGGGTTGTTTCATTGATGACAACAACTAAGCAAATCATTGTGCCTGGATAGCTCAGTCGGTAGGGTGCCTGACTTCGGAACATAAGATTGAGGGTTCAAGTCCCACTGCTGACAATACAAAGTCTGAGTCTCCAAAAACCCTGCTGTGTTTCCACAATCACATGATGTATTTCTTCCATGTTTTCTATGGCTTATTTGTGCATATTTAAGGAGCGGTAGTGGCTCAGAGGTAGAGTAACCGGATGGTAACCACAGGGTTGCCGGTTCGATCCCGGGCTCCTGCAGAGTTAGTGTCGATGTGTCCCTGTCCCACTGCCATCAGTGTATGAATGTGTTGTGAATGGGTGAATGTGATGCACAATCTATGTAAAGCGCCTTGGATAAAGGCGCTATATAAATGCACCATTACCATTTACCAAGCAGTCCACTGAATGTGTGTGTTGTTTCCAGTACGTCTTGTGTCTGTTGGGTAGCCTCATTGGTAGAGCGCATGACTTGGAAATGAGAGTTCCTGGGTTCAAATCCCGGCACGGACACCTAGTAATATGAGTCAATCATGCACAATCTCATGTGGTCTTCTACATCTAAGTTCATGGTTCTATGTGTAACCCAGGGTAAAACTCAATGTAATGGTGGTTGTCACCATTCGGCCATGTTGTGTTTTGTCACTATTCGGCTGTGTTTCCACAATCACATGATGTATTTCTTCCATGTTTCTATGGCTTATTTGTGCATATTTAAGGAGCGGTAGTGGCTCAGAGGTAGAGTAACCGGATGGTAACCACAAGGTTGCCGGTTCGATCCGGGCTCCTGCAGAGTTAGTGTCGATGTGTCCCTGTCCCACTGCCATCAGTGTATGAATGTGTGTGTGAATGGGTGAATGTGATGCACAATCTATGTAAAGCGCCTTGGATAAAGGCGCTATATAAATGCACCATTTACCATTTACCAAGCAGTCCACTGAATGTGTGTGTTGTTTCCAGTACGTCTTGTGTCTGTTGGGTAGCCTCATTGGTAGAGCGCATATGACTTGGAAATGAGAGTTCCTGGGTTCAAATCCCGGCACGGACACCTAGTAATATGAGTCAATCATGCACAATCTCATGTGGTCTTCTACATCTAAGTTCATGGTTCTATGTGTAACCCAGGGTAAAACTCAATGTAATGGTGGTTGTCACCATTCGGCCATGTTGTGTTTTGTCACTATTCGGCTGTGTTTCCACAATCACATGATGTATTTCTTCCATGTTTCTATGGCTTATTTGTGCATATTTAAGGAGCGGTAGTGGCTCAGAGGTAGAGTAAACCGGATGGTAACCACAAGGTTGCCGGTTCGATCCCGGCTCCTGCAGAGTTAGTGTCGATGTGTCCCTGTCCCACTGCCATCAGTGTATGGATGTGTGTGTGAATGGGTGAATGTGATGCACAATCTATGTAAAGCGCCTTGGATAAAGGCGCTATATAAATGCACCATTTACCATTTACCAAGCAGTCCACTGAATGTGTGTGTTGTTTCCAGTACGTCTTGTGTCTGTTGGGTAGCCTCATTGGTAGAGCGCATGACTTGAAATGAGAGTTCCTGGGTTCAAATCCGGCACGGACACCTAGTAATATGAGTCAATCATGCACAATCTCATGTGGTCTTCTACATCTAAGTTCATGGTTCTATGTGTAACCCAGGGTAAAACTCAATGTAATGGTGGTTGTCACCATTCGGCCATGTTGTGTTTTGTCACTATTCGGCTGTGTTTCCACAATCACATGATGTATTTCTTCCATGTTTCTATGGCTTATTTGTGCATATTTAAGGAGCGGTAGTGGCTCAGAGGTAGAGTAACCGGATGGTAACCACAAGGTTGCCGGTTCGATCCCGGGCTCCTGCAGAGTTAGTGTCGATGTGTCCCTGTCCCACTGCCATCAGTGTATGAATGTGTGTGTGAATGGGTGAATGTGATGCACAATCTATGTAAAGCGCCTTGGATAAAGGCGCTATATAAATGCACCATTTACCATTTACCAAGCAGTCCACTGAATGTGTGTGTTGTTTCCAGTACGTCTTGTGTCTGTTGGGTAGCCTCATTGGTAGAGCGCATGACTTGGAAATGAGAGTTCCTGGGTTCAAATCCGGCACGGACACCTAGTAATATGAGTCAATCATGCACAATCTCATGTGGTCTTCTACATCTAAGTTCATGTTCTATGTGTAACCCAGGGTAAAACTCAATGTAATGGTGGTTGTCACCATTCGGCCATGTTGTGTTTTGTCACTATTCGGCTGTGTTTCCACAATCAACATGATGTATTTCTTCCATGTTTCTATGGCTTATTTGTGCATATTTAAGGAGCGGTAGTGGCTCAGAGGTAGAGTAACCGGATGGTAACCACAAGGTTGCCGGTTCGATCCCGGGCTCCTGCAGAGTTAGTGTCGATGTGTCCCTGTCCCACTGCCATCAGTGTATGAATGTGTGTGTGAATGGGTGAATGTGATGCACAATCTATGTAAAGCGCCTTGGATAAAGGCACTATATAAATGCACCATTTACCATTTACCAAGCAGTCCACTGAATGTGTGTGTTGTTTCCAGTACGTCTTGTGTCTGTTGGGTAGCCTCATTGGTAGAGCGCATGACTTGGAAATGAGAGTTCCTGGGTTCAAATCCCGGCACGGACACCTAGTAATATGAGTCAATCATGCACAATCTCATGTGGTCTTCTACATCTAAGTTCATGGTTCTATGTGTAACCCAGGGTAAAACTCAATGTAATGGTGGTTGTCACCATTCGGCCATGTTGTGTTTTGTCACTATTCGGCTGTGTTTCCACAATCACATGATGTATTTCTTCCATGTTTCTATGGCTTATTTGTGCATATTTAAGGAGCGGTAGTGGCTCAGAGGTAGAGTAACCGGATGGTAACCACAAGGTTGCCGGTTCGATCCCGGGCTCCTGCAGAGTTAGTGTCGATGTGTCCCTGTCCCACTGCCATCAGTGTGTGAATGGGTGAATGTGATGCACAATCTATGTAAAGCGCCTTGGATAAAGGCGCTATATAAATGCACCATTTACCATTTACCAAGCAGTCCACTGAATGTGTGTGTTGTTTCCAGTACGTCTTGTGTCTGTTGGGTAGCCTCATTGGTAGAGCGCATGACTTGGAAATGAGAGTTCCTGGGTTCAAATCCCGGCACGGACACCTAGTAATATGAGTCAATCATGCACAATCTCATGTGGTCTTCTACATCTAACTTCATGGTTCTATGTGTAACCCAGGGTAAAACTCAATGTAATGGTGGTTGTCACCATTCGGCCATGTTGTGTTTTGTCACTATTCGGCTGTGTTTCCACAATCACATGATGTATTTCTTCCATGTTTCTATGGCT
Organism: Benthosema pterotum; assembly: GCA_039105355.1. Taxonomy (NCBI): domain Eukaryota; kingdom Metazoa; phylum Chordata; class Actinopteri; order Myctophiformes; family Myctophidae; genus Benthosema; species Benthosema pterotum. Next base: position 50,369,020 of record CM076968.1, read on the forward strand.
TATTTGTGCATATTTAAGGAGCGGTAGTGGCTCAGAGGTAGAGTAACCGGATGGTAACCACAAGGTTGCCGGTTCGATCCGGGCTCCTGCAGAGTTAGTGTCGATGTGTCCCTGTCCCACTGCCATCAGTGTATGAATGTGTGTGTGAATGGGTGAATGTGATGCACAATCTATGTAAAGCGCCTTGGATAAAGGCGCTATATAAATGCACCATTTACCAAGCAGTCCACTGAATGTGTGTGTTGTTTCCAGTACGTCTTGTGTCTGTTGGGTAGCCTCATTGGTAGAGCGCATGACTTGGAAATGAGAGTTCCTGGGTTCAAATCCCGGCACGGACACCTAGTAATATGAGTCAATCATGCACAATCTCATGTGGTCTTCTACATCTAAGTTCATGGTTCTATGTGTAACCCAGGGTAAAACTCAATGTAATGGTGGTTGTCACCATTCGGCCATGTTGTGTTTTGTCACTATTCGGCTGTGTTTCCACAATCACATGATGTATTTCTTCCATGTTTCTATGGCTTATTTGTGCATATTTAAGGAGCGGTAGTGGCTCAGAGGTAGAGTAACCGGATGGTAACCACAAGGTTGCCGGTTCGATCCCGGGCTCCTGCAGAGTTAGTGTCGATGTGTCCCTGTCCCACTGCCATCAGTGTATGAATGTGTGTGTGAATGGGTGAATGTGATGCACAATCTATGTAAAGCGCCTTGGATAAAGGCGCTATATAAATGCACCATTTACCATTTACCAAGCAGTCCACTGAATGTGTGTGTTGTTTCCAGTATGTCTTGTGTCTGTTGGGTAGCCTCATTGGTAGAGCGCATGACTTGGAAATGAGAGTTCCTGGGTTCAAATCCCGGCACAGACACCTAGTAATATGAGTCAATCATGCACAATCTCATGTGGTCTTCTACATCTAAGTTCATGGTTCTATGTGTAACCCAGGGTAAAACTCAAATGTAATGGTGGTTGTCACCATTCGGCCATGTTGTGTTTTGTCACTATTCGGCCATGTTGTCACTAATGACAGTTCACAGCTCAGTTCACCACTCACTCACAGCTCACCAATCATTTACTCATTCAGCAACTCAGTGGCCTTGTGGTTAGAGTGTCCGCCCTGAGACTGGGAAGGCCGGGGTTCGATTCCCGGCCGGGTCATACCAAAGGCTCTAAAAACGGGATCCAATGCCTCCCTGCTGGCACTCAGCATCAAGGGTTGGATTGGGGTAAGACCCTGTGTCATACTAGCGTCATGTCCAGAGGGTGTACTTGTACATCAAGCTGCCTCATGCTACAGAAACAGGAGATAGGCACGTGCCCTATGGGCCTCATGGCTGGGCAAGGCTGTTTGACTGTCACTATTCGGCCATGTTGTCACTAATGACAGTTCATAGCTCAGTTCACCACTCACTCACAGCTCACCAATCATTCACTCAGTCACACCAGATTACAATGTGTGAGTCAGTCAGGGCAGGAATCAAAAACCCTGCCCTGCTCCCATAATTACCTGATGTATTTCTGAAGTTCAGGCTCCCATGTTTCTAGGGCTTATTTGTGCGTATTGTTCTTACTCCTTATTGCTGCTTGCTTGATCCCGTTTTATTGCTGCTTGCAGCTATATTTTTCATTCTTATTTTCTCCTCATTCTTTACGATGTTGCCTATGACCAAACTGTGTTGTGTTGTGTGTGTGTGTGTGTGTGTTGTGTGTGTGTGTGTGTGTGTGTGTGTGTGTGTGTGTGTGTGTGTGTGTGTGTGTGTGTGTGTGTGTGTGTGTGCGAGCCGCGCCACATGCGAAACGTGTGTAAGCTTCTGATTTTCCCTGTATGTTTTAGTGCCAACTACACATCATTAGCCCAGTGGTTCAAAGTATATACTGTACTGTGTGGGGAAAAAAAAACCTTCAAACTAAACTGACCAACTCTCTGTCTGTCAGTCCGTCTGTCTCTGTCCTGTTCTCTGTCTCCATCTGAAGACCTTTGGTCTCTCCTGTAGGAGATTCTCCCTCCTTTCCAGGGGCAGATCTAGGCATGCATGGGTGGGGTGGGGGGTGGGGGGGGGGGGGGTAATGTCCAATAAATGCCCAGTCTGCCTCACCAAACACGATGCGATGGCAAAACAACCCAAGATTATTTCAAAATTGCTTATATTGAAAATGATTTGAAACACTATTACTGCTACTAACTAACTGTACGGTACAGCTGTGTGTCATCACTAAATCAACAGCATTTCATCATTGAAAACAGAAAACTCTCTAAGTCAGACCTTAGCTTTATGCATGCTGCGTGTCTGTTGCAACTTCAACAACAACTGATGTTATTATTGATGCTTTACTTGACTAATAAAAGTCCTGTAACTGAAAATGGTATGGGTACAGCTTCATCGCCCGTGGCACGAAGCGACACGGGGCGATGAAGCCGCCCCATACCATTTTTCTCCTGCCCCCATTCTGTGGTCCCTGGAAGTGGAGGTCTGAAAAAAACAAATCATTAACATGGTGAAACACAACTTGACATCATCAAGTTGTGTTTCAGCATGTTAATGATTTTCTCTGGCTGATCGTCCAAATACCATTTTGAGGGGTCAAAAACAAACAAATCATTTCCCAGCAACAGTGCCATCTAGTGGATGTCTCATTAATTTTAACAACTTCGGTTATTCGAAAATAGACTTTCAAAAGATTTTGTACACATTCTGAACTTGTGAAATTGGACATTCTGCACTTTTAACAGTAGATTAAGTACGTTTGCCTTTAGCACACTAAATACCCTATTGGCCTGAATATAAGACTGTTTTTTCCCCAATGGAAACATCCCAAAAAATGGAGTCGTCTTATATTCAGGGGCTATACTATTTGACATTCAATGTTCTTTTGTCTGTAAATGGGTCTTGAAAAATGAGGGTCGTCTTATAATCGAGTCGTCTTATATTCGGGACAATACTACATTTTCAAAACCATATCTGTTGTTCATCCTGAACTGCTGCTACTAACAGTACAATCTACGGAATCGCATCGACGCGTCGTCGACTTCATAAGTAACAACGTTGGAGTACTTTTTTCCTCCCACCACCGTTCGCTCTTCGCTCTCCTTTTCAAACAGACGTCTAGTTCCACCTGCACATCTTTAGCTCTGTGATGTGGCTGCAGGTTCACATGCTCTGTGTGGTGCTAATGATGCATGAACGCACGCACACGCACACACACACACACACACACACACACCACACACACACACACACACACACACACAGCACACACACACACACACACACACCACACACACACAGAAGAAGCATCAGCCAGTGGCACGGGGCCACATGAAAGACAAGCCAAGGCTAGTGGGGGAGATGATGGTCCTCAGATCATGGACCAGAGAGAGAGAGAAGCTCTGTGTGTGTATATGTGTGTGTGTGTGTTGTGTGGTGTGTGTGTGTGTGTGTTTGTGTGTGTGGTGTGTGTGTGTGTGTGGTGTGTGTGTGTGTGTGTGTGTGTGTGTGTGTGTGCGCGCGCATGTGCATGTGCGTCTATAATGTGCACTTACTCCAGAAGCGAGCGAGAGACAGACAGACAGAGACACACAAGCCACGATTCCATAAAACTTTTGCGAAAATAACCCCAACCCTAATAGAGTATGTTAATTAAGTCCAAAAAAGAAAAGCGAATTGTCGGCTGTTTCCATTAACTGATGAAATGCGACGCATGGAAGTCTAGGGGAAAATAAATTAGGTTCATGAAACAAGCAATAGGTGGCACAGTTTTGCCAGTAACGTACATATATTTTTACTTTTGGTGTCTGGCTCTGGCTGCTGACGTAGCAAAAACAATATAATTAATAATAGCCTAAAATCTCTAATAATAATCCACACAACTTGCTGTTTTTCTGAATCAAGTGAGCTTGGTGAGACTGGGTAGCCTACTGATTTGGTCTACTTTGTGATATTGACTACATCATGTTATCTGCAGCGCGACACGTGCGAGGAAAAGGTTTGAACTTTATTAGCGAAATAATATCTAAGGGCAGAGCCCGGTCATGTAAAACAGCTGTTTATGTCTGATATCACTTGCATATCTTAGCTATCATGCATGATGATACAGATACTGTAAATATAGGCCCTGTAGCTGCCCTGCGACTTTCATGAACAAACGCGATGGGAGTCTGAACATTTTGGCCATGTACGTGTGGATGTCTGTGTACACGGCCCTCGTCCGTTTTGAGCGGGTTTGTAGAAATATAACTTACATTAACAAAGCTCTCATTGGCAGACCAGGACTCTTCATAAATGCGCTATAATGTGTGTCCAGTGCTTTCCAATTAGAAAGTATTTTCGCAGGCTGTTTCCATACCTCATTTGCGCATTAGACTCTTTCGATATGCTCCAAAATTCGCCACCTTTCAGCAAAAAAAAGTATTTTTGCACAAAATGGAAACTTATTCGTATTTCGAAGTGTTTCCATTCAACATTCTCTTCGCAAGAGACGTTTTTGCGCAAAAATAGGGCTTATGGAAACGTGGCTACAGAGAGAGTAGAGAGAGGAGAGACAGACACAGAGACAGACAGACAGACTGAGAGACAGACAGAGTAAGAGTGAGAGAGAGAGAGAGAGAGAGGCGGCCAGAGAGAGAGAGGCGCGTTTGGATTGGTCAGGACTGGTGAGTCACAGCTCACTGTGATCTGAGGCAGACGTCAATGCCATCATCCACAACGATTATTACCCCATACGACACCGTAGGCCTGATCACGAGCATATAGTGTATGAGTCACACAACACACACACACACACACACACACACACACACACACACACACACACACACACACACACAACACACACACACACACACACACACACACACACACACACACACACACCACACACACACACACACACTGCATAGTCGGATATGAGAGCGACTTTACAGTGTAAAAAAAAAAGCTATAGAAATGAGAACATGGCAGCAACATACATTTTGCAATTCAATTTCAAGTCAATCAGAGGAAGGGTTGGACCGTCCGCTGCTTATATTGCATTAATCCGAGTTTCATGGGGGTTTCTTCGTCAACATGTGTCACATGATCGGCCTTAAGCCAATCAGGAGAGGGGGAAACGTGGAAAAACAGAGTTCATACGTCACATAGCACAGTGTTATGTGGATTGACGTTTCCTGTCTGCATTAGGTCGCTATAGTAGTAGTACAGTTAGTAGATCTTGTTGACTTGGTCATTTTGAAAGACGCTCACAAGTCCAAAGAGTGTGGGCACACCTGATATATTTCTTTTCCTGCCATAACAGTAATAACGACATACTGTATACACATTATCAACAGCATTCCGTACAGGGGCGGATTTAACATTTCCATATTGGGGGGGGGGGGGGGGGGGGGGAGTCACGATCAAATGGTATGGGGGTGGCTTCATCGCCCGTGTCACTTTGCGCCACGGGCGATGAAGTCGCCCCCATACCATTTTCAGTTACAGGACTTATATATTAGGTAAGTAAACATCAAGAATAACATCAGTTGTTGTTGAAGTTGCAACAGACACACAGCATGCATAAAGATAAAGGTCTGACTCAGAGAGTTTTCTGTTTTCAATGATGAAATGCTGTTGGTTTAGTGGTGACACAGCTGTAGTTAGCAGTAGTAGTAAATCAGTTTAAATATAGGCACTTTAATTTGAAAAACAAACCAAGATATTTCAAATTAAAGTGCCTATATTTAAACTGATTCATGCCATCATGTTTGGTGGGGCAGACTGGGCATTTAGGGCATTTATTTGCCCCCCATGCTCATGCCTAGGTCAGCCCCCGTTTGGGAATCCTCACAACTCATTCACACGCTCTGACGGGGTTCTCCTCTCCTCTCCTCTCCTCTCCTCTCCTCTCCTCTCCTCTCCTCCTCTCCTCTCCTCTCTCCTCCCTCTCCTCTCCTCTCCTCTCCTCTCCTCTCCTCTCCTCTCCTCCCCTCCCCTCCCCTCCCCTCTTCTCCTCTCCATTAAACAAGCAAACCAATCCCACGTTTCTTCCGTCTGCTCGTATCTCCCCCCTGCCACGCTGACGTGACACTTCACAGCACAGTTTTGGAGGTAGAAAAAAAAAAGAATAAAAGGTGCTATAGCTGGCAGGTAAATGATATTCAAAACATGTCACGGCTTCAGAGAGCAGAGCCTGTCGCCCTCACCCTCCCCTCCCTCCCTCTCTCGGGAGACGCGTTATTAATATTAACTCATTTTGTCGTGAAATTAGATTAGTTCCTGGCGCTGGATTCTAGTTCTTTGTCGCTAGTTTCTAGCTTTTGACGCTAGATTCTAGTTTTCGACTCTAGGTTCTGGACTAGTTTCTGCTGCTAGATTCAGTTCTTGACACTAGATTCTAGTTTTTTTTACTTCAGATTCTAGCTCCCAAAGCTAGATTCTTGTTTCTGACACTAGATTCTGGTTTGACTCTAGTTTCTATAGTTTCTGGCGCTACATTCTAGTTTCTGACATTAGATTCTAGAATTTCTAGTTTTTCTGAAAATGTTTGTCAGTGAACATATTTGATGCAAAAGGACCCAGAATTATCCATGTTTGACTGCAGACCCCGCCATCTGAAAACATGTGGTTCTAGGGGATCACCCTAGAAGTAAAGATTTGAGTTAAAAAATGTTTGCTTCTGAATTATATTCAATGATCATTTTCACAATTTTTCAAAAATAGCAGACCTACAAGTTCATAGCGCGCCACTCGGTGGCGCACTATGAGTTGTAGATCTGCTATTTTTCAACTTCTAAAGTACATAATGCTTAGAAACAAAACACGTCAGTACACCAAGGGTTAATACAGCGAATATACCGCCGGTGGCCGGCGAGAGCGTTGCGTACTGTAGCTGGCAATGCGTGTCCTGTCAGGTGTACGGACGGAGACAGGCCGTGTGTTCGAGGGCAAGAGAGCGGCGGGGGTGGCAGCACCCCTGCTGCTGCGTTGAGGGACCCTCTCCTCTGTCGCGCCTCATTTAGTATAGGGGTGCATGGGCAAAAAATCCGATATGCCAATTATTGCAATTCTTAAAGGGTATTCCACTTTCAAAATTTTTTTTTGGTCATTTCATGGTCTACTCAGCCTCATGTGAACACACCAGACAGGTTATAAGTTACTACATTCAGTATTTAGATATTTAATGTTCATTTTAGCGCCTCCAGCTCCTTCCCATAGAAACCCATTTAAACTTAAAACTCCATTTTAACCATGGCAGATTATTCAAAAAACAACCAATCTTTTTTTCTGGTTACTGATATTGTCCTCGGAATACGTGAGAGAACCGTGGAATTTCATTTGCAGTTTTTATTCATTTTAAAAATATATGTTTTGGAAAATGTAGCCGCCTGTGTAGGCCTACCAAATGAATAAAGCAATATTTTAAAAATAAATAAAAACTGTAATGAAATTCCGCGGTCCTCTCACATATTCCGAGGACCATATCAATCACCAGAAAAAGAATGGTTGTTTTTGAGTATTCTGTCATGGTGAAAATTGAGTTTTAAGTTATAATGGGTTCCTACGGGAAGGAGCTGGAGGCGCTAAAATGAACATCAAATATCTAAATACTGAAAGGAGTAACTGGTGTGTTCACATGAGACTGAGTAGACCATAAAATGACCAAAGGTTTTTTTGAAAGTGGAATACCCCTTTAATGCCATGATATCCATATCGAATTTTTTTATGATTATGTAGACATCATTAATTTGTTCATGTCAGAAAGACTGAACTTTTTGTTATCTACATTGTTTAAAATTAAAACTTTAAAATGTTCTAGTTGTAGTTGATTGAACTTGTCATGGTCCACATTGTTCAGAATTCCGCCAACATTTTCAACATTTTACTGTACTGTATTTTACTTGATGGTGACATCATCAAGTTGTGTTTGTGTTGTGTTTGTTAATGATTTTTCTTTTAGGACCTTTTTTTCTGAGGGTGTACAAATGGACCCTGACGGGTCCATTTGGTTCCATTTGTACGCTCTCAGAAAAAAACTTGAAAATGGCTGGAATCCTCCTTGTTCTAGTACAGGGGTGGCCAACCAGCCATGTTTTTCACTGTGTTACTGCAAAGAGCCACATCAAACGGTCACAACGGTTATAAAAACCGTTGCAATGGCCATCAGGGTTGCAAATATAGATTTCCACTTTCCTGCCATAGGACATGTGTAATTGTGTGCAAGTGCGCAATGCAAAGACACACTATTAAAACATATAGAACATGTATTTAGAAACAGGGTTTACAATCCAAAAAAGTATATGACAAGTCAAAAAACACTTACACCTCCGAGGTCGACTAGGAATCAGTCCGTGGTCGAGTGGTTAGGCTTAGGCACCACTGTATAGGGAATGAATGACTGCACCATGCCGAGCGTTTTTTGACGGTTTCATGTTGAAGCCCCTTAAGAGCAACAAGTAACCAGCTGAAGAGTCACATGTGGCTCGCGAGCCGCGGGTTGGCTACCCCTGTTCTAGTATAATAAACAGTCATTCACGCGGAAAAAATGTGATATATCAATATATCAAATTGAATCTCAGCATAATTAAGGTAGGGGAAGTTATTTCACTTTTGTCAGATATCATCCAAAAATATATATATATTTTTCTGTTAAAATGCTCTATTATAAGGTGTGCAGACCATAATATGGAGTTTCCCCCTCCCCCACGTTAGCAGAGGAGCTAATAAAAGTTCCCCAGGTGGTGGCTGAATTCTCCTCCAATCAGGATCGAGCAGCAGGTTCACATAGTGTAGCTACTGTTGGACGCCCCTAGTGCACCAGGCTGGTACTACACCATGAATTTCAAATCACTTACCCTACCTTTAAGAATCACAATATAAATCGATTCAGAACCCTAAATATCGATATTGTATTGTATCGTAAGGTAAGTTAATCATCCCACCCCTATCATTTAGGCTCTGTGACCAACTGGGGGGGGGGGGGACCATTCAAGTACCTCACTATACGATACGATATTGATATTTAGGCTTATGAATTGGTTCATTTTGCAATTCTTAATTATACTGTGATTCGATTTGATATATTGATATATCGCATCTTTCCCCACAAATGACTCTGCTTTTATTATACTCGAACATTTTAAAGGGGAGTTCCACCCATTTTCAAGATTTTTTTCTGAGGGCATACAAATGGTACGCACATTTGTACACCCTCAGAAAAAGGTTCCTAAAAGAAAAATCATTAACAAACACAAACGCAACTTGATGATGTCTTCAAGTTGTGTTTCACCATAAGTTCAATCAACTATAGAACATTTCGAAGCAATTGAACGCCACACCCCACCCTGCACAAACTGCTATTAATCACAGCTAAGCATAACATTTGATAGACAAACCTCAACACCAATAGCTTTCCTATATGATAAAACATTGTTTTAAAAAAAAAAAAAATGTCACACACGCAAAACTGAGGTGTGACCAAAATATGAAACAGCCTACAGTCTGCACAGTCCCCCCATCCCACCCAAACCCCACCCTCCCTCCCAATCATGCTTTGACAATCAGCCCTGCTTTGATATCTTTCCCCGGGCGTGCCTTTGGTGTGAACTTCATAGGCAGCACTGATTACTGAACCTTTGACACCCACACCACCACCACTACACCCCCACCACCACCACCACCACCACCACAAACTTAATTACATTTTATTCAAAAGACTATGACTTGAACTCAAATCGACTGCCAAAATCAACACTGCTTTATAGTGTGCATTCCATTCACAACGCCAGAGGAAACCATGCAAGGCGAGTTATTAGGCAACAAGCTGCTCATTGGGAAACAATTAGTGTCTTGCACATGAACACAGGGGTTGACACTAAGGTTTCCGAGGCACTTGCCCATCAGGCAAGTGCAAGTCACGTTCTACTTGCCCTCAGGTCATGGTCACTTGCCCCCCCCAAAATATATTGTAAATTTTGCATTTAAGTATACTTACTACTTGGGTGCTTTAAACCAGGGGTTTTTAACAGGTGGTCCAGGGACCACTGGTGGTCCCTGGACCACCTGTTAAAAACCCCTGGTTTAAAGCAGAGAGTTTCCAGGTGGTCCCCAGTTAAGTTGGTTAACCAGATGTAACTCTTGAGAACGTAAAAATGAAACCAAATGGACCCTTGCGGGTCCATTTGGTTTCATTTTTACACTCTCAAGAGTTAAAATTCATCATCTTAATTAGCCCAGGTCTACACAACTAGAGGATGTAGAAGATTAATGGTCATTTTGATGTGTTAATTTGCCTGTTTTGTTTCCCAAATCCAGCCTGGAATTGTGGACAGCTAGAAAGCAGGGAAAGACACAGAGGCAGAGTGCAATGACTGCCTTCAAGACAAATTTATCTTGTGTTGTGTTATAGTGCACTAAGTTGCACACTTGCCCGATCGGGCAACCAGGTAGCAGGCTTCACTTGCCCCACACTTTTTTTTTACTTGCCCCAGTCAAACGGGCAAGTGTTCTAGTGTCAAGGCCTGTGAACACTCATGACAATAATTCAGGGCAGTTCAAAGTCAAAATCGCATTATTTGTCACAACGTTACCGCAGCGAAATTGGTTCTCCGCTTTTGACCCATCACTTGGAGCAGTGAGCTCCAAGGAGCGGTGAGCTGCAGCTGCGGAATCATTAGCTGATTTTGACCCCCAATCCATCCCTTTGATGCTGAGTGCCAAGCAGGGAGGCATTGGGTCTCATTTTTTTCGCCCCGTATCGCGAAAATGACAGTTTGTGAACGGAGTGCTATTGGAGACATGGAGTATTCTGCTCCCCATTAAATCCCATTCATTTCATAGACATCTGGTTTGAAAGTGGCACCATAGGTCTCCTCCATGCTCCTCCAGCAACGCAAGCGCCCGGGGACATAGGAGTGAACTCTCCCACTATAAAGGCCCTGATACATTAGCAATATTTTGATCAATATCAACTAGCAATGTCAACATCAACAGGCAACATGAAGAGACACACGGCAACAGGCAACACCCTCTATTAAAAACTTTCTTTTTTTTTCCTGAGAGTGTACAAATGTGAACCAAACAGACCCTAGCGGGTCCATTTAATTCCATTTGTACACTCTCAGGGAAAAAAAATATTCTTAGTTTGCATTGAATCATTTTCACCCAGCTGCCACCCAACTCAAAATGTTCATTTAACGGAATAAAAGTTACAATATCCTTGTTTTTGTCCACAGCAGTGAAGCAGCAGCAGCCATGGTTTCAGTCTGAGAGAAAGGATCAGGTGACGCCCAGGAGGGCTGTGATTGGAGGATTCTGAAATGTTGACCAGTAGAGGGCGCTAAAGATCTGACTTTTCTGAACAACCAGGAGTTGATCATTTTCTATATAGAAAAGTGAAAAGTCAACATTGATAATTGACGTTGCTTGTTGATGTTGATCAAAACATTGCTAGGTGTATCAGGGCCCTAATATAAGGCTCTGGGCAGTTCCACCTCCTCAGCCACTGACAGGTTGTGCTCGGGCACCGCCTGTGTACAACAACACATAGCTGTGTACATAGCTGTGGGTACGGGGCCATGCCACTCTCTGTCCCAGGGCCAGGGGAGGAAGCTTAGAGGTGGACAGACACGCTGCCAGAGAAGCTCTCCTGGCAGAGGGACTGGACACTGGACACTGGCCATGCAACAACGTTACGTCACAGAAGAGCTGGCCACTTAAAGAGGAATTCCACCCATTTTCAACATTTTACCAGGGGCGGATGTAACATTTCCCAATGGGGGGGGGGGGGGGGAGGACAAAATGGTATGGGCTTCATCGCACCCATACCATTTTCCATTTACTGGAATTTTTATTAAGCAAGTAAGCATCAAGCATAAAATAAGCATCAAGCATAAAGCTAAAGGTGTGACTTGGAGAGTTTTCTGTTTTCAATGATGAAATGCTGTTGGTTTAGTGGTGACACAGCTGCAGTTAGTAGCAGTAGTAGTGTTTCAAATCATTTTATTTTTAATATAAGCACTTTCATTTGAAATATGGGTTGTTTTGCATGCCATCATATTGGTGTGGCAGACTGGGCATTTAGGGGGCATTGCCCCCCATGCCTAGATCCGCCCCCGCATTTTACCATGTCATTAATATACCTTGGTTAAAAACAACTTGATGCCCATGCCTTCGGGCACAAAGCCCCATACAGTACTTCCAACACCTATTTTGTAGTTTATTATATAATTTATGTAGTGACTTCTACAAGCTCACAGCATTGTAAAGTGAACTTTCACTGTTATCTATTTTCACAGAGCACAGAGCGTTTCAATATAGTAAAATGTTAAATGTTTATAATGTAACAGCCATCCATATTTAAACGTATTAAAGACTATTTTGTGCACCATCTTAGGCCTTATATTTTAAAATAGTACATGGTTGTACAGTATGTGTGCTAAGTAATATTTAAATCATCATACATTCGCTAATTTTAACATGTTTTTCAAAATAAAATATGGGTACACGATACACAAGAACCACCAGTTTTTGGGGTGCGTGGTCATTTCTTATATCAATGCATCAATGCAGAAAACTAATAAAATATGAACATTTTTACAATTAACATAATTCATTAGTCTCGTGACACATTTCACATTCAAAACAGTAGTACATACATAGTATTTCTTTTTGTAGTGGCCTTTTGTGTGAAAGGGTTTCAAGAGTTTGCGTACATGAAGGTATAGCTGACCTACAACATCTTTGACCTGCAATTTTCCAGTTTATTTTCATAATCACTCAGTAATGGAGGCAAACATTAGATTTGAAAACCTCCAGTCGTCCAGCTCTGTCCCACCACAACCACCACACCATCTGTACTGGGAGTCTGGGACCAGGCTTGGTAAACTTTATTTGCCTTAACGCTTTGAGTACTGAACGCATGTTGGTGTTCTAACCATTATGCTTTACCTATTGAAAAATAGCAGATCTACAAGCTCATAGCGCGCCACCGAGTGGCGCGCTATGAGCTTGTAGGTCTGCTATTTTTGAAAAATCATGAAAATGTGGCACAAATCTTTGAATATATAATTTCAGAATCAAGCATTTTTAACTCAAAACTTTGCTTCTGGGGGATCCCTAGAACATTTTTTTTAGATGGGAGTCCGCAGCCAAATATAGATAAATCTGCTGGTCCTCAGTATGGTAAGTTGGTATGTTGAGCATCACTGACACAGGAAAACTACAATATAATGTCAGAAACTAGAATCTAATGTCAGAAACTAGAATGTTGCATCATAAACTAGAATCTAATGTCAGAAACTAGAATGTTGCATCATAAACTAGAATCTAATGTCAGAAACTAGAATGTTGCATCATAAACTAGAATCTAATGTCAGAAACTAGAATGTTGCATCATAAACTAGAATCTAATGTCAGAAACTAGAATGTAGCATCATAAACTAGAATCTAATGTCAGAAACTAGAATGTTGCATCATAAACTAGAATCTAATGTCAGAAACTAGAATCCAGTTAGGACAAAATGCCTTAATGATATGAGTGCAGCCATTAATACTAAGACTAGAAAAACGTGCTCCGACTGCAGCCAGTCATTTAGGCTCAAACTGGGCGTACTGCACGCACACATACGCACACATGCACGCACACGCACGAGCGCACGCCCACACGCACGCACAGAGACATCATTACTGATGGCATGCTAGTGAAAGCCCCTTAATATTGTATAGGCTATATCCTGCTTTCATGTTACTTTCACATAGTGGCGCACGTCAGCCCTATATCATCAATGGAACATGTTCTACCCATACCATGTGTGTGTGTGCGTGCGTACACACACACAGACGCACACACGCACACACAGCATCACAGCATGATGCGAGTAGCAATTAGAAATGCACTTTTATTTGTGTTATTGCCCCAGAGAAGGGAAGGGCACTTTGTTGCGCCCAGCGGTAGTCTGTGCGCCATGTCTACTGCTCTACAACTGTCTCATGCATTTTTAACGTGCACACGCAACACACACACACGCACACACACACACACACACGCACACGCACACGCACACGCACACGCACACGCACGCGCGCGCACGCACACGCACACGCACACGCACACACACACACACACACACACACACACACACACAAAGGGCACCACCCGTTAAACAGCTATACAAGGGGTTATGTATGTATGTATAGCATCCAAATCTGACAAGGAGCCGAGAACGTTGCATCATTGCGTGTGTACAGTATGTCATGCAGGTTTGTAAAGTGATTTTTTCCACCCATTTTCAACATTTTAATTAATATACAGTACCTTAGAGATGTTGTGTGGACATGATAAAAAAGTTCCCCCAATTCTGTATTTCCTAAAAATGGAGGTCTGAAAAATCATTAACATGGTGAAATACATCTGATGACATCATCAAGATGTATTTCACCATGTTAATGATTTTTCTTTCAGACCCCTTTTTCCTGAGAGGGTAAAAACGTTCACATTTGTATCCTCTCAGGAACATTTTGAAAATTAGTGGCATTCCCCTTTAAATTGGATCTAGATGGTCTATTTTCAAACGGCCGAAATGGGCTGGAGTGTTTATGTACATTATGTACTGATAAATTGAAACATGTAATTGAAAACTCACCTGTTCCCACTCTATACTGCGGAAAAACGTGTGGGACTTGATGTCTGTGAACCCGTCTGCACCTGGCACCCCAGTCGCTCCTTGGGGTCCTGTCGGGCAGGGAGAGAGGACAGGTCAGGGGCGGATGTAACATTTTCCATTTGGGGTGGGGGGGTGGGTATGGGGGCGACTTCATCGCCCGTGGCGATGAAGTCGCCCCCATACCATTTTCAGTTACAGGAGGTTTTCAACCTTTTTGATGCCAGGGCCCACCATTTATTCAGAATTTGAGCCACGGACCACCCCTTGAGGACATTTTAGCCCCACAGACCCCAAAACTAAAGATTTATTTTGCTTTTGTCCAACTTCTAGTTGTGTAGACTGTAGGACTAATTCACATGATGAATATTTAACTCTTGAGAGTGTAAAAATGAAACCAAATGGACCCGCAAGGGTCCATTTGGTTTCATTTTTACGTTCTCAAGAGTTACATCTGGTTAACCAACTTAGCTGGGGACCACCTGGAACCCTCTCAGGGACCACTGGTGGTCCCCGGACCACCTGTTGAAAACCCCTGAAGTAAAGCATCAATAATAACATCAGTTGTTGTTGAAGTTGCAACAGACACACAGCATGCATAAAGCTAAAGGTCTGACTCAGAGAGTTTTCTGTTTTCAATGATGAAATGCTGTTGGTTTAGTGGTGACACAGCTGTAGTTAGTTAGTTAGCAGTAGTAGTGTTTCAAATCATTTTAAATATAAGCATGCCATCATGTTTGCATGCCATCATGTTTGGTGGGCAGACTGGGCATTTAGAGGGGCATTGCCCCCCCCCCCCCCATGCCCATACCTAGATTCGCCCCTGGGACAGATCAGGAACTATGTCTTGTCAAAGTCGTTGATATGACTGTATAATAGTTAATGACTTGCATGTTTGAGGGAGACAGATGTGGACCCTCAGATATACATATGAAACTGTTATTGCCCACCTTTTGCACCTCGCTCCGAGGCGCTCACTCCAAACGACGGTGCACGTGTTTAGTGTTTGCATTATTGCCCCTTGGCATAGTGTAAAACATTGGCAATCTACAAACATTGCTTCGTTAATTCTTTCTTTTTTACGTTTTGGAAATAAAAGTCGGAAGAATAGCAATGAAAACATGACTGGTTCGCTCGTAGCCTGCAGCTTTTATTGGGAAAAATCGGTTAGAGTGAAAGGAAGTTCCAGATGAATGACTACAAAACAATGACTACATAACGATGACTACAATGTGAGTCATTTATTTGGATCAGTATGGAATCAAGTCTTGTGACTGTTTCTGCAATCCTGATGATTAATACTGTACTGTGCACTTTTAATGGTGAATTGTCTTGTGAATTTATCAAATAAATCACACCAAAAACAAACTGATCTTCACAAAATCTATTTCCTCAAATGTTACTATAATCATCCAGTATCCAATTCTACGCACACACGTTGTACGCACGCACATGCACTTTGGCGCTCCAAGCCAAACAGAGCAAAGCCTATAGCAAGCAGAGGTGGGAGAGATGAGTAAAAGTACAATTACTTGTATAAAAAAGCTTCGAGCTTCAATAAATGCATAGGCGCGACTCACACGGGGGTCATTAGCGTACCTATTGTTTTTGTCGCACCTAAGAACAATGGAATGAATACATTGCAGTATCTATTGGTTTCGGGAGGTGTTGGAACAGAACTAAAGTAACAAGCCTGTTTTGAAATGTAACGAGTAGAAAGTACAGATACTTGTGTTAAAATGTAACGGATACAAGTAAAAAGTACTTAGAAAAATAAATACTGAGTAAAAGTACAGATACCCCAAAAATGTAATTTGTTATTTACTTGTGTTATTTTTTACTTTGTTACTTCCCATCCTTGATAGCAAGTGAGTGCCGTGTTGGACATGCTGCTCCTGGCCGACCATGCACACTCTTGGCCTCGTTCCCGACCAACGCACCGAATGTAGCGCAAACAGAGACAGAAGGACAGGGGGAGCGACTGAGGGTTCTGGGTGTGTGTGTGTGTGTGTGTGTGTGTGTGGGGGGGGGGTTACTGGCCTCACCTTGTTTAGAAAGCCCTTGAGCACGCTGGCAGCTTTCACCGACAAAGACCTTGGGATGCGAATGGGCTTCTCTAGAATCACTGAGAGAGAGAGAGAGAGAGAGAGAGAGAGAGAGAGAGAGAGAGAGAGAGAGAGAGAGAGAGAGAGAGAGAGAGAGAGAGAGAGAGAGAGAGAGAGGAGAGAGAGAGAGAGAGAGAGAGAGAGGGACAACCATGAGAAAAGGGAGACAAACAATTGGTGATTCACCATCCATGCGGTCAACCTGTGGGTGACCAACCACGTCTGCTGTGTGGGAGTATGAAGGAGGAAGAGGAGGAGGAGGAGGAGGAGGAGGAGGAGGAGGAGGAGGAGAGGGAGAAGGAGGAGCAGGAGAGGGAGGAGGAGGACGAGGAGGAGGAGGAGGATAAGGATGAGGAGGAGGAGGAGGAGGAGAGATCTTCATGTTATTTTTTGAGTGGTGCAACCACGGTCCACAATTTAGGAGATATGCACTGGCAAATTGTTGGTCAAAATAACAATTCTTCTATTATTTAAGGGATCAAGCAGTCCACGAAGTGGACTTGATCCCTTATTGTTTTTGTCTCTTTTTTCCTCCTTCCGCCAAAAATAGCTGTTCTGGCTGAACCGTGCAGTCGGTTTTCGCGAAAATTGGTAATCTGGTAGAGGGTGATGCCAAACGGTGATGATGCGAAGCCTGTGACCACTGGTCAAATGGTGGCGCTATAGCACTCAACTGAAATTGCAAACTTTAAACACTCATAACTCATGAACTGCTCGACTCTCAGAAATGTAACTTATATTCACTTATGCGTCTGCTTATGCCGAACAACTTTTGTATTCTGACTTTTGACCTCTGACCTTTAGATGAACCGCCATCTTGAATTATATGTAAAACAGTTAAAATGTCTCTTCTCCTACAATCTTTGATCAAAATGCATAACAATGACCTACACATGAACTTTGAAGCCATGCAAACATGAAATGGGTGTGAATTTTGTTTTCAGTGAAAAAATGATGTTTTTACGAGCCAATGAAAATTGCTTGTTTGTGAAAATTCTTCTATTATCCCTAATCTACACATGCAAAGTAATCTGTTTATGAGATTTTACAGTTTGGTAGAGGGGGATGCCAAATAGCAGCAAAACCAGTCTTACTCCAATTGCTCAAATGGGGGCGCTATAACAATTCTTTGAAACTGAAACATTTGAAAAACCATAACTCGGGCCTCGTTTGGCCAAAAATCATGGGACTTGTTTCTACATGTTCCTTGATTCATGTGGAACACATCTGTAACATTGACCGGTAAGCTCCACCCCAGAGTGTCTGCCATCTTAAGCAGTTTGAAAAATGCTCATGCCTGATTTTCTGGCTGGATTTTTGATTTGCACAACAAATGTGGTTTGTTGTACAAACCGGTTTGCATTTTTTTGTACACACCATCACTGTGTTTGTGTGTGGACGTAAAGTACTTCTGTGGCCTGCCGCACCGAGGACAGCCATCGTCAGTGTGTTAATCTCGCGTTAATTTTTTTGACGCCATTAACGCACGGCTGTGTTAACACGAGATTAATGCATTAATGCGTTAACGCATTAACGTGTTAACGCCAACACCTTTAATATATATAAATATATGTGGGGTTTTTTTCAGGCTAGCTAGATTGCATTGCATTGTGGGTCCTTTAGGTCCTCTCACAGGTGGGTTTACCAAAGATAGTATATAGCATGAGAATACACATTTTGAACCCTGCTCTGCTCCAACAATTGCATGACATATATAAGTTCAGTGTTCCATCTTTCTATGGCTTATTTGTGCATATTGTTTAAAACTCAATGTAATGGTAATGGCACCAACTCAGTGGTCTTGTGGTTAGAGTGTCCACCCTGAGACTGGGAGGCCCGGGTTCAATTCCCAGCTGGGTCATACCCCAACATTCTAGTCTACCAGTAAGAGTTAAATATATATAATATATATATATTTGCATGACACCTGCTACATGAGAACTTTGGCCCTATCCGGACAAAACTTCAGAAGCAAATTTGTTTTCATCAAAAAATGACGTTTTTATAAGCCAATGAAAGTTGCTCGTTTGTGAAGAGTCTTCTTCTGCTTGTTTCTCTCTGGCAACACTGGAGCAATTACATTGTGCCAGATTGTGTGAGAGGAATAAGCATGTGGAACTTATTTCCATTTGTCACTTTGACCACTAAGCTCCACCCTCGGACTGCTGAATTGTGCATATTGTTCATATTGCTTACTGCTTGGTGGCGTGTTGTTGGGTTGTTTCATTGATGACAACAACTAAGCAAATCATTGTGCCTGGATAGCTCAGTCGGTAGGGTGCCTGACTTCGGAACACAAGATTGAGGGTTCAAGTCCCACTGCTGACAATACAAAGTCTGAGTCTCCAAAAACCCTGCTGTGTTTCCACAATCACATGATGTATTTCTTCCATGTTTCTATGGCTTATTTGTGCATATTTAAGGAGCGGTAGTGGCTCAGAGGTAGAGTAACCGGATGGTAACCACAAGGTTGCCGGTTCGATCCCGGGCTCCTGCAGAGTGAGTGTCGATGTGTCCCTGTCCCACTGCCATCAGTGTCAATGTGTGTGTGAATGGGTGAATGTGATGCACAATCTATGTAAAGCGCCTTGGATAAAGGCGCTATATAAATGCACCATTTACCATTTACCAAGCAGTCCACTGAATGTGTGTGTTGTTTCCAGTACGTCTTGTGTCTGTTGGGTAGCCTCATTGGTAGAGCGCATGACTTGGAAATGAGAGTTCCTGGGTTCAAATCCCGGCACGGACACCTAGTAATATGAGTCAATCATGCACAATCTCATGTGGTCTTCTACATCTAAGTTCATGGTTCTATGTGTAACCCAGGGTAAAACTCAATGTAATGGTGGTTGTCACCATTCGGCCATGTTGTGTTTTGTCACTATTCGGCCATGTTGTCACTAATGACAGTTCACAGCTCAGTTCACCACTCACTCACAGCTCACCAATCATTTACTCATTCACCAAATCAGTGGCCTTGTGGTTAGAGTGTCCGCCCTGAGACTGGGAGGCCGGGGTTTGATTCCCGGCCGGGTCATACCAAAGGCTCTAAAAACGGATCCAATGCCTCCCTGCTTGGCACTCAGCATCAAGGGTTGGATTGGGGGTAAGACCCTGTGTCATACTAGCGTCATGTCCAGAGGGTGTACTTGTACATCAAGCTGCCTCATGCTACAGAAACAGGAGATAGGCACCTGCCCTATGGGCCTCATGGCTGGGCAAGGCTGTTTGACTGTCACTATTCGGCCATGTTGTCACTAATGACAGTTCATAGCTCACTTCACTACTCACTCACAGCTCACCAATCATTCACTCAGTCACACCAGATTACAATGTGAGTCAGTCTCACACATAATTACCTGATGTATTTCTGAAGTTCAGGCTCCCATGTTTCTATGGCTTATTTGTGCGTATTGTTCTTACTCCTTATTGCTGCTTGCTTGATCCAGTTTTATTGCTGCTTGCAGCTATATTTTCTAATTGTCTTCATTCTTGAAAATTAAGTAATTCAGATGTTTAAATATAATTTAACTCTTGAGAGCGTAAAAATGAAACCAAATTGGGCCTGTGAGGGTCCATTTGTTTTCATTTTACGATCTCAAGAGTTACAGATCTATAAGGGCCCCTTAACTGTCCATCATTTAGCTGGGGACCATCTGGAGGGTCAACTGGTGGTCCCCGGACCACTAGTTGAAAACCTCTGGTTTAGGGTACCAACAATGTTTCACCAATACAGAGTACACACAGCACCACTCAGTGTGATTTTTGAAGTGCTGCAAAGCACTTCCCTTAGACGGTTTACAAGCTGCCTGGATGCCTGTCTGGCTGCGTGTGTGGAGTCAGGCGGCATGTTGCCACGTCCAGAGAAACAAGCACAATGGGACGTTCAGGCGGCATGTTGCCACGTCCAGAGAAACAAGCACAATGGGACGTTCCCATTCAGACTCCATGCAGGCAGGGACAGACACAGGCACAGACACAGGCACGGCGCAGCACTTCATTTCACACGGGTGTGATTTTTTTTTCACTCAAGTAAAAAGTAGCAAAAATGCGCCGATCTGTCTAATTTGCCACTGGCAACGTTCATTTATTTATATCTTGCATAGGACTTAGGACTAAGTAGGGTATGTATCGATAATAACAATAGTTGTTGTTGAAGCTGCAACAGACACGCATGCATAAAGCTAAAGGTCTGACTCAGAGAGCTTTCTTTCAATGATGAAATGCTGTTAGTGGTTAGTGGTGACACAACTGTTAGTTAGTAGCAGTAGTTGTGTTTAAATCATTTTAAATATAAGCACTTTAATTTGGAATATTTTTGAAATTTGGGTTTTTTGCATGCTATCATGTTTGGTGGGGCAGTCAGGGCATTTAGGGGGGCATTGCCCCCTACCCCATGCCCATACCTAGATATGGCCCTCGTGAGAATACACACACACTTGGGTAAACTTTCCAACGCTTGCCAACACTGCGGGGGAGAAAGAAAGAAAGAAAGAGAGAGAGAGAGAGAGAGAGAGAGAGAGAGAGAGAGAGAGAGAGAGAGAGAGAGAGAGAGAGAGAGAGAGAGAGAGAGAGAGAGAGAGAGAGAGAGAGAGAGAGAGAGAGAGAGAGAGAGAGAGAGAGAGAGAGAGAGAGAGAGAGAGAGAGAGAGAGAGAGATGGGTCTATTCTATTCAATCCCTTTGTGGCGTTTGTTCCTGCAGCCTTGATACAGCGTCAGAATAATGGGGCAGGGCTGGACTATATCGCTGAATTATTTCAGAGCCCATAAAATGGCCAAGGTTTCTGCAGTCTCTTTATTTCATGTTTTTTGGGGGTCTCTGAATAATAGTTTAACCTTTAAAGGGCCTATTGTCAGGGTCTATTCATCCAGATTCAACCTCGGTTTGAAACAGCCATCATCGCCCCCTTCCTTACCGTTTCAATCTCTTGTTACACACATACTGTATTCTGAGGAAAAGGTCCATTTGGTTTACATGTTTACACTCTCAAGAGTTAAAATATTCATCATGTGAATTAGCCCACACAACTAGAGAATGTAGAAGATTAATGGTCATTTTGATCTGTATGTTTGACTGTTTGGTTTCGTCTGAAATCCAGCCTGGAATTGTGGACAAAATCAAAAGAAATCTTTAGTTTTGGGGCCTGTGAGGCTAAAATGTTGGTCCATGACTCAAATGCTGATTAAATAGGGATCCAAAAGGTTGAAAACCACTGTTTTAAAAAGTCACAGCGTTTTTTGTTTCTTCCAAGAAAATTCTCATAAAAATAGAATGTATTCCTCCACATAAAGGTGGAGTGGGGGCAGGCCCCAGGCACTAGTACGGTAGGCAGTGTGACATATTGTGACCACACACACACACACGCTGCCAACATTCTCTGTGTGCCTGTCTGTCTATAGCTCAGGGTCTGGCGTGGACCAGCGCTAATGCCCGGGGAGGGGGTCCTCCGACTGGCACAGGTCTGACGCCAGTCTGCCTAGGTGGGCATACGGACCGGCTGCTCCTATAGCAACCAGGACGGCTTCCGTTGGCAAGGTGCACGGTGGCGTCAGTGTTGTTTTTTTGAGAATATTTTGATTTAGTCTTAGGGCCCCATTTTCGTCACAGGCTAATCCCCTTATGCCAAACCCCTTATCTCTATTCTTCTTTTTTAGAATAGTTCAACATGCCAGTCAACCCAATGAGCATTTTCTCATTGAAAAAAATGGGTAGAGCACGGTTTTACTGAGACATATAGCTGTGTGTCTTCCTGTAACCAGAGTCATAGAACATAGCTTTTCCCAAATTCTTTTTCTTGTTTAAATGTTCAAATCCTGCATAGGAAAAATAGGCATATTTTGGACATAATTGGAATGGTGATTAATCATGATTAAATTAATTTTGGAGCAGTGATTAATTTGGTTAAAATTTTTAATCATTCAACATCCCTAAATACTGTATAACAGAGGTTTTCAACAGGTGGTCCGGGGACCACCAGTGGTCCCTGAGAGGGTTCCAGGTGGTCCCAGGGATAAATGATAGAAAGTTGGTTAACCAAATGTAACTCTTGAGAATGTAAAAATGAAACCAAATGGACCCTTGCGGGTCCATTTGGTTTCATTTTCACACTCTCAAGAGTTAAAATATTCATCATCTGCATTAGCACTATTTAACTAAGAAGTCTACACTGTTTTGTTTGCAAAAATCCAGCCTGGAAATGTGAACAAAACCAAAATAATTATTTAGTTTTAGGTCTTTGGGGGGCTAAAATGTCATCAAATGGTGGTCCGTGGCTCAAATGCTGAATAAATGGTGGGCCCTGGTATGAAAAAGGTTGAAAACCCCTGCTGTATAAGACCTATGTAATAAGTAAAGGCTCATAAAATGTACTGTAAGTAAAGGTACTCTAGTGGCTGTCCAACGGGTGCCAGCGCGTGGCGGTTTCCGTTGGCATCGGGCCGTGGGTCCAGGAGGAGGATGGTACGGTGGCAGATGCTCCCACGCTGCCACGCTGGGCCACCGACGGGCACCACGCAGACAGCCTGCGTACCACGCAGACAGCCTGCGTACCGCGCAGACAGACTGCGTCACAGGCTGGGGGCTGGGGCCTAGTATGGAGGAATGTCTGTTCTAAAGGCTGCATGTGGGATGCAGGGGGGATGTGTGCCTGTGTGTGCGTGTGTGTGTGTGTGCCCTCTAGTATCCCCTATAGAACTACGCACAGTACGCAGTCTCGCCCCCTCTCATGACGTCGGCCATGCCCCACCCTGGGAAACGGGTGCGCATTTGAGAATGAGAACGTTAGCTGTGGAAGTTACTGTATTTGCTGTCCCCAGAGAAACAACCCTGTTCAGTCCTCACTAGCGACTTGACTTGTTCAATGTTATTTTCAGAAAAAAATATTTCCAACGAACAAAGCAGTTGTATAAGTGTGCCAAGTGCACACGATTTCATCTTTTAAACATTTACAACAGCTTTGCTAGCACAAAGGGAGAAATAAAATGTTTCCGTGGGGTATTCATTTTCGGGAGCACCGCATCGTGACTACAGTACAGTAATGGCAACTTCCGGCGGAAGTTAACTAACCGGAAGTCCCGACTTCCGTCAGTCGTTTTGGGGCACAAGTTTTCCAGGCTCTCATCTCGCAGCGCGGATGAGCCTGGAGATCGAGGCTACCCATGGCCAGGAAATGAACTCCCTATTCGTTTTCCCTTCTTCGACTTTAACCCAAAATGATTTGTATGGACGTTACTAGATGGCTCTGCCCCCACTGGCCAATGACACCGTGTCTTGTGGAAAGAGTGCACCCATGTGTCCACAAGACACGGTGTGATTGGCCAGTGGGGGCAGAGCCATCTAGTTGCACTCCCAACTGCTATTCATGCAGCCTGAATAGGGACAACTGGAGTTGAAAATACATTGTTTACAATGTAGAGGAGGAGCCGCCATTGGACTGGCCCAATGAAGTGAACGGAGTTGGCGAAATTCTATGTATACTAAGGCTTCTGGCCATAAACAATATTGTTATATGCGCTCTCACCTTGGAAGAGATACTCCTCAGTGTTCATGTCGGGATTGTCTGTGATGATGTCGAACGGAGACCTCCCGGCCATCATCTCAAACATCAGTACGCCCAGAGCCCACCAGTCTACACTGAAACCTGGAAGGAGAAACATCTGAAACATCAACACGCCCAGAGCCCACCAGTCTACACTGAAACCTGCAGAGAGAAACATCTGAAACATCAACACGCCCAGAGCCCACCAGTCTACACTGAAACCTGGCAGGAGAAACATCTGAAACATCAGTACGCCCAGAGCCCACCAGTCTACACTGAAACCTGCAGAGAGAAACATCTCATCATCACAAGGAGAAACATCTCAAACATCAGTACGCCCAGAGCCCACCAGTCTACAGTGAAACCTGCAGAGAGAAACATCTGAAACATTAGCACGCCCAGAGCCCACCAGTCTACAGTAGAGGTCTTCACGGGGGGTCCGAACCCGAAAAAATCCGAGTCCGTCCGAGACCCGACGGTTCCGGCGGTGTGTTTTATCACAGTCACTCGGACAGGTTCGGAATCGGACGTATCCCCGTCGGAAGTCGGACCTGTCAATCATTATGTGCAATACCCGAGAAAATCCGACAAGACCCGAGACTACAGTGAGACGTATTCTTTTTTTTTTGCCTTTTTAATGATAATAAAATATTCTATCAACCAAGTGTGTGATTGTATCTTTGTCACTCTGCGAGTGCGCTTCTGGACATGCACTGACATGTATGATAGGGGCGACAGTCTGTGCTGTGGTGTCCGTGTAGACAGCGTGTTATAAGGGGGCAGGGGTAACCTCCCGTATGAGGGCACTTCTGTGTTTTAGACATGCGAAAGAGCTGGGGCTGCAGGCCCCTTTTTAATCTGTGTGTGTGCACGTACCTGTAGAGTGTAGAGTAGACTGGCAGCGTGGAACAGTGTTAGCGAGCCGAGGCAGCGTCGCATGCGAAATATAACTGATCTACAGGTTCATCAAACGTAGGCAAGGCGGTGGAGGGGTTTGGTCAAGGCGGGTCTGTCGGACGGTCAAAAATAATCCGACTTCGGTCGGGCTCGGCGAAGCAATTTGGGGAAAATCTCGGAACAGTTTGGAACCGGAAAACCATGCCACGGATCGACTCGGATCCAATTTATTTATTTGAAAATATTTTCGGAACAGTCCGGAATCGGTGATATTGCACGGATTTATTTCGGATTTCGGATGGCATTTTTGAGACCCGTGAAGACCTCTAGTCTACAGTTAAGACTGCAGAGAGAAACATCTGAAACATTAGCACGCCCAGAGCCCACCAGTCTACAGTGAAACCTGCAGAGAGAAACATCTGAAACATCAGCACGCCCAGAGCCCACCAGTCTACACTGAAACCTGCAGAGAGAAACATCTGAAACATCAACACGCCCAGAGCCCACCAGTCTACACTGAAACCTGCAGAGAGAAACATCTCAAACATCAGTACGCCCAGAGCCCACCAGTCTACACTGAAACCTGCCAGGAGAGGGAACAACAGCTATCATTACTGTCAGCAATTTCAATTACAATTCAAGCATTTAGTAGACCAGGGGTGCCCACACTTTTTAAACTTGAGAGCTACTTACGAAATGACCGGCTACACAAGATCTACACATCAAAAATGTGATTATTCCATTACGCAAAATCCATTCCAAGGACCCCTTGAAAGTTTTGCTTTGAAATAGTGGTGATGGTGTTACTTACTGTTCTAGTGTTTAAGAATAATGCACTTATAATGAAAAATAGAGGGGGAGAATTGTAAGGTTTTGCTGTATATGCCATTACTGACGTTTGAAAACAGTATTTGAGGATTGAGTTGAGACAGTTTGTGATGCTGAGTTTAGTCTCTTGCACCCAAAACTAAGAACTTTCACGTTTTTGTCCACATTTGGGAAAGAGAAGTGGCAAAACGTTGGTCAAAATAACAATCATTCTCCATTTTCTAATTGTGTGGACTCTTGAAAATTACGTAATTCAGATGTTTAAATATAATTTAACTCTTTGAGAGTTAACGCTCTCAAGAGTTACAGATCTATAAGGGTCCAAGGGCTGGGGGGACTGTCATGTGATCTACCTGCACGGCCTGCATGATCTACTGGTAGATCTACCTTTTGGGCACCCCAGTAGTAGACGCTCTTGATCCAGAGCAACTTTTACCAGCGACAATTGTAAAAAGTTCACAATTTAATCGGGATTTACAATGCATTTTACAATATACAATGAAGCGCTAAAAACATTGTAATACATTAGGCAACCTATATAAGTCATTGCAGCAAGTACTGTGGGTTGGTATGCAATACAAGTGCTATGGGCTGAGATGGAGTCTGAAGAGGAGTGTTTTCAGACTGCGGCGGAAGATAGGCAGTGAGTCTGTGGTTCTGATTGCAGTGGGAAGTGCATTTCATAGTTTTGGAGCTTGGGGCGTGTGGAGCGTTGTCCAGACGTCCAGTCGGCTGATGGGAGTGCACAGGAGGGCTTGTAGGGTTTTATGAGGCCAGTGAGGTATGGTGGAGTCAAACCTTTGGTTGCTTTGAATGCAAACGTGAGAGTTTTAAACACTGTGCGTGCAGCGACTGGGAGCCAATGGAGAGAACGGAGGAGTGGAGTGACATGTGAGAATTTTGGCTGGTTGCATATGCCGGTAGACCAGTAATAGTCCAGGCAAAATGAATTTTCAAGTGGAATAAATTGTAACATGGGATTTTTCTTCACAGATCATTTCTTTGAGGTCTCCAGAACAACATACTAAAAGTCCCGAAAAATCCCAGTTGCGCAAATATGTTTAATATCATAAAGTAATAGAATACATAGGCCCATCCAAATGAATATTAAAATAAATAAATAAATGAAACCTGTAAATGAAATTCCACTGCCCTCACCTTTTTCTGGTGACTGATATAGTCCTCCTAATATGTGAGAGGGCAGTGGAATTTCATTTACAGGTTTCATTTATTTATTTTTTTAATATTCATTTGGGTGGGCATAGCCAGATATGGAGGCAGCTACATTTTCCAAAACAATATTTTAAAAATAACTGAAACCTGTGAATGAAATTCCATTGTCCTCTCACGTATTAGGAGGACAATATCAGTCACCAGAAAAAAGATGGGTTGTTTTTGAATAATCCATCATGGTTAAAATGGAGTTTTAAGTTATAATGGGTTTGTATAGGAGGGGGCGGGGCTATCACTCCATTGGAGCCTATGTATTCTATTACTTTATGAAATTAAACATATTTGCGCAACTGGGATTTTTCGGGACTTTTAATATGTTGTTCTGGAGACCTCAAAGAAATGATCTGTGAAGAAAAATCCCATGTTACAATTTATTCCAATTTTAGGTAAAACATGAGCTAAAATTACTGGCCTATAAGGAGGGAGTTACAGTAGTTCATTTTATATATGTCTGTTGCCTGGTTGAGAAGCTGGGCTGACTCTTGAGCAGTGTTGGTCAAAATAAGGCAGCAAGCGATTTGTGGTGTACATAGCTGTGCGTGGGATGCTGCGTATGGACTGGATCTACAATCTAGTGCACATCTCTGTTGTTACAATACCTGTCGATAGCTTGTAAATCTGTTCTATTTTTGCATGCAACAACAAGCTCATTTTAAACAAGTAACTTGGCGCTACTTGCAAAGTAATGCATTTACCCATTTTGGCAGAGTAATCTAGTTACTTTACTTTTTGGAGCAAAAGTAATAATATTACAGTAATATGTAATCAAAAATTCATTACTGCCCAACACTGCTCTTGAGTGATGAAGGCTCTAATCCGTCTGATGTTGTGGAGTGTGAACCTACAGGATCAGTTGACTGTCCTAACCTGACACTGAACTTTTGATCCACCTGTGGTTCAGCCAAATCAAACGTTTGTCAGATCATACAGTTCGTCAGATCATTACTCACCATAATCCTCTCCTCTCAAGATCTCTGGTGCAATGTAATTGGGCGTTCCACAGAAGGTGCTGGTGGTGTCACCCGGTCTGATGCCCTCCTGAACGACAAAGGTCGACAAACACAGACAGAGAAAGGAATAAGCAGGAGGGGAGGGGAGGGAGGGAGGGTAGAGGCAGGGAATGATAACTGGGGCAGATGTAGCCTGGTCTAGCCCTCAATGATTTTGGCCTTGGGGGCGGGGTGTCGTGGGATCCACACGGCGGAAGTGCTGCGCTCTGATTTGATCTCACTAACGTGTCGTCATCCCCGGCCCCTCCCACGCCCGTCCACTGCTGTTCTACGTCACATCATTTAGAGCGACGCCCACCTCGGAAGGTTGACTCCCCCCTCAAGGCCACTTTCCAACGCGCGTTAGTCCAGGCTTTCCGTTTTCGCGCAAGGCGGACGAAAATGAAAGCCTGGGTGTCGAGGCTAGGGCAGATGTAACATTTCCCTATTGGGGGGGCAGGAGAAAATGCCAGGCGGGTGTCACGAAGCCGCAACCATGCCAAGTAAAGCATCAATAATAGCAGCAGTTGTTGCTGAAGTTACAACAGACACGCAGCATGCATAAAGCTAAAGGTCTGACTCAGAGAGTTTTCTGTTTTCAGTGATGAAATGCTGTTGGTTTAGTGGTGCCACAGCTGTAGTTAGTTAGTAGCAATAGTAGTGTTTCAAATCGTTTTAAATATAAGCACTTTAATTTGAAATATCTTGGGTTGTTCTGCATGCCATTATGTTTGGTGGGGCAGACTGGGCATTTAAAGGAGGGGCATTGCCCGTCCTCCCATGCCCATGCCTAGATCCGCCCCTGAACGATAAGGGAAGGGAAATAACGTGGAGAAAAGCAGACGCTCCCTCCCTCCCTCCCTCCCTCTCCCCTCCTCCCTTCTTTACTTCTGGTTGACGATCGATCCATGTGCATTATTAATATTCCGATGTCAGCCGTGCGCTGCATGGCAGCTAGTGGTCCGTCTACTAAAGGATCCATAGCCTTGGCCTTACCTTGCACATGCCGTAGTCTGTGAGCTTGATGTGTCCCTCGTGGTCCAGCAGGACGTTATCCAGCTTCAGGTCGCGGTAGATGATGCCCTTTTCGTGCAGGAAGTTCAGAGCGATACATATTTCAGCAGCATAAAATCTTGTTTTTTTGTGTTTTTGTTGTTGTTTTTTTGATGAAGGGAGAAAAAAATCAGAGAGGCACAAAGGGCACATTGTCAATTTAGATGTATGTAATCCAGATATAGTATAAATATTAGCATTCCTAAATGGATACTAGTGACAATTCTTGCAGGAACAATGTTCACAACTATACACGTCATTTTCAAATGATCGTAATCGGATTGGAAGCAACAAGAAAAAACACGATCAGGACATCCATAGGATCAATATTATACCCATATCATAATATTACACTGTACTGTATATCAGTGTTTTTCAACCTTTTTGACACCAGGGACCACCATTTATTCAGCATTTGAGCCACGGACCACCATTTGATGACAATTTTACCCCAAAGACCTAAAACTAAAGAATTCTTTTTGTTTTGTCCACAATTCCAGGGTGGATTTTGCAAACAAAACAGTGCAGACTTCTTAATTAAGTGGTGCTAATTCAGAAGATGAATATTTTAACTCTTGAGGGTGTGAAAATGAAACCAAATGGACCCTTGCGGGTCCATTTGGTTTCATTTTTACATTCTCAAGAGTTACATCTGGTTAACCAACTTTCCATCATTTAGCCTGGGGACCACCTGGAACCCTCTCAAGGACCACTGGTGGTCCTCGGACCACCTGTTGAAAACCCCTGCTGTATATTGTCTGTGATTAGTAAGTAAGTAAGTAAATTTTATTTATATAGCACCTTTCACAGAGAGGTCTCACAAGGTGCTTTACATACAAACAGAAAAGAAAACAGGAGAATAAAAATGGAGAATGGTGTACAACAGGAGAAAAATAAAAAATAAAACAAGAAAATAAATAAAAAGAATAAAAAGTTGCGCGACTCCATTATATAAAACCAGGGACTACTATAGATATAAATATAGATATTGGTTTGGAAAAAATGGGTATTGTTGTTAACACTTTAAGCTACATAAACAGAGAACTTAATTAAGCCCCAATGAAGATTAGCACAGTGGATCATTAAGTGTAATCAAAACGATGGAGATTAATTAATCAAAATCGGAGCTCCAGAGGCTACTGTATGATATTGTTTGGTTTGCGACACTCTTGCAGTAATTCAGATCAAATTAAGATCAAAATAATCTTCTACATTCTCTAGTTGTGTAGACTTGGGCTAATTCAGATGATGAATATTTTAACTCTTGAGACTGTAAACATTTCATTTTTACGCTCTCAAAGAGTTACATCTGGTCAACCAAGTCTCCATCATTCAGCCTAGGGACCACGCGGAACCCTCTCAAGGACCACTAGTGGTCCCTGGACCCCCAGTTAAAAACCCCTTGCTGTAGAGGTAGATGCTGACGTGTTCAGCTCTTTGACCATGACTCAATATTACACTTACTTATAATACTACATTCACTGCCCACCTCTTCCCACACTACTACTCATACTGTACATAACAGACTTTGTCCAACAGTCACACAATTCGGTATACATCATATACCCTTTCATGTTCCATTTCAATTGCCTACGGCTGCCTTCCAAGGTCTTAAGAAGAGCCCATTTTACAAAAACATGATGAACATCACATACTCCTAACTGTGCGCACGCCTCATAGCGTGTACACACTACACATAGGCTTGTACATCTGCTATTTTGGGGGAGGGAAATCATGAAAACACAGTGCAAATCTTTGAATATTATGTTTGAATTAGAGATCTTTGAATATTATGTTTGAATTAGAGATGTCCCGTTACTGTTATCAGTATCGGAAAAAGTATTGGATCAACCCTTTTTTGTCCTTGGGAAGAATGTATCGGTACCAGAAAAGTATCATTGTTGGCCCTCAGTTGTCATTATCAGACCATTCAATATTGATAAATAATACCAGTATAACCAGTGATCAGACGCAGTGGTAAGGGGTTGATACTATGGCAGGTAAATAAAATGTTGTGGAATTTGCTTTGGAGTTGCCCAAGCGCACACCTATTCTAGTCTGCTATATTATTCTGCTATTTGGTGGACTTCATATACGGTCTTTTTAATATTTTGTATTGTTATATATTATTGTCTGGTATCAGAATTTGGTATTTGTATCGGCTAACACAGAAATTGTGGTATCAGATCGGAATTGAGAAAAGTGGATCGGGACATCCCTAGTTTGAATACTATGTATTATCTTCTTTCAGGCAAACTTTTGTACAATCTACAGTGTCTATAGTATTATTTAGTTTTTATTGAATGTTAATTCAAATAAAAATCAATGTAATTCTAAGAATTCGTCGAGCATGAAAACAAACTCACAAATTGGAAACCACTTCTGTAATATAATAAATGTTCCATGGAGATGAATCATTTAGCGGACCCAGTGAAACTGTCTAGTGTAAATTCAATGACAGAGTGAACACACATACAGCACATGAAGAAGGAGATGGACATGCTGTAATATACTAACTCTAACTGTATTACATGACTTGAATGAATTCTCCAATAAGAAGTGTTCTCGTCACCTGAGCGGTTAGATATGTCACAACAACGGACCTCTCCGCTCAACAACAAACCTCCATGCACAACTGCAGATGAATTAAAGCAGCCTTTTGTTATGTACTATTTCAGTCAATTATTAGTTATTCAACCAGTAGTCCTTGAGAGGGTACCAGGTGGTCCCCAGCTAAATGATGGAAAGTTGGATAACCAGTACTCTCTGTGAGAATGTAAAAATTAAACCAAATGGACCTGGGTGAAAAAAACTCATCATCATCATAGCCCTACAGCCCTAAGTCTACACAACTAAAGAATGTAGAAGAATTGTATTTTCTTTTGCCCTTTTCCCGAAATCCAGCCTGGAATTGTGGAATTGGAATTGACAAAAGCAAAAGACCCTGGTAAACATTTTTACACTCTCAAAGAGTTGCATCTGGTTAACCAACTTTCTACCATTTAGCTGGAGACCACCTGGACCTCTCTTAGCCACTGGTGGCCCCTAGACCACTGGCTAAAAACCTAAAACCGAGCGACAACTGATCAGTTGTTAGGAAACAAATTGGGTGTTATCAATTAAATTACATACTGCATACTGTACTCCTGTAGCTGGCATCCAACAGACTGCCATGAAGCTGTACTGCATCAGCATGCCATGCGTTGCCCACCGACCACCCCCCCACCCAAGCACAGGGGAGAGTGTGCCAAGCTTCTCTCTCTCTCTCTCTCTCTCTCTCTCTCTCTAGGAGTGGAACTCATGAATATGTACGCTCATTACGGGTGATTAACATGCTGCTTTGCATAGGCACAGCAGCGGCGCGGTGTCGGGGAACAGGGAGGATGGCAGGGGCCTGATACGGGGCTCCGCTGCAGTGCCTCCATCAATTACCTCGCCTTTGATCCACTTTCCCCCTCTTTTTTAAATCAGTGCCGCAGTCGGAGCGCTGTAGCGCCAGTAGACAGGCACAATGAATAATGGCCGCTCATTATGTTTTGCTGAGGTGAAGGAAGAAGAAGAAGGAGGAGAGAAGAGAAGAAAAAAAAGTAAAAGGACGAGGAGTTTGCCTGGCGCTGACATGAGCAGGGACGGACGGACGGACGCTCCTGACTGTTTGGTTAGCCCATGCGTGATATGGTTGCGAACGGTCACATATATTTTCAAATACCATGCCTTAATTTCATTTTAATTTCTGCTTTTAAATTCAGACGGTCTATATTACGTAAAACCAAAACGGAAGAGCTTCCGTTCTGCACAATGTGTGACGGCACAGCAGCCCTTGAAAATTGAGAGGAAACAAGTCATATCCATGCAAGTCTATTCATGCAGCGGCGTCTATTCTAATCGCTATCCCAAAAATACAGTTTCACCGGAATCGCTCCTACCTGTGCAGAGGGGCACAGGTTCAAGGTGCACATTTATATCTAGCGGTGTGCCGGTGTACCCAAAAATAAGTTGGTGGAGCGTGACGTGTTGACTGTTTCCGGTGCGCGTTTCCGACCGACCGACCAATGACACGCCTGCACATATAAGTACAGCTTGGGCATTATTGTTCTCTCAGCCAATAGGAGCTGCTCTTTTTTTTGCAAAAGCCGAGCGAGCAACATCAACGGGAAAGCCAAAAATCCAATCACGAATGGATGGATGGATGGATTGGGCCCGGCTGTGTGTGCGTGCGTGCGTGTGTGCATGTGTGTGTCATCCTCTGCATGTGTGGAGGAGGCTATTACTGGAGGCCACTCCACATCACTCTACCGCAGCCCTCACATTTTTCAATTTCATGTTGAACAGCGAACAGAGAGAGAGAGAGAGGGAGAGGGAGAGGGAGAGAGAGAGAGAGAGAGAGAGAGAGAGAGAGAGAGAGAGAGAGAGAGAGAGAGAGAGAGAGAGAGAGAGAGAGAGAGTCAGCAGAAGAAGTGAAGCGCAGTGAACACCACATTTTTTGGTAAATGTGTTGTTGCTACCCGTTTTTTTTGTTTTGTTTTTGTGTGTGTGTCTGATCCCTCTCATATAGTGTACCCTGCGTTTAGGTTACTGCCGACAGGTAGGAAGTACGAGGCTCCAAAATGGAGATATAATAGATTTAAATACTCCTTTGTACCAATGTCCATTTCACTCCTCAAGGACTCTCTTGCGGAGGGGGCAAGGGGAGGCAGGAGAAGACTGTGAATGTTGTTATGATGCTGCTGGAACTGTACTAGTTTTTGGTACCGTTGTATTTATTCTATTTATATTCTTATTACTACTTAACAAAGCCCCTCTTATGGGAGGTGGCATGTAAGCCTGATGACGTGTACCAGTCACTACTATTGTGTTGTACTGTACTGTATTGTCCTGTATTGTCTTACTTGTTGCTGCAAGTCTGTATGTCCAAGACACATTTCTCACACGAGACTACATAAAGTAACCTTGAACCTTGCTATACCAGTGGTTTTCAAACAGTGGTCTGGGGTCCACCCGTGGTCCTTGAGAGGGCTCCAGGTGGTCCCCAGAAAAATGATGGAAAGTATGTTAACCAGATGTAACTCTTGAGAGTGTAAACATGAAACCAAATGGAGCCTTGCGGGTCCATTTGGTTTCATGTTTACATTCTCAAGAGTTAAAATATTCATCATCTGAATTACTACCACTTCATTAATACGTCCACACAATTAGAGAATGTAGAAGATGAATGGTCAATTGGTCATTTTTGATCTACTGTATGTTTTGCCTGTTTTGTTTGTAAATAGTGGGCCCTGGTACCAGAAAGGTTGAAACTCACTGCTATACCATATACTGTATGTCAAATGTTTGCTCCCAAAGAATATATTAAAAAAAAATCACGATCCAAAAATAGAAGATCTTCAAGCTCATAGCGCGACACTGAGTGGTGCCACCTGTCGCGACGTATGCCGTGGCACGTGCCATGATACGTATTCCGTGGTCGCAGATCGATTTGGCCCCTCTTGGAGGTGCCTGTGTGTTGAAACAGATCAGGTGGCTCTGGACCAGGGGTTTTCAACAGGTGGTCCAGGGACCACCAGTGGTTCCTGAGAGGGTTCCAGGTGGTCCCCAGGCTAAATGATGGAAAGTTGGTTAACCAGATGTAACTCTCGAGAACGTAAAAATGAAACCAAATGGACCCTTGCGGGTCCATTTGGTTTCATTTTCACACTCTCAAGAGTTAAAATATTCATCATCTGAATTAGCACTATTTAATTAAGAAGTCCACACTGTTTTGTTTGCAAAATCCAGCCTGGAATTGTAAACAAAGCCAAAAGAATTCTTTAGTTTTAGGCCTTTGGGGCTAAAATGTCCTCACATGGTGGTCCGTGGCTCAAAGGCTGAATAAATGGTGGTCCCTGGAGTCAAAAAGTTTGAAAACCCCTGCTCTGGACTATGCAATATTTTTGGGACCGATGGCGATACCGATTTTTTGGGGGGAAAAAAACTACATTGATGTTACCGATGTTTTGGAATGATGTTCTAGTAATGAATTAAAATAATAAAAAATACATTTGAAAAACTTCTAAACTTCAAATGTATTTTCTTTTCAAGTAAACAATAGAATACGATATTGACGATATTTACTTTTGTGAAATAATTCCATTTTCTGTCTTTCTTTTTCTGTTCCAGGCATATATCGGCCGATATACCGGTACAAATAGCACCGATATATCAGTGTCGTATCGGTCGATATATTGGTATGACCGATATATCTGTCGGCTCTACTCTGGACCTCTATTTTTTTTTCTTCTATTTTTGCCCACTGTGTATTTGAGTTTGATATCTCTACCCTCTGTGGTCAAGACACTGTCCGTTAGCTGGGCTTATGGTAAAATATGGCAAAAGAATGACGGCAAAAAATATCAATGTTACTGATAACTACAACCAAGGGTGTGCCAGGTTTGGTGATTTTTCGCTCACAAATGTTACACCAAACCTCCTTCTTGTCATCTAATGCAGGGGTTTTCAACAGGTGGTCCGGGGACCACCAGTGGTCCCTGAGAGGGTTCCAGGTGGTCCCCAGCTAAGTTGGTTAACCAGATGTAACTCTTGAGAACGTAAAAATGAAACCGAATGGACCCTTGCGGGTCCATTTGGTTTCATTTTTACACTCTAAAGAGTTAAAATATTCATCATGTGAATTAGCCCAAGTCTACACAACTAGAAGATTTATGGTCATTTTGGTCTGTATGTTTTGCTTCCCAAATCCTGCCTGTTATTGTGGACAAAAGAAAAAGAAGTCATTAGTTTTGGGGTCTGTGGGGATAAAAATGTCCCCAAATGGTGGTCTGTGGCTCAAATTCTGAAGAAATAGTGGGCCCTGGCAGGAAAAAGTTTGAAAACCCCTGATCTAACGCCATCAGGGCTGTCAGTCACATGGTTTTAGGTGTTTACCGTGCATGTTCTTCTGGAAGCTTCCGTTGTCGCTGCATGTGAAACATCAGGTCTCCTCCGTTCACATACTCTATCACCAGAAACAACCTGGAAGACAGAGAAATAGGGAAACGTTGGTGCGGACAGGGGCGTTTTTGCCTTTAGGCAGACTAGGCCGTTGCCTAGGGCGCCATGGGGGAGGGGGGCGACCATGAGGGAGAGGGGGTGAGGGGAGGGGGGCGACAGGAGGGGGCGACCATGAGGGAAGGGGGGCAAAGGGAGGGGTGTGCCCCCTGCAATCTTTAAAAGGATCCCAGGCTAATAAGCCTAATATGGATGAATACATTATACATATCCTCTATAACTAGAATTGAACATTTAAAACACATATAATATGTTCTTTAGTTTAAAAATAGTTCATAATTTTATCCCTTGTGGGGCGCCATTTTACAGGAGATTTTCCCTGGAGCCCACCCCCTACCAAATGGACCTGTAAGGGTCCATTTGGTAAGGGGGGCTCCAGGGAAAATCTTGCCTAGGACTCCAAATTGCTTAGAAACACCACTGGGTGAGGAACAGTAGTGGTCTTTCAATCATCATCATCATCATTTTTCACCCAGTGCCGAGTCCTAATGTGATCCTGGGCTCTACACATCCTCCGCCAACCTGGGGAGGCACCGGACTGGCCTCATGCATGAGTCAATTTTAAATTTAAATTCGAATGGCTTCATTGGGATGAGAAAACATACGTTTACATTGCCAAAGCAAGAAGATAACAGCACAAAATGCAATATAACAAGAAAACACAATACAACAGAAACAGGGAAGCGTAATACAGCAGTACAACAACGTATCAATACAAAAATTAAGTTAAAAATATGGAGGTCGTAGTTTCTATATGATTAGATCAATTGATGTAGGGTGTAAGAGTCAGTGTTGGGAATATTACTTTACCTTGTTAATATATTACTTATTAATTATTACCATCCTTTTAAAGCAATATATTATATTACAATATTACTGTCTGAGCAAGTGTAATTATTAATATTACTATTACATATTACTTGTTACAAAATATATAATTAAATATCTAGTATCACTATTAATCAAATATTGTGTAGGCCATTGGCATACCTACAATAAAGCTTGGCTTTCTGGTCAAATCCATTTGAAATCAACTTGAAGAAACATCACTCTTTAACCCAGGAGTTAAATGTATTCCTTGAATTCATGGAAGCCAGTAAATAATTTGATGACAAATTATAGAAAATAAGTCATTATTTAACTTCTGCAGTTGTCAAGATAATTTCACAAGAACACTTTCAACGACACAGATTGACAGAAAGTAATATTGAAAGTAATGCAGTAATGCAGAAAGAAAAGTATAATATATTAGATGTTCTTTTTCAGTAATATATTTATATTACAAGTTAGTGCATTTTGGTAATATATTATGTAATATATTAAGATACGTAGTGCATATGTCCCAACACTGGTAAGAGTACAATACAATGTTCTTCAGGGTGGTTGTGTTCCATTTATATCCTTCTTTTATCACAGCACATCAGAGACCTTGCTGCTGTGTTTGCACATGAGTCACTACTTAAAACTTCATATCCATATACTGTACACTGTAGTGTAAATAAAAGCGTCCGTAGATGTCCTTGCAGTCTTATGGCCCCTCACTCAATGCCATGTTACTGTATGTACCTTTCACCGTGAGGAGACGGTCTGGTTTGGTATGTAAGAATGGATTGATACAGAGGGAAGTACAGAGGATTGTTGAGGAGTTTTAAACAACACAGGGGAGGAGGGGGTGTGTATGAGCAATGCCACGCGCTGTGTGTGTGTGCGTGTGCGTGTGCGTGTGTGTGTGTGTGTGTGTGTGTGTGTGTGTGTGTGTCTTTTGCTGAGAATCCTTACCGACTTTCCGTCTGGAAGCAGGAGTGCAGTCCCACTAGGAACGGATTGGTGGATGCCTGTTCAAACACATGCTTCTCTGTCTGCACCCAATCAATATCCTGATGAGAGAAGAGGTAGGGATATTTACAAATATACAAAACAAAAACACATTCTATGATGTCACTGAGCATCATGAAGCTACTGATAGACCCGCCCACCTCAGATATCCTGATGTTACTGAGCATCATGAAGCTACTGAAAGACCCGCCCACCTCAGACATCATGATGTCACAGAGCATCATGAAGCTACTGAAAGACCCGCCCACCTCAGACATCATGATGTCACAGAGCATCATGAAGCTACTGAAAGACCTGCCCACCTCAGCATCAGCAACATTATGATGTCACTGAGCATCATGAAGCTACTGAAAGACCCGCCCACCTCAGACAACATTATGATGTCACTGAGCATCATGAAGCTACTGAAAGACCCGCCCACCTCAGACAACATTATGATGTCACTGAGCATCATGAAGCTACTGAAAGACCCGCCCACCTCAGACATCACAACATTATGATGTCACTGAGCATCATGAAGCTACTGAAAGACCCGCCCACCTCAGACATCACAACATTATGATGTCACTGAGCATCATGAAGCTACTGAAAGACCCGCCCACCTCAGACATTAGCAACATTATGATGTCACTGAGCATCATGAAGCTACTGAAAGACCCACCCACCTCAGACATCAACATTATGATGTCACTGAGCATCATGAAGCTACTGAAAGACCCGCCCACCTCAGACATCAGCAACATTATGAAAATTGCAAATAAATATATTCGTCTGGGTGAACATCACCCATGTTACCACAACTTTCCAGTTCATCCTCAAATCATAGAAATACACAAGCCAAAACCACAGAATATATAAGTGATAGAGTTGAAATGTACTGAGGGCGAAGCAGGCAGACAGAGAGAGAGAGGGGGAAACACAACAACACATTAACAGTTGATATTCGCCTGATCAATACAGTGCAGGACGTGGTCAACTTAAAACGCACACACAGGGAGTCGCACACAGCATTAAACGGCTAGTCTACCCACCGTATATAGCAACTGGCCACTGTCTAGGACTCTTTAGTGTCGTTTATCCAACACACCCCATGAGAGAAAGGAGTGCTGAAAACACTCACTCTGCGTTACAAACAGGACGGTTCATTGACTGACCAGGGGCGGATCTAGGCATGGGCATGGGGGGGCAATGCCCTCCTAAATACCCAGTCTGCCCCACCAAACATGATGGCATGCAAAACAAGCCAAGATATTTCAAATTAATGTGCCTATATTTAAAATGATTTGAAACACTACTACTGCTACTAACTACAGTTGTGTCACCACTAAACCAACAGCATTTCATCATTGAAAACAGAAAACTCTCTGAGTCAGACCTTTAGCTTTATGCATGCTGCATGTCTATTGCAGCTACAACAACAACTGATATTATTGATGTTTTACTTGACTAATAAAAGTCCTGTAAATGAAAACCCATACCATTTGGACCCTTGCCATTTACCATTTTACCCTCTCAAGAGTTAAAATATTCATAATGTGAATTAGCCCCAAGTCTACACAACTAGAGAATGTAGAAGATTAATGGTCATTTTGATCTGTACAGTATGTTTGCCTGTTTTGTATCCCAAATCCAGCCTGGAATTGTGGACCAAAGCAAAAGAAATCTTTAGTAGTATGATTGGTAAAACCAGTGAAGGAAGTGCAGGGAAGCAGCTTGAAAGTGTGAAGGAGTTATATTGCATACATATATGAACCCAATGTCTTTGCTGGACCACCCGGCTAAGCCAGAGGCACTGCTGCCGGGAATCTAAAAAAAAAGCCCCTGTGAGCATTTGACCTCCATGTGACCCAAGACTCCCTGAGCCTGAGGCAATGAACTTTTCAGTGACAATGAATAATTTCACTGGTGCATTAATATCACTTTACTACGCTGACAATTACGCTGCACCTCCCTGGGCCTGCGTGTTGGGGATAAATTACCCACATAAGCCCTATTCAAAAACAAGTGCACACTGCGGCGCATTGCAACACACACACATTTATTTTCCAAGACTTCTCTCCCGACCCTCCGTTGTTTCGGTCTCAGCATCGATTTATAACGGCGTAAAGATCACAAAGCGCCGCATTTATTATAAATGCTTACGCTATAAAACTGTTTCGTAAAGGCCGTGTCACTTTTTCGCTTCTTCTAGCACAAATTAAGATTTATTGTCTTGTATTGGACTTCTAACATTATGAATTCCAGTTGTACTTCTAATTTAATTTGGATATATGAGAGCTTTGTAGCTTTGGTTGCCGTTCTGTTGCCTCCAGGGCAACAAGGCTGTTTTCCTGCTGCTTTAACATAGTCAATAAGTACACATTAGTTAATGTTTCATGTAAAACTACAATAAGAGCTGTCCACTCCGCCGCGCTCCAGTGCCAACGTGGTTCCATTTTAAAAGCGTAACGCGTGCCGGCCCCATGCTGGGTGTACTTGATATCAAACGTCTCGGGTCAGTAGTTACGCTTGTGAATTTGCGGCGTGGGAGATTATTATTATTACTATGCCACGGTAACCTCATCAATAATCCATCACTTAGCGGTCAATTGAGCTTCTTTAGCAGAGGGATGGGTGGGTGGGGGGGTAGACTTTTGGTCCGTCTCTGTCGAGGCGTTTCACTATAGCCGCGTTGCTTTGATGTCAGGCCTGCTAAATTGATGAATAATTAAACTAATAATACGCATGAATAATACTGCTTGTGAATAAATGAAAAGCTAGGGCCAGTCTAAACAGAAGGAAACGCATGTGTGTGTGTGTGTGTGTACGGTGTCGATCTACCCGATGAGTTAAGCCCTCAGTGGTGTGAATAATCTTTAGTTCTTAAAAAGAAAAATGAACTTTTAAACCGTCACTGTAACAGCTGCGTTTGAATGTGTCTAGTTGTCTATGTGAATAGAGTAAACATAGAATACGCACATCGACTGCTGGGCTAAACTAGACTTCAGCTAGATGGGGAGATGGAGAACTAACTTTGGTCCATTATATTTGAAAAACGAACTTCGGTCACTTTTATTTAATTTTAGGAACTAACTTTGGTCCTTTATTTCTCAAGTTGTGTCTTTATTGTGTGAGAGAGAGTGTGTGAGAGAGAGAGAGAGAGAGAGAGAGAGAGAGAGAGAGAGAGAGAGAGAGAGAGAGAGAGAGAGAGAGAGAGAGAGAGAGAGAGAGAGAGACAGAGAGAGAGAGAGACAGGCAGACAGACAGAGCAGTGGTTCTCTCAACCATTTCACGCCGTGACCGTCTCTCACTGTCTCTCTCACACAATGGGGGTCCGGGGGGTACTTCAAGATCAAAGTCATATGCCTAAGTATCCGGTTTGCCCAATTGTCCATATGCCCATATAGCCTGTATGCCCTCTGGTCCATTTGCCCAGTTAACCTGTGTGCCGAACTGCCTGTATGCCCAGTTGGCTTTTTGCCCACTTTGCTAGAAATTTGTGTGCCTACATCTCCATTGTGCCCACTCGACCAGCATTCCCATAAATGACTGGTACAAGAGACTATCGTTATTATTAGTAAGACAACGTTTCCATCGTCAAGATCTTCATCAGGCCATGACCTGATGAAGATCTTGACGATCGAAACGTTGTCTTACTAATAATAAAGATAGTCTTTTGTACCAGTGGCTAGGCTATGTGAAACCACAACTAGGCAATACAACGTCTGTGTTCATTTAAGTCTGGTCCGTGACTCCCACTTTATGGAACCAAATGGACACCATAAGGGTATTTTTGAATGGTCGAATGATTGATCTTGATTGATTGATCAACTGATTGAAGTATGTATTAGTATCAACAGAAAAGAGTACTTTTCTCAAATCAAACTGTTCATTTTTAAAATTAAATTAAAACAGTAAATGAAATTCCACGGCCCTCTCACGTATTAGGAGGACAATATCAGTCACCAGAAAAAAGATGACCAAATGACCAAACGTTTCTTTTTTTAAGTGGAATATCCCTTTAAGCCCTTTTCACACAAAAAGGTCACTTTGCAACTCCTTGGGTCCAAACGGACGCAAGAGTTAACGCTCAACCGGTCTTGCCCCTTTGGTGTGATATGATTCATTGACTTACACATGTTTTGCATGCCATCCTGTTTGGTGGGGCAGACTGGGCATCTAGGGGGGATGCCCCCCCCCCATGCTCATGCCTAGATCCACCGCTGGTTTGGACCCCAAAAGTTGCAAGGTGACCCTTTGGTGTGAAAAGGGCTTTGGAGATAAATTAGTCATCATACTGATATCATCAACATCTCCAATTACTAG
The DNA here is from genome assembly GCA_039105355.1 of Benthosema pterotum. Lineage (NCBI taxonomy): Eukaryota > Metazoa > Chordata > Actinopteri > Myctophiformes > Myctophidae > Benthosema > Benthosema pterotum. The sequence goes on from CM076968.1 coordinate 50,411,484, forward strand.
GAATGATGGTGGTGTTGCATGCCTCAAATCATTTGGATCTAAATCCTGGCTCAATCATGGGAATGTGAGTTAGCACTGACTGGATTGAATTACATGGCACCTTGTCTTTTACATATGAGCCTATGGCACCATCTAGTGGAGCAACATGCACACATTTAAGTTGTTTCTCTTTCTGTCCATGTTGTGAATCAGGGGTTTTCAACCTTTTTCATCTCAGGGACCACCATTTATTCAGGATTTGAGCCACGGACCACCATTTGCGGAAATTTTAGCTCCACAAACCCCAAATCTAAAGATTTAGTTTGCTTTTGTCCACAATTCCAGGCTGGATTTGGGAAACAAAACAAGCAAAACACACATTCCAAAATGGCTAATTCAGATGATGAATATTTTACCTCTTGAGTGTGAAAATGAAACATTTTTCATTTTTACGTTCTCAAGAGTTACATCTGGTTAAACAACTTGGCTGGGGACCACCTGGAACCCTCTCAAGGACCACTGGTGGTCCCCGGACCACCTGTTGAAAACCCATGTTGTGAATGATGTACAGCCAACATGCACAGCACATAGCTCCAGGAGGTTTCAAATCGCCTCACACAAAGATGCTAAAACTGTTCACCCATTAGCTTTGCCGTAATGGACTAATGGCCATCCTGTTATTTGTTCTGAATGTCTACTACAGGGGTGCCCACACTTTTTTGTCTTGAGAGCTACTTTCAACCGGCTCAACAAGATCGACACATCAAACGTGTGATTATTCCATTTGTGAAAATCCATTTCAAGGCCCCCTAGAAAGTTTGAGCTTTTAAATAGTGGTGATGGTGTTACTTATTGTTATAGTGTTTAAGAATAATGTGCTTAAAATGAAAAATAGAGTGAGAGAATTGGAAGGTTTTCTTGTATATGCTATTATTGACGGTTGAAAACAAAGTATTTGGGGTTTGAGTTGACAGTTTGTGATGTTGAGTTTAGTCTCTTGCACCCAAAACTAAGAACTTTCACGCTTTTGTCCACAATTGGGAAAGAGAACTGGCAAAACATTGGTCAAAATAACAATTATTCTACATTTTCTAATTGCGTGGACTCAAGAGTTACAGATCTATGGGGACTGTCGTGATCTACCAGTACCTTCACGGTCTGTGTGATCTACTGGTAGATCACGATCTACCTTTTGTGCACCCCTGATCTACTATCATTACACCTGTACATTACATTGCCGTTATTGTCCAAAACAATACGTTTTTTGGTTTTATGTTGTGGCTCAGAGGGGAAGAGTTATCTACTGCAAGCATTCAAAAACGTTTCAGGCCACATCCACACCCAAAAACAATAATGCTGCTTGAACTGTGAACCTCCCATACTGACAAGTACTTAGAAATGTTGGCATTACATTTAGCCTGACTCAGACAAATATTGTGAATATAGCCAAATAAGTAAACAGCAAAGCTGAAGTCTCTCCATTGGCTGCTACAGATGTACAATTTTGAGAGATACACGTGACAAAGCCGAATTTCAGCTTTGTCTCATCTCTCAAATACATGCAGCTTAAACGGAGAAGCATTTTTTTTCCCCTGGGAAACCACTTCCCCTTGGAATCGTTCAAACAGTGCACAAAGTCAGACTCAAGCTTCAAGCGTCTGAGGGGCACGGTGGCACAGTGGTTAGTGTTGTCGCCTCACAGCTAGAAGGTCGATTCCCGCTAGGGGCGCTGCTGTGGGTGCTGGCGGTGTGTCTCCTCCTCTGCGTCATCAGTGCCCATACCCGAGGCGGGGTTGGTGAAAGGGCCTTTCTGTGTGGAGTTTGCATGTTCTCCCCGTGTTCCCCTAGGGTAGATACCCTCACAAAAACATGCTGTGATCCTGGACTCTAAACTGCCTCCCCCTGGCCAGCCGGGATGCCTGATGGAGTGGACAGGAACTGGTTGGAATAACGTGTTCCTTCCACGCGCTACGTGAAAAGAAGGCAGCTTGGACTCCTCATGCATTGAAGGAAGCATGAGGCCAGTCCGCTGCCTCTTCAGGTTGTCGGAGGGTGTGTAGAGCCCAGGTTCACATTAGGAATTGGCACTGGGTGAAAAAATGGGTTGAAAATTATGGGATAAAAAAAAAAAAAAAAAAAGCTTCAAGCGTCTGATAATCAAGCTATAGATACTCTGCAATACATGCCACTGAATACTGCATGTTGCTTTGTTTACTGTTTAGTGAGAAAACAATGTGACCCCCCATAAAATAGTCAGAAAGGCCTTTGTGAAGACAAATAGGGCATTCCTGGTGTCTCAGCTGGCTAATAGTCCCATACTCAAATCAGATGAATGAATATAATTATGACACATGCCACAAAACAATTAGACATTGATCTGCCGAGTGTTGATATTAGTGACATCATTATGCGTAAATGTGAAATGGAATCTCACGACCCAAGTATAAATCAGCCTTTAATGACGCACACATATACAATTAACCCATTTTGTCCTGGCATTAGATTGCACTTTCTGACACTAGAATCTAGTTTCTGGCCCCTAGATTGTAGTTTCTAGCACTAGATTCTGTGAATTTCATCACTGTGTCAGTGATGCTCAAAATATTTCATGCCAAGGACCACTAGAATTGTCTGTGTTTGTTAGGCTGCGGAGGACCCCCCCATCTGAAAATATCCCATGGATGAACCGCCCAGAAACGAAGATTGGAGTTAATAACATTCACTCCGACAGAAAATAATATTCAAAGATTTGCACCATGTTTTAAGGATTTTCCAAAAATAGCAGATCTACAAGCTCGTATCGCGCCACTCGGTGGCGCGATACGAGCTTGTAGATCTGCTATTTTTCAATACTTAAAGCTAGTTAATGCTTGAAACATCCAAATGCGTTCGGTAAAGAGTGGATTAAGATGATTGAGGTTAAATCACCTGCACTGGGTCTGGGGATCGTTTCATTAGTAGATTTCCTTATTACCACCATTATGGGAAATTACATACCATTTTTTCCAAGCCTTTCAAGATTTCTTACAGCTTCGTCCATTCATTTGAGGAAATGGAAAGAAAATGACAGCTAGATATCTTTTTGAATAACAATACAATTTGCGTCATCATGGTACATGATGGTAAAAAATGAGCGATACGATTATAGACCTGCGCAGTGACGTCACCGCCCCCGGTTCCGGAAGTGTTTTATAAAAAGACAACTCGGGTCGTGACAAATCATGATGACACACACAATATCATCATAAAATATCTAATTAGCAAGAAGTAGAAAACGGCAGGATACTACACTTTTTGTTTCGTATTTCATCTTAGAAATTATTTGATCATCCCAAAAGATTATGTGTGTCTCATCGTGATTTGTCACGACCCGATTTGGCTTTGTCCGCGTTGTAATCGTCTTTATAGAAATTATTTTCGAAAAGTCTATGAGAAAAATGAAAGGGGAAAACACTTCTGGAACCGGGGCGGTGACGTCACTGCGCAGGACTATTACCCTTGCAAGAAGTTAGATTTGTTAAATTTGAGGCCTAAGGGGCTAAGGTAGGCTAAACCTTGAGTTGTACTTCTGGCAGTCTTTTCCAGCAAAGTGATACTTCATTGAGGCACGGAGGGCAGAAGGTTTATTATATAATCCCACTTATTCTCTATCAATAATTCAGTTTCTTTAAAATCAACAGTCTCTCCATGTCAAGTCCTCTCACTCTCATTGGCTGTCAGTTAAGTCACTAATGCCCACATTCAAAGATTTGAAAAGAAAGCGCTCTGTCTATTAGGGCATTAACTAAATATTCGACTATTTGATTATTCGACTAGCAAAACACTATTCGACTATTAATTCACTATTCGGTAATAATATTTTTTTATATATACTTTTCAATTTTCTGCAGCAGACATTGCGGATGTGTGCTGTGGTGTTGGTAGTAATTGTAGGTTGATTGCTCATTTTTCATGTCATAACAGTAGTGTAATAGGCATGTATTTTTTCAATGGGAAGTCCAGAATCACACATTTTATTGGCTAAAAAAACAAATATGTATATCACTATAGACTAGACGACAATTATTCGACTACCAAAGTATTCGATTCGACTAGCAAAAAACGTGTTTGGTTAATGCCCTACTGTCTACGAATAATCAGATATATCAAATGTGATATCAGACCCTGCATGACTCGGTTCATAGATGGTCTGTTATCGCATGAGCAAGAGCCACACCACCATACTAACATGCAAACGCTTTGCAATGGTCTATGGTCAATCTGAGCTATAGTAGTGTGACAATGAGCTATTAAAATGTATAGTATGGCAGAGGTTTTCAACAAGTGGTCCCTGAGAGGATTCCAGGTGGTCCCCGGCTAAATGATGGACCCTTTGTAACCAACACACACCAGGTTATGACACTAACACTTGCCCGCTTGCCCAGGGCAAGTAAAAAAAAAAATGGTAGGGCAAGTGAAGACTGCTACCTGGTTGCCCGATCGGGCAAGTGTGTGACTTAGTGCACTATAACACAACACAAGATAAATTTGTCTTGAAGGCAGTCATTGCATTCTGCCTCTGTGTCTTTCCCTGCTTTGTAGCTATCTCTACCTATCTCTCTCCCAGGTCCATTTGGTTCCAAACTTTCATTTTGCTGGGGTCAGGGACCACTATGGGCTAATTAAGATGATGAATTTTAACTCTTGAGAGTGTAAAAATGAAACCAAATGGACCCGCAAGGGTCCATTTGGTTTCATTTTTACGTTCTCAAGAGTTACATCTGGTTAACCAACTTAGCTGGGGACCACCTGGAACCCTCTCAGGGACCACGTGTTGAAAACCCCTGGTTTAAAGCACCCAAGTAGGAAGTAAACCTAAATGCAAAATTTACAATATATTTTTGGTGGGGCAAGTGACCATGACCTGAGGGCAAGTAGAACCTGACTTGCACTTGCCCGATGGGCAAGTGCCTCGGAGACCTTAGTGTCAACCCCTGCATACACACACACCCACCTCGTCGTCGTGCACCAGCTCCTTCTTCACCACCTTCATGGCGTAGGTGGTGTCGTTCTTCTTCAGTCTGACCAGCAGCACCTTGGCGTAGCTGCCTCTCCCGATCACCCGGATCAGGTCGAAGTCTGCCAGGCCCAGGGAGAAACCCTGGGAGATCTTGATGCCGTCGATGCCGTCCACCACGGCTTTGATGTCCTGGAGGGGAGGGGAGAGGGGTAAGAAGGGGGTTAGATTAGTACCCATTAAACCCGCTTTGACCCGAGAACTAATTCTACAACTGTTTTCTCTTTATGGGGAACATGTCTGTCACTTGACCAGTGTCATTTTCACCAGTTTTGAAAAGCAGCAGACTTACAAGCTCACAGCACACTGAAAACGTGTGCAAAATCCTATAGAGCAGGGGTGCCCACCCTTTTTTGACTTGAGAGCTACTTTCAAAATGACCTGCTCAACAAGATCTACACATAAAAAAAGCATTTCAAGGCTCCCAAGAAAGTTTGAGGTTTGAAATAGTTGTGATTGTGTTGAATTAGTCTCTTGCACCCAAAACCGAGAACTTTCACGTTTTTGTCCACAATTGGGAAAGACAAGAGACAATAATTCTCCATTCTCTAATTGTGTGGAAAATTACGTAATTCAGATGTTTAAATATAATTTAACTCTTGAGAGTGTAAAATGAAACCAAATGGACCCATAAGGGTCGCTCTCCCTAAAATCGCCTATGTTCTATATTTTAGGAGACTGTCATGTGATCTACCTGCACGGGCTGTGTGATCTACTGGTAGATCACCATCTACCTTTTGGGCAGCTCTGCTGAGGGTACATGTGCATGCAAATCGAGAGCAAAGCGAGTTTTACATTGTTTAAAGTGGGGGTCGGCAACCCACTATCTATTATATAAACAACTTTCATGTAATGAATGCAACACTGCAAACAGAAAAGCTAAAGCATAAAATAATATTAAAATAATAAGATAATGATAAGAAAAGGTCAAATCAGCAGTTCCTCTCACCTCTGGATCTGTGTCATCCGTTTTCTCCACTGTGCGATTGTGCGGTAAGAACGGTACTGTAAACATAAAGATTGATTCAAAGAAATGGGAAAACATCAATTAATTTCACATATTATAGTCAATGTAACACACATAATGGGATGCAGTAACAGGGAAATGTAAGGATGTCACGGTATCCGGTATTACCAGTATGGGGCCACAAAACTGGTACTTTGCTTGCCCACCGAATGTACCGAGAAAAAAAAAAAAATAATATAATAATAATAATTTTTTGCGCCATTCATTCAATATTGCACATTCTAACTAGATGTAACTCTTTGAGAGCGTAAAAATGAAACCAAATGGACCCTTGCGAGTCCATTTGGTTTCATGTTTACACTCTCAAGAGTTAAAATATTCATCATGTTTATATGATGAATACATGATGAATATTCATGTTTACACTCTCAAGAGTTAAAATATTCATCATGTGAATTAGCCAGCAAGTCTACACAACTAGAGAATGTAGAAGATTAATGGTCATTTTGATCTGTAGGTTTGACTGTTTTGTTTCCCCAAATCCCAAACAAATATTTAGTTTTTGGTCTGTGGGGCTAAAACGCTATCGTATATATTATATTACTAATGTTGATTGAGGGTTTGGCCTGTATGTGCCAGGACTCCAAGGACAGCTAGTGGTCAAACAATAAAACCGATAATAAAAGCAAACTATAAAAACGGTGTTGGGATTCTTACACCGTGACATGCCTAGTAGGGAAAGGAAAACAATATACACTCAACAAAAATATAAACGCAACACTTTTGTTTTTTTCTCCCATTTTTCAGGGGATGGACTTAAAGCCCTAAAATTCATTCCAGATATACAATATAACCATTTCTCTCAAACACTGTTCACAAATCTGCCGAAATGTGTGATATTGAGCACTTATGCTTTGTTAAGATAATCCATCCCACCTCACAGGTGTGCCACATTAAGATGCAGATGTGACATCATGATTAGTGCACAGGTGTACCTCAGACTCTCCACAATAAAAACACCCTGAAATGTGCAATTTTCTTTTGCTTATTGGTGTATGGGCCTCCGGACCAGTCAGTATCTGGTGTGACCACCATTTGCCTCATGCAGTGCAACACATCTTCTTCGCATAGAGTTTATCAGATTGTCAATTGTGGCCTGTGGAATGTTGCTCCACTCCTCTTCAATGGCTATGTGAAGTTGCTGGATATTAGTGGGAACTGGTACACACTGTAAAAATGGTAATAACACAATATTACCACATTATTACCATTTCGACAGTGCATACCAGTTCCCACTAATATCCAGCAACTTCACATAGCCATTGAAGAGGAGTGGACCAACATTCCACAGGCCACAATTGACAATCTGATAAACTCTATGCGAAGAAGATGTGTTGCACTGCATGAGGCAAATGGTGGTCACACCAGATACTGACTGGTTCGGAGGCCCATACACCCAATAAGGCAAAAGAAAATTGCACATTTCAGGGTGTCTTTTTATTGTGGAGAGTCTGAGGTACACCTGTGCACTAATCATGATGTCACATCTGCATCTTAATGTGGCACACCTGTGAGGTGGGATGGATTATCTTAACAAAGCATAAGTGCTCAATATCACACATTTCGGCAGATTTGTGAACAGTGTTTGAGAGAAATGGTTATATTGTATATCTGGAATGAATTTTAGGGTTTTAAGTCCATCCCCTGAAAAATGGGAGCAAAAACAAAAGTGTTGCGTTTATATTTTTGTTGAGTGTATATTCCACCACAAACCAAGAAGAGTGTCTTTCCATTTCCTACCACCAGAGGGAGCCGTATAACTGCATACAGTCACTGCAGTGCATGCTGATCACAACAGTGAGTGGTCCCAAACAACCCCAAACTGTGTCCGCCACCCCCCACCCTAAATGGACAATAAAACTCCATAAAAAATGCATGTAATCCTGCGGGTGTATTTTATAGTGCTGCACTTGTGCTGAGTCAGTGCTTTACAAAGTGCTAGGCGATGCAAAGGAGTATCCCTGTGACCTTTATTATAGAATAATGCACTGCACATTTGTTCCCCCGAGGAGGACGTGGATGTTGTTTTCAATTTGAAACAGAAAATGGAACTTTGTTTATGATTAATTCACTTATTTGTACATCTTCCCAATTTCAACTGGTTGCCATTCACAGCACTATTGGGATGTGATCAATGTTCTGGCTGTTTGGGATGTATTCGATTTGGAGGCAAATTTATTTTATATTTTTAGACTTGGCGCACTCACTGTAATATTAATATTAATTAATATTAATAAACAGTCAAAATTCTCAAACCGAAAAAGTGTCGTCCACGAGTGGAAGTGAACGTTCAAAGCCAACATTCACATGCGACAAGCAAAGTAGCTTGACGCATGTGAATGTGACTAGCAAAGTTGGTTAACCAGATGAGAAGTTGGCTAACCAGACGAGAGCATAAACTCTTTGAGAGCGTAAAGATGAAACCCGCAAGGGTCCATTTGGTTTCATAATTGCACTCTCAAGAGTTAAAATATTCATCATGTCAATTAACCCAATTCTATACAACTAGAGAATGTAGAAGATTAATGGTCATTTTGATCTGCATGTTGGACTGTTTTGTTTCCCAAATCCAGCCTGGAATTGTGGACAAAAGCAAAAGAAATCTTTAGTTTGGGGTCTGTGGGGCTGAAATGTCCTCAAATGGTGCTCCGTGGCTCAAATTCTGAATAAATAGTGGGCCCTGGTATCAAACAGGTTGAAAACCACTGATTTAAATGTTTAAATATTATCAGCTTCCGTTCAGTCCATTGGACTGAACGGACCATCGCCTAATAGTTTATTACTCTTGTACAGTGTTATTCAATATTACTAAGGAGAGGAATTATGTTACTCCTTAGAAAATTAATAATACAACATTACATCTATTGCTTTTGCGCCCCCATCTACAAAAAAAGAGAAGTACAACAACATAATGTGTTTAGTTCAGTGAACTAAGGGTACTTTTAGAACTGAACCAAATTGTTTTCAAATAAGGAGAGTTTCCCACAAGCCAGAAATGCTATAAAATAAAGTAGCAATCTCTCTCAAACTTTTAAATGCAAAAGCCAACATGTAACAAAACAAAAACTTGATATGTAATATATTCATGTTTTTTTTTTAAACCACGTAACAGCTTACTTATTACTGTTTTGTAAGTAATAAGTAATAAACTTTACTTGTTACTGGGAAAAGTAATATCACAGTAATGTATTACTAGTAACTACTTGTCACTGTTCAACGCTGCTATTGTAGTACAATTGCTATTATGGTTTAATATGCCTATGATTTCCATGGTGCCATATTGGCTAAGTGGTTTAAACCCAATAAGCTACATGAGGCCGTGGTTTACAGCGTTTTGAGAACAGTTATGGGGATTTTAGTTTCTCTGCTCCATATCATAGCTGTAAACACCTCCAAACAGCCTCACTGGGGGTTTACTGCTTTATAACAACAACAATTTACAACTACACCAGTGGTTTTCAACCTTTTTCATACCAGGGCCCACTATTTATTCTGTATTTTAGCCACAGAGGACCACGATTTGATGCTGAGTTTAGTCTCTCAGACCCAAAATGAAGGATTTCCAAGTTTGTTTCCACAATTTAGGAGAGATAACTGGCAAAACGTTGGTCAAAATAACAATTCTTCTACATTTTCTAAATGTGTCAATTCTTGTCCACCCCGGACCACCTGTTGAAAACCCCTCAACTACACGGCAGATATCAGAATTTAACTGTGAGATTAAAAATGGAACCTGCAAAATTGACACTGGATTTACTGTACTGTATCAACACAGTCATGCCAAGGGCTCTGTCACTCCTGTAACCTCCCTGCCCTAATCTAAAGGGCTTTCCAGACAGCAACGATAAACACGGCGATTCTCGATCCTCTCTGCAGTGCCGACATAAAGAAAATCGCCCGTCGATTAACGCCAGGCGCTTTAAAAAGCTCACTGGATTGAGCCATCAAAAACATTGCGCGCAGCACAAATCACTGGACGCTGCGCGATAAACGACCGGCGTTACACACTCTTTTTACCGCAGGTCGTTTTCTGAGCACAAAACGCTGATCCCATTGAAAATGAATTAGAATGTGCGATTTATTACTTGCCGTCTGTAAGCCCCTTAACAGTAAACAAAAACATGGATTGTTGCAAGCGATTCATGTGCACTGAAAAAACTGATAACAACAACAATAGCCAGGTCTCATAATACTGCAGAGAAACGATGAGCGCTACCACTGCAATGTTGGCAGGCTGCTCTATTGTCTTATGAATATATACAGTATATATATATATATATTTTTTAAGTACAATATGTT